>JARFJB010002165.1:1875000-2030000 GCA_036346205.1 Vesta saturnalis | reverse complement strand
AAAATATCACCATCATCCATTGCAGCTGCAGTTAATTGTGTGAACACTGATGACGAGATCAACAAGACTTGCGTACACAACTCATAAAAAGGAGGAGAACGCTATCAACAGTACCACTGCAAAATTAATTTCAATGAGGAACACATGAAATTCCTCAAGACCAAGAAAACCGAGACCTACAGAGGAGGAAAACCACTAGCAGCAAATATCAACTTCCGTATGTAGAAGGAACTACAGACAAGATGTCGAAAATCCTTAGCAAATACAACATACAAACAACGTTCGACACCGACAGAAATATACCTTCAGTGCTTCCAACACCGAAAAACAAAATTAACTTGGAGGATCAAGGTGGACAAGGTGTACATAGGGCAATCAAACAGGATGATCAAGGTTTAACGCAAGTAAGACAAAACGGCTGAGAAGTTGAAAATAGCTGCATCATCTCTACATCGGCACTACATCACACACCATAGCGTTTGAAAGTACCAGGATGGTAGACAGCATCAAAAACGCGTCAAGATGGACTACCCGAGAGGTCATCGAAATTAAGAAACAGGAACGTAATCTCAACACACAAGACGATTCCCAAAGATTGTCGTATACATGGAAGTTAATACTGGTCAAATATTGTCACCCAAGGAAAACCTCACCCTCGAAAGAATCACCCACATACCCATATAAACAGCGCCCACAAGAACAACAGAAAGCAACCCCGCGAAAAATAAAAAGAGGAAAGTATCCAAATTGAAAGGAATGAAAGTGGTAAAAGTATTCAACACTAGATATAAACATGAGACCGGGCAGGAGGACACCATTTTGATTTTAGTAACACGGGGCCGAGCCACGTAGTTGAAGAGAACCTGAAGATGTTAAATGGGACTTTACCGAAACGTCGCTGTGTAATGACAGGAGATAGAGACAATAGCAGCGCACTCGAGGCAACACCCGGAGAAACAGCGTATTGCATGCTACACTCGCAGAAACCTGAAATTTACCATATGAAAAAGCTGTCCCGGAAAGATGTTTACAACGCTCTTCCACATAGAGTACACCTCAAGATAAGTCGATTTCATTGTACTTACCTTAGTCCGAAAACTGATAATAACCGATCTACAGGGTGTCAAGGTTGAAGAAATAAATCACATTTTTCTTTAATACGTTTCGACTAATTTGAGCTAATTTCAGAAAGTTTAGTATATAGGGGCATCATGGAATGAGAAATTCAAATTTGTAAACGATTTTGTTGTATCTCCTAGAAGGCGTCACAAGCGACCATTAGTAGACCTTAAGTTACTATAACCTATTTGTGCCACTGTGCATACTTTACTGAAGTAGCTAAACGCTTTCCGAGAAAAACGCATCTGAAGCTGATGACGCATGTAAATTGTCAAACTGAGCCGAAAGCTATTATAAGGTATCGCATTTTTTTTCTGGGATTTAATTTTCTGCAAGGTGTACTCTACGTGGAAGAGGTAGATTATACAGGGTGTTTTTGAAATAGGGTTCCGAATTTCTACTGCATGTAGAACTCATTAAAATAAGACAAAATGTTCATATAAATATGTGCCCTAAAACGCACCCTTAAAAGTTACAGGCCCTTGAAAGGGTTCGAATAAAACTGATTTTATTCAATTATTTCAAAAACTATAAAAGCTAAAAAGATGAAATTAAGGAACATACATAACTTTTGACGCCGAGTAATATGAGCTAGGCCATTTATCGTTATTCGAATCATAGTCGTCCTTTTCAGGAGGATGGAAAGGGTACCAAGTCCCTAAAAATTTTGTACGACCTTTTGCAATTTTTTTAACAAATTCATAAATTTTGGATAGTTTTATATAAAACATGTCGTCTTTGCGTAATTCGATATCGGCAACGGTTTTGTGTAAAATGAGTTTGAAAATTATCATTATTTGATAAAATTACTGTTATTCACTTCGGAATCAATTCAGAGAGATATCGAATTACGCAAAGACGACATTTTTAATGATTTTAATTTTAACACGTCGTGTGCTGTTTATAATTTTATACTTAGTGTTTTAATAATTTATTTAATCTACCCGGGTAAGCTCTTGTAATAAATTTTTAGTGATTCTTACCTTCTTGGTTTTTCTGGCCAATGTTGCTTTAAGAAGTTTTAATTAACAAATTGAAACGTCAGCGTTGATTGTGTTTTAATAGTCGATTGCCTTGTTCCTATAACCAACGGTCATACATGTACATATATATATATATATATATATATATATATATATATATATATATATATATATATAATACATATATATATATATATATATATATATATATATATCAGAAACAATGTGTATTGTTACCTGGATGTGGAAGAGGCGACCTGACCTCCGGTTGATCGCCTACAATTAGGGGAAAAAAAAATTATATATGAGCTGAGGTGACGCATGGGAATGTAGATTTCTTAAGAGGGGAAGAGATTTTTGGAATCATCTATGTGGATACAGGAAGGGTTATGTTGTCACCTCAAAAAATTGTATATCATCAGATACTGGGGTGAAGTTTTCGCCTCCAGGAATTCCTTAGGAGGTGATAACGGCGGTTCTGTATATTTTTCGGTAGATATGCTGTATTTTATTATAAGTTTTGTTATGAACGAATAAGTTCAAAGGTAAATATGTAATTAAATATTATTATTAATTTTATTAAATACATAAATAAAAAGCTTACCTCGAGTAGGATTTGAAGCTACGACCTGTACTTTGCTAGAGTACCGCGCTAACCAACTACGCCATCAAGGTTCAAGCCCCAATCGATGTAAATTTTGTCTTTATGTATGTAGAACTGATGTGAATTCTAAATATAATGAGATTACCATCAAATTACTTATATTAGTGGAATGTGACTGCAGTCAATATGTGTCTTATGGAGTACTTGCTCCCGAGATTGTTTAAGTAATGTAGTTTATCTAAAAAGATCATAAATCAAAAATCATAATTGATTGAACAATATTAATATGAAACGGAAATCCAATAAAAAAGGTTTCATTCCTTTTTGCATAATGATAAGATCTTGTAGTTGTGCACACAGCTGTGGTAATACGACCTGCTTAGCATTAGGAATGTTAAGGGTTCCATTCCCGCTACCGTCTACTCTGTATGAGATCCTTTCGGGAGGATTTTCTCATACATATGTAGCTGCACGATCTCTTGCGTATACGCACATCATATGCCGCTATTTAGGCGGATTCTGGGATATTACCTTCCCCGACAAAACCCAAACTACATTTCTTCCGGTCCCATCCCTTTTGGGTAAGGAATGAAACACGTTACCTTTTACTTTCCTTTATGGTTGTGCTGTATGTCCTGTTCAACATAAAATTTCAATGACAACTCAAAAACTGTTCGACCTCTCACATCAAGCTACTGTACTGTTCATATTTACGACAAAAGATTTAAGAAAAAATAGTGCAAATAACCTCAACCATGAACACGGAACGTGCATATTAGCACAATTCATGTATTAATGATTTAGTTAGAATCAGAAACTGCTCTTTGCCGACATAAATTGCTAATTGGCTCGAGTTATGTAATTTTTATCACGGAGTTAGGATATGCTGCGTATTTGAAGCTTACCCTCTCTAAAATCCTCATATTGCAAAAATTCATGTGACATCGATTTCAACTGATTTTTACCCGGGAACGCAATTGTGAGGTCTACTGTTGCTTGCGTCTTTACTATTAAGTAGCACAAAATCTTCCAGAAGTGGACAAATATTACTGTTACTTTTATAATTCTTCTTAAAAACATTGTATCATTTTTCTTATTTTATAACACATGGTACGTACACGTCAAAGGCGTTAATTAGTTCAAAATAGGTTTTTGGCCAAAAACTGGAACATTCTGTGTTTATTCACCAATACCGCTACGAAAAAGACCAAAGCGTTATCATGATGACCATAGATTATGCTTTAATGTTAATTTAATATTCACGCATTCATGTTGCAATTAGTCCAATTAGATTTTTGTCCAAAATTGCAAAATCAAAATTCATGAGCCCGTTATGTTAGCCGTGTGATAAAACTCATTCTTTTGGATGCCTTACAATTTACCTTTATCGTTCTTAACACGATATTAAATTATGCAACAATGTGTATTTCCTTAACATGGTTCTTGCTACATGCAGAAACCAACTCAATAGTCTTGATTTACTTGTGAACTAAATTGCGATGCTATACTCATTTATTTATTATGTCGGTTATCTACCATTAGTATTGTTGAAAAAACCTCGACTTTCCGATCCAGAAGCGGTTCCCATCGATAGGCAAATTTTTGTAAGATCCAATATTGACAAATGGTTTTGATACGTGTCGTATTTACCCTAAAAACTTTACGTAATAGTGTAAACCTTTCGCTAATTTGGGAGACCAGTTTATGGTCGTGACTCACTTTACAACATTTGGTCAGTCTCTTATTCGTTCTTCATACATAAAAATCTTGAACCGGAATTTATCTGAAAGCTAATAATGTAATGTACTGATACGGCTTTAAACTGTTTTAAAAAATAAAGTTACCTTTGTAATTATAACACGTATGTGAACTTACAATTAAATGGAAAATTACTGGTGAACAAATTAAGTGATTGACGTGAGTGACACGTTGGGAATGGGATGATAAGGTGATCTATTAAAATTATTCTTAACCATATACAGTGAAGAAAATCATAGTACCGGGATATCAACAATGAATGACCGAAAAAAAACTGCTTTTTACAGAATTTTTATCAAAAGTTTATTCCAAGTTACTAGTGAGATTAGGCACAAATATTTATTTCATCTTCGATTCACATTCCATAAACGTACATAGATTTTTCCTTTTTCAATTATTCCTTTATCAATATTTGTATTACAATAAAATAGTTTTTTTCAAAACTCATTAATAAATTAACCAGGACTTTCAAGGTAAATTTATTCTTGTATTTTATGCCTTTTTCGTAAATAATTTTTTTTAGGTTATAATGCCTTTTACTGTGAAACAAGACAAGTTTATTTTGGATGCTTATTTCCGAAACGGCGAAACAGATGTAGATGGAAACTGAAAGTATTCAGCACGATTATGTGTTGAAGAATATCAACATCACTTTCAGAACATCGAATTAGATGATGATGTTTTATGCCGACACATTCGAAGAATTGTTAGTCGTTTTCATGAGCATGTAGTGTTTACAAGGGAAAATCTGCGGGTCGCACAACTGTACTTACAGAGGAAGTAGTGGAAAATGTACGCACACATTTGGAAAGAAGTCGACAAAACCTTTAAGACAATTGGCCCAGCAAACAGGTAATTTTGCATTATACAAAACATGGTTGACATGAATGTGTAAGCAATAAAATAAAAAGAATCTTAAAAACCAAAACATTACATAAGTAAAGTTAGATTGACAACATCGTACATATTTCAATATAAGCAATTGTTACAGGTCTTTCTTATGGTACATGCCATAAAGCAGTCAAACGTCAATTACATTTTCATGCTTACAAAATAACGGTTGTGCAAGAATTAGATTTTCAAAAGCGTTTAGAATATTGCCGATGGTTCAACAACAACTTGAGAGATGACGAAATACTAAACTTAAGTTTCTTTACGGATGAAGCTTGGTTCCATTTATCTGGTTAGGTATGTGAATTCGCAGAATTACCGTATGTGGTCAGCAGAAAATCCACACGTTTTGAAGAAACTACTTTACATCCTGTGAAAATAGGTGTTTGGGCTGCTGTCACGAAGAAGAATTGTAGGTTCCATTT
The DNA here is from genome assembly GCA_036346205.1 of Vesta saturnalis. Taxonomy (NCBI): domain Eukaryota; kingdom Metazoa; phylum Arthropoda; class Insecta; order Coleoptera; family Lampyridae; genus Vesta; species Vesta saturnalis. The sequence continues at coordinate 2,024,220 of JARFJB010002165.1, read as the reverse complement.
TCTTTGAAGATACAGCAACTGCGGCTCGATACAAAACTATTTTGGAACCTTTTATTGATCAACTGCACGATGACAAGCTCCAACATGGATATTTTCAGCATGATAACGCAACAGCTCATACAGCTAATCAAACACTGGCTTTTTTACGTGAACATTTTGATGAAAGAGTTATAAGTGCGGGAGTTTGGCCCCCAAGATCACCTGACCTTACTCCACCGGATTATTTTCTATTTGGACATTTAAAAAATAAAATCTACAAAACACGCCTTCATACAGTTGATGAATTAAAAAATGCAATAACTGACGCAATTCAAAATATTACAGAAGCTCAATTAATAAATGTATTTGAAAATATGAAACGAAGAGTAGATGCCTGTGCAAACAATGGTGGTCACTTTGAAATTGTTTTATAGATAATTGCCAAGTTCAATTTTATTTTTCTATTTTTAACTGTAATATAAACATATAAAAGACCATTCATTCCAACGGGTAGTGAGGTGTGCGTCGGGATATCGTTATATTTGTATGTAAATAATATGTGCACTAATTGAAAATCTTTACTGATTATTTACTATACTTTAGCTGAATTGATCTCATCTACATGCACATTTGAGATCTAACAAAACAATGCATTATTAATTCATTATTCATTATTCGCAGATTTTAGTTATCTTAAAAAACAATAGGTACATCATAAAGTAGACATGGTGACTAGTTCCATATGCGAAGGACTAAATCAGTGGTATATAATCTGAAATAAGTTTTTGTTCAAAAATTATAATGCAATGCAAAAGTCATATCTAGCATTAAGTTAAATAAGTCCTTTTTTTCCATTATAATGTATTTGTGATGTTCACCAGTGTACATTCAAAGGTGGTCAGCAAAAATGGTGTACCTGACTTGTTCTGAATATGTTGAATGTATGCATTTATAATAAACTAACCAGTCATACATGTAATTTGTTTTCACTAATATTATTTAACAAATATATCATACATTGATTTCTGATTAATGACAAATTCATTTTAAAAATTCATTTAAATGTTTTAATGTCATTGTAAAGGTAACATCATCCAATATCACTCCTTTTTTTAAATATTCACTCTCCACATTCTTCGAGTTCTCAGCTGTAATTTTTTTCAATTCTTCATTGCCAATTGCTTAACACCTTCCATTTGAAATGTCACATTCCTCACTGCTATCCTATTTTTCAATGGGATTTAATTCAGAGTGGTACAAAGGGAGACGGAGGACAGCATGACCATTTTCAATTATTAGCTTGTCTAGAACTTTCTTCAGCAACACATTCTTGTAATTGGGATAATGGCATTGTCATCGTTCCTTCTTTTTCTTTTTTCATCAATTGGTACACATTGCAGATAATTTGCCGCCCTTGGCTATGAATTACCTTCCGATTATTCATTTTCAACCTGACAACAAAATTCATACATTATTGCCTATTTCAAACCACTCATGTCAATATAAACAAAAAGGTCATTAAACGCTCATCTAAACAGTTTTTACTCTCTAAACGGTGCATTATTCTCGTAACCAAATTGAGGTTAAAAAGCAATATTTGTTTTAAACACTACTTTTAGTATATAAAAGCACTTACAAGACTTGAATTTGACGAGTAAATACCATATATTGGTTTAATACACCAGAAATGCGCCTTGGAAATCCAGAAAATCTGTAATATCAATTAAAAATAATAAATGATAATTTTTAACCAAATTTTTACATACCTTAAGTATAACAATTTCCCTTTAGTCTTAAGAAAGACTAAATTACAATTATTGAAGTTTTTGTACGTCTAGATAATACGCAATTCGTCATTCACCAAAATTTTTGTCATTTATGGTAGTATTTATTTTTATATCTGCATTTACGCCACTGGACATAGCACAATTTTCATTTTAAAGATGCGGAACAGTAGTACTGTTCTAGGAGCGTCGCGGTCAAACAATGATGATCGCACTGTATAAAGTGTACAATACAAAAGAACTATAATAGCATTGAAAGGCTGTTTTAACAAATATGTGTAAATAGAACTTAATCCATTAGTATCAGTTTTATGACTAACACAAATTTCTGTGTTGTTAGTAATGTAGCACATTTCTAAAAATTTTCTTTTTTGGTTATCACTTTCGGTGTCTAGAGTAGAAATATCACTAAAATTAAACTTATGACTATACTTTAAATATATTTAATTCTTATAATGGTAGACTTGAATTCACAGTAGAAAAAGAAGATAATTTCAGTGTCCGTTTTCTAGATACCTTTGTGATGAGAAACAATAATAATATCATCTTAGATTGGTATCGCAAAAAAAACTAGTTCAGGTAGATACATTCCATATTTTTCGCAACATCCTCATAAACAAAAAATTAATACAGTTAGTAGTACTGGGGCACTTGACGCCATCTTGGATTTTGTGACGTCACTTCCGGTTTCACACACACACGTGGGAGACCATATTTTCCACCCTTTTTCATCCCTAATTATTTTTATTAGCTTACGTGTAGGACGTATTCTTTCACCCCTATTTTTTACACATCCCCGTGTGAGATCGTATTTTCTACCCTTTCTTTTCGTAGGCCCTTTTCAACCCTAATAATTTTTACTCACTCACGTGTGAGACCGTATTTTTAACCCTATTTTTTTACACACCTACGTGTAGAACGTGTTTTTCACCCCTATTTTATGACAGCTCACGTATAGGATGCGTATTTTCTACCCTATGGTTTCTTTTCGAAGGTCAACCCTAATTAGAGCCTTTCTGTACTTGCTCACGTGAGGGGCAGATGTAGGCCTTGGGCTAGGCCTTGGGACTGGGGGCTGGAGCTGGTCTTGGGATAAGTCTTAGGGTTTGATCTTGGGGCTGGACCTGGAGCTGGTCTTGGGGGATTGGTCTTGAACCTGGGGCTGGGCTTGGAGTTGGTCTTAGGGTTATTTTTTATGGTCATCTAGTTAAGGTTCTTCTGGCTATATTAAGAGCAGTGCCCCTGGAGGTTAGGCAATTTCACACGCGTACAATGTTGGAAATTGCATAATTAATAAGATATTATTATTAAAATTATCGATCCTATTGTTTTAAAATGGTCAAATGTTATTGGATGATCTTTTACCTATACGAAAAAACGTATTTCTAATAAGGAGGTTCTTGTAAGACAGCAGTTGTGTTAAGGATTGATCTTGCGTGGGGGAATCTGAATGACAGTAAAATTTAATTATAGAACACTTATTTTTATTGTAAATGTCCTAATTAAAAAATCCTCAGTGAGTTATAAAAAAAAATTACTAACATTCGGGTCTAATGAAACAATTGTTTTTATTAAGTTAATTAATTACATAACAGTTATTACAATATTGTCTTCTAAAACGAATATTAAAACATAGTTTACCTGCATTGAAATATGTTTAATATCCATCTGACCGTTAAAATGTTGTACGCCTTAATATTTTTTTAAAGAAACTTGTTACGTGTAGCTTAGATGTGTTTTATAACTGTAATTAAAAATCTCTAAATAAATAAAGGGTTAACAGCACACTTACTAACTCTGTACTTAAAGAACGTTTTTGAGGCACTGCTTCACGAGTGATAGTCACTGATTTGTGTTGCTTGTCTAATCAAACTAAAAAAACAACTTTCTACGTTGATGTAAAAACTAGCTATTGATTTCCATAATTAATTTTTAGAGTGCAAATATACAAACAATATTATTATCTTTATCACACTTACTGCAACTCGTATTTAACTTTCTCTTAAAATAATTAATAACAAATCGGTTTGAAAAATATTCATATTGTACATACGGACACGCACACACACAAATTGTTTTTATAAAAAAACCATATTAAGAGTTTGGAATGTAATAATTACGTGTTTTAAATTCCACAACAATATGTAGTAAGAAATCACTGTTCATGTTTTTTTTACTTTTAGCTAATTACATTGTAATTATATAACTGTTAAATTTAATAGTCTAAACAAATTGATTACCAATATAAATGGTTGACATAATTTCTTTTAAAAAACACTAAATCATAAATTTTATAACACGAGTTTAAAGAACACACATGCTGAATTAAAAAGTAAGAAAAAACAGTAGGAATCACGCAATTCTTAATTAGAAAAGTAAGACACTAAAAAATCTCTTTTATTTATCAGAGTAGAATTGTTGGGTAACAGGCGTTAAACAATAATCTGATTATCTCGTCATTTACAATTAAACATGTACTAACATAGTTTTTTACAAAATCAAACATAGGTAAATTATGTAATCTAAAATATAGAAACATTAAGGTATAAAGTCCACACACATCTGAATGGTAGTCTTGCTGTATTGTTTTATTGTATACTAAGCATCTGGAATTCTTCTTTAGGAAACGTAAATGATATCCTTGCGGTTCTCGTCCAAAGGAATAAAAATACTCTCCGTTACATTCTCGTCAATGTAGATAGCGGTTCAATGCTGACCCGGTTTGTTTGCGGGATCCGTGTTTACGACAATTTCACACGGTCGGAGTGCGTGTCTCGGTAGTTGATTAGAAGCACATACAAGCCGAAACACATCTTCTTGTGGCTGGGGATCGATTTCAAGCATCTCAACACTTGTACCGCATACATTTCTGGAATTGGTATGCGTCCAGTCTTACAGTAATAAGGCATTTTCCAGTGCACATATAGGCTCAGTGATGTTATGGTTTAAACAGCTATACGCTTTTGCTTTCTTTTTCAACTGTTTAATCGACGGGCAGCCAGTCTCCTCCAGGTTTACTATTGGTTTGTTAAGAAACCTTAACTCCTCACGGAAATTGTTGTAATATACATGACTCCACCACCATTTGAGCCCATGATAATTATCCTCCATAAATTTTATCTGTCGTGACATGGATCCTGATATAAGGTAACCTCGAGGTGGTTTTATTAGTATTAACGATAAACGACCGTGATCTGTAACCACGGCAATTTCTTTCGGTATGAATTCGTTGTTAACACCACTAAACCCTTGTATGTCCAAGTATGCGTCCATCTTCTATCGGCTGCTGCTGTACACTGAAGCTTGCAGGTTAGAGCTACCACTTCTAACAGCTAAAATCTACAACGACATACCGATGTTTATCGATCTCGATCACGTTATCGAATTCTGCATACACCAAACAGTTAACGGTTCCGGTGAGCGCTTCTTCAAACCCGACTTCCAGCCGAAGGGAGCCGTTTCTAACTAAATTCCAGTGCGTACTAGCGTTTGCGGACAGGTCAGGTGTTAGGTTAAAGGCCATTAAACAGTAGCCGTTGGGGTAATCACTTCTCGATATATCGTTACCTTCATTCAAAAAATGAATACCCGTACCAGAGAATAAGGTGTGGTACGCTCTTACATATAAACCATTATCTGTAAAGTCTGGTTGTAACGCCTTCGAAGAAATTTGTTGTCCGTCAATATATAACGACATGTAGTTAATATTGCAGTGATGAAAACTGAACGGGTTTGAGGGGTAGTAACCGTTGAAGGCTTAATTTGCTACAAAGCGTACAATGATGCATCGTTTAGGTAATTGACCCAGGAAAACATTATCCAGTGATTTTCGCTGTATGCCTGCAGGTATAGTTAACACTTTTACGTCGGTCCTTGTAACAGGGTATATTGCGGCTGTTGTTTCTAAAGCTTTAGCGTGCGCAATTAGGATAGTTGGATTGATTCGCATACGTCTCACCAGTAAACTAGCGTCTATAATTCGCGTCTTGTAATTTGAAGCGAGTGCCGCCATTAGGCTAAAGGTATCTCTTGATCGTACAAATTTAGCCTTTAACTCAACACCACTAATGAGAAACTTTTCTTGATTAAACAAATCCGAGTGCACGTGACCAATCGTTTCTATCTGTTTCCCGGTAGCCGCAAGTGCTAGACGTTTTGAGAAACCGTTATTTGCGTTTCCCAGTGTATTCATCTGTCCAGCTGTATCATTGTGCTATAAGGTACATCATAGATGTGAACTCTTGACCCCCTTTCCATAATTTAGCAGCGTTTCGATATATGAACGGTAAGCGTAGGTGTAATTTGGTTGTGACACCATCTTCTGATTTAAGTAAACCTCCACCTGTGAGAAATGCGAATGCATCCAATTGTTCACCGTTGCTACAACATCAGCGTCTGTAGGTGCTGTACCATCATGCTTTAGAACTTTAGCTGTAATGTACAACATGGTCTGACTTAAATCTATATAATCGTTTCCATTTCCGGGGACTACAAATTCTATTGGGGCGTCATCACTCAGAGCTGATAAGGGCTTGTAAAATATCCATTCACCACTCTCGATACTTGTCTGCGTCGACGGTAAAGCGAACAAATCCAATTCGGACTTGACGAATTCACACGATTGGGCATGTAGAAAAGCCATTATCTTGAAAATATATCGTCGTAAGCAGGCTTCTTCTTAGCAACAGCTCTCAGTGGAGACTGATTATTATCGGTCAGACGTACGTTTTATAACCCGAACCCTGCATCATTTTATCGATTTTCTCGTCGGCTTTACGCTTAAGGTTTCTACCTGCCTCGTGAAATCTTTCTTGAAACGAATCCTTAATAGGTCGATCCTCTATGACGTCACCAAAAATATTAGCACCCGTTCTAAGAACTTCTTTACCAATAGACTTTGCGCCAGACTTAAATAACGGTATTATACTTCTAAATATACCACCTAACCAGCTCCCTATTCCATGACCACGTTGATATGGCGCACTTCTGTAGATAGAGCCGATACCGTTACCGGCCTGATTCATGTAATATTGCTGTTAAGGGTAAACCATTATTGTACTTTCTTAAAGTGTAGCATCCGGGCACGCTGTTCCAAAATCAAATGGCATTGCTGCACCTGTGTCTGTTTTTATATTAATCTCGATGTTTTAAAATTCCCGTCATTACCGGTATGTAGTGTGCAGGCGATAAAACCACATCTTTATGACCCCCGTAAGCATAGTTTTCTGAAGTAATATTTATTATACGCATAAGCGGAAATAAAACATCACCCACAATTTGCGGTTCAACGATGTCGCAATAAACAAACATCTCAGTTGGTAATCCTATCCACATACTAGCGGGGTGAGGGGGTATTGGTTCCATGGCTATGTTCTGATACGGTCGATAACCCAATTGTATGGCTAGACGTTTATATCGTTCACGGTCCTTCTCTGCTAGAATCTTGTCGACTTTGAACAAAGTATCTTTATCAACCGTAACAACTCGCAATTCTTCTTCGTAAAAGGTGTCCTCAACAGGATCGTTATTAAGATCGATTATTCTATAAACTGGTGATCTTCTTTTTATCACCGCATTAATTGTAAAAACTTCCTCGCACCAATTAGTTTCATATCCCTTCTCAAAGGTGTACTTAGTTCTGGCGATTCTGACAAGCTCACCGACCTTATATTTAGGATGGCGTACTGGACCTAAACCTTTCGCGTACAGGTTATCCCACACTTCCAAAATGTTTTTATCATTCACAGCCGCGGGGGCCATTTTTATACTTGAATGAGGGCTATTGTTGTCACAAGTCTTTCGAGAACATCAATATACCTGTAGGAATTTTTTTAAATGAAATAACGCCACATCTTTATTTTCAATGTTTTATTAAATGTTTCAACTACAGATGCTTTTACATCAGGGTTATTTGTTACATAGAAATTGATATTTTGTTTCTTGAAAAAGTTTTGTACACTGCTCGCCACAAACTCTTTGCCTTTATCCGTCTGTAGATTTGCCGGAGTATTGTCGCAATCCTTAAGAATATCCGCGACAGATGAGGCTGTCTTCGTTTTAAGTGCTCTAGCTCATGCCCTCCTACTAAATACATCAATTACCGTTAGTATGTAGTTGTATCCGCTATTGTGTTTACTTAAAGTTCGCATATCGCAAAGATCCGCTTGCCACAACTCGTAAAGGTTACTCACAATATATTTATTTCGTGGAAATTTTTTTCTGACTGGTTTATGTACCGTATAAGTTTCCTGTGCCTGTAGCCAGTTTTTTACATCACCATATCTACCCTTTGCAGCATTAGTTAAAGGTGTTATACCAGCAAACCCTGCTGGGTGAGAGGGATCATAATACACAGCATCCATGTTATGGCCGCCACGAATCCCAATCTAGTGAAAGTCCTCTTCTTCTTCTTCTTTGAGAGATTCTTCTCGGTGTTTCCCTCGTTTCACTATCAGCATCGTAATTCTCACCTATAGTTGTGAGGGTCCGTTCAACGCTGGGTGATACAGAAACATCATAACTTTGCGTATTTCCGATAAACTCTCGTCGTATATTTATCTCTTTAATGTACGTCGCAAACTGACGCCAACCGCGCGGGTTTGTGGTTTTTCATTTTCTTAACGTCTCATGAACCAGATCGATAATGTTGGAATGTGGTATGATCTCGCCTTTTATTGTGACAGTACCTCTTTTATCCCAAAAAACATCGCTGCTCGTATTCAGTATACGTAACAAATTCGCACCTTTTCTCTTATATGAAGGCGGAAGCCTTGATACTATCTCGTCGTCTGTCAGACCTTTGCGTTGCGGTAAATCTCTAATATCATCAGCAACAGCGTCACCGCTGATTGTTATACTGGTGGGCTGACGTAACTGATTGGAAAAGTGTAGATACCTTTGAAGAACTTGGTTGTACTGCTGCCATTTGCCATGATCGGTCATTTTAGTTTTTAAAACTTTATCCATATCGTTAACCAGCTGCGTTAAAATGTTGTTTTGTGTAACATCTGGTGCCTGTATGCGCTGTATAAAGTCCATCGGTAAAATAATCATCTTCAGAATGTGGTCCATGGTTATTGAAACAGATTACCCCAGAATTCCACCGAGTAATGGTCCTAACAGGAGTGGTAGAAATTCACCACCTTTCTGTACAAGAAACCGTTTTTTTCTTTTTTATAGATTCGCTTCTCTGTGCCAAGCGTCTTAAAGTGTGCTTATGTTGAGAGAGTCGCTGTTTCTCATCAGCTGACAGAGGTATACGACCTTTTAAAATGTTATGTGCACACTCGCAAATACACTCTACCTACTTACTATCCAAACATTTCAATAAAGCGTCACGTTTAATTTTACTTAATCTGGCTAATGCACGTAGGATATCAGTGTTCTCGCTTAAAACGTCAGCCATCATATATGATGTAATCTTTATGACTGTGAGACTTAAACCCTTTTTTCGCTATATATACCTGGCAGATACCTTAAGGCCCGAATATGTTTGTTCTATAACGTAGCACATCCGGTGTATTCTGTTTTAAATCGAACAATAAATACCTGCGCGGGCTTGATGTAGCATCTTGGTACGCGGCTTCTAAAAATTTTGGGTTGTCCGGCAAAATCTGTCTTGCTAAATGCTGTATCTGAGCTCTGTCACGTGGGTTCTTAAACAAAATTATGTAATGTGCGTTGAGAGAAATATCCCGCTGTCCACGTCCTTGATGAAATATGTTCTGTGTTAAGAAAAGCACACTTACATTTTGATGATGACAGCCCTTTGTAAAAATATCAACCACAGAGCCGTTAGTTTCGCGCATTAGATCGTCAATTATTATTAAGACGGGTTTTTGCCCGTCAAACTGTTCCATATCAGGTAAACCCTTTTGAAACTCCACAGAGAGATCTTTGAATAAAGGCTGCCACTCACTGTAAAATCAGATAATTTTTTCAAAAGCTGTATCGCAGGCAGTTTCGATATTTTTTAGAAAATCCACGATAAAATACGATTTCCCACAACCCGACGGACCCGCAACTATCGCCGAAAATGGGTGCTTAAACTGACCTTCCATCTTGAATCGCTAAACGATACTAACAGATACTCTACCAGCAACTTCGTTTAAATAGACTAAATAAAAATCTTTTTCAATCAGAACACGTGCAATTGCCTAACCTCCAGGGACACTGCTCTTAATACAGCCAGTAGAACCTTAATTAAATGACCATCAAAATAACCCTAAGACCAACTCCAATCCCAGCCCCAGGTCCAAGACCAATCCCCCAAGACCAGCTCCAGGTCCAGCCCCAGGTCAAACACTAATCCCCCAAAACCAGCTCCAGGTCCAGCCCCAAGGCCAAACCCTAAGGCTTATCCCAAGACCAGCTCCAGCCCCCAGCCTTAAGACTTAGCCCAAGGCCTACATCTACCCCTCACGTGAGCAAGTATAGAAAGGCTCTAATTAGGGTTCGCCCTCGAAAAGAAACCATAGGGTAGAAAATACGCGTCCTATACGTGAGCTGTCATAAAATAGGGGTAAAAAACACGTCCTACACGTAAGCTAATAAAAAACAATTAGGGATGAAAAAGGGTGGAAAATATGGTCTCCCACGTGGGTGTGTGAAACCAGAAGTGACATCACAAAATCCAAGATGGAGTCAAGTGCCCCAGTACTACTACATTTATAGGTCTTAAAAACAGAATTAAAAAAATTTGCCATCATTCATTAATACTAAAGAATTACAAGATACTATACATCCTTTTGGAAAATGGATACCAGGTTAGTTTATTAAAAAATATAATTTTTAGTAACAATTCTTATAATAACCATAAACACAGTTTTGACAATACGAATAACAATGAATTAACAAGTCAAGCCATTTATAAAAAAATACCCTACATACCTCACTTAACACCTTCAATTTCCAAACTGTTTATATCTCATAATATCAAAGTTGCCAATTCAGCAATTCGCACGGTATCGTACTTACACTAAGTAATATATTGGTTTAAAAGTCAAAAAACTGCACTGTTATAAAACTTTCCCATACTTTAATTCCAGATTAGGGTAAATTTATGCATATTAAGTTTATCTGACAATGGTATATCAAGAACATACCATGTCAGGTAAACTAAATATGCATAAATTCCAGCAGGAATTGAAATATAGCATCAAGCCCGTAAAGGCAATTTATGCAACGGCATAGCTCAGTGGTGTAGGCGGGGTTCTCACTTGATGTTGTAATAGGACACTCGTCATAACTCCAAAAATGCCAAAATCTGGTAAAAATTGTTAGGCGTCATCTGTTAAATACATTTATAGCCGGAAAAACGTCATGAACAGATCTTAGATTGGCCTAACAGAAAAATGTTTACTCAAAACTAAGCCACTCTACTACTAAAAATTCTATTGCAAACATCTTGACTCGAAGTTCACCTAAATTTCGATGAAATTCTAAGTATTGTATATATAAGCAGCACAATGCGATAATAAAACCCAAAACTTCCGAAAACCTCGCCAAACCTCTACGCAAAAACACATCACACCGAAACCAAAAAAATGCGACTAGAATATCTATAAAACCCTAAAATTTACGAAACGTCGATATCAGGAAGTACTACCTAATTTGAGAAAAATACAGCTCATTTTCAAACAAATAACAAACTGCTTACCTTTGGAAATTAGGCCCATAAAAGATATCTACAATCGGTATTCCTACAAAAAGTAACCATAGAAGGCGACTATTCGCAACAACGTCGTATACAAAAACAAATAGTTGTTCGGTCAACGACCGATTTATTTAATAATTACGTTTCTTTATAATCTAAAATCAAAAAAAAATAAACGCTCAATTCGAGAAACTCTCATTAATCATTACGTTAAAACTTGCTGATACTTCAAAAGATTACTTATAAAAAACTTTGTATAGCTTCAATAAAATTTGATTACGTACTAAATGAACGATAAATGGATGTTGTCAGTGTAAAATTGTTTAACTCGAAACTTCTCATAAAACACTTTAACTGCTGCTCCAAATCTTCAAAAATATCTTTTACTTCACGCCGACAAAATTGTTGGCTCATGGGATGAAATCACAAAAAATTCCAATCTCTTAATGAACCAGTTATAAACATTAACGATTGTCATATATTAGGGTATTTACATATTAAATTTTGGTAGAGTTACATATAGAACACATTAAATTTCGCAATTCAAAACAAGAAACCAAAAAAAAAAAGATTAAATTCGATCGGCGCTTGCAAGGCGATATTATCCATACCTACCTTTTAATCAGTATAACGGAAATAATAAAGATATCGGTAACATAAGTTTCGCTTGAGATTAACAAACAAATCGTGTGAATGAACACGCTTGTTCCTAAATTGCCTGAAGGGCTTTCCTACAATAATTTACACGAAATCAAGTGAATGCATCCTCCACGTAAATACAAGAAAGCAGACACTTCATTATTGTCTCCAGCAAAATAAAAAATAAAAGTTTATCTTACGCACTAGGTAGCACAACAACAACCGAATACTCTTGCTCCTCTGGACTACAACATAACTAGGTCGTACAACGGCTCCACCAGGTACTGATTTCGCTAGCTGAATTTCTACCGTAACGTTCAGCAATCCTTCACAAACGACAACTTCCTATTAATAATTACACGAACTAAACTTACGACAGTTAATTTAAGCTTAAAAAATAAAGATATTAATGATAATGACAAAGGTAAAATTTCGGTATTAAACGGTAGTCACATAAATTCAAACAAACAATTAATAAATAATAAATTGTGGGTGGATAGTAAAGTGAAGGTTAAAAATAAGATTCTCTTAATCGGTGACAATCAAGTGCGTGATTGTGGGGTAATATTAAATTCGATTGGGGATAGAAATATATTTGAATGTACTACCATATCTATACCAAATGGCCTCTTTAGAATGTGATAAACGATATTGGCAAATTGTCCTCCAATTTTGGAAAGCATGAATTATTGTTGCGGGTTCAAATAATTTAACAATAAGAGAAAAACCTATAAAAACTAATTAAAAATTATTATTAATTTTATTAAATACATAAATAAAAAGTTTACCTCGAGTAGGATTTGAACCTACGACCTGTACTTTGCTAGAGTACTTATAATAAACTATAAAAACTAAACGTATAAATAAACTAAAGCACATATCAAATATCACTAATGTAATTATAATCTCAATTCCGTTTTGGAGAAATCGCACTAGTATAAATAATTTGATTTTAAATCAAAATTGGAAACTATATGACTAGAGTGAGGATTTTATGCAAAATGCATATCGCTTATTTTTTATAGTTGAAGAATATCGTTTTGTTTTTAGACGAATTGCACTAAATGCAATCATTTGACATTAATTAATTTTTGCATATTTTGCATATTTCGCCAAATACTGCATATATTGAAATTTTATGCATATTTTGCTTTTTTATTCATAATTAACATATATTTCGCATTTTTTCTATATCTTCCAAATTCGCTTTAAAATTCATTATTCTAACTTAAATTTTGTTATTGTGTCTAACTAAGAAATGTATTTTTATATGAATAAGACATGTTTAAAGAAAGATTATTACCTGCAGTTAAGTACAACATTAATACTTCCGGATTATGAAGTTTCAATGCCTCTATTTCGTAGTATCTAAAAATTCCAATGGTACCTAAGTAGATAGTTAAAGCATTGATTGAGGGAATTCCCTCAATCAAGGGTTAAAGTTATTTTGACTTTTCAAGGTAAAAGTGTTTAGTTAGTTAATCCTTCTTGAAAATAATTTGAGAGTAACGGACAAAATGCAAAATTTTAAACATTTTTGGGCGAAGACGTATCTGAATGGTACGGCTTTGTTAAGTGAACTTCAAGATGCCGAAAGTTAAAAATAGTTTAGTTCAAGTATGGATAAAAATATATCCGAGCTACGTCTGGATGATGAAAAAGTGTTTTGCATAGCCTGTGGAAAAATAGTAAGTACCATTACATATTTTTAATTGGTTTCGGAAATTAAACCCTTATTAATTGACGTTGGTTATTGAATTCACCGTTTTATCAATTTTTAAACGCAATTAGATACTTATTTTTAAAATTAATTTTTCCTTAGATCATGTGCGAAAGGAAATCTCAAGTTACACAGCACATTGAAACCTCTCTTCATAAAAGAAAATTAGAAACATTTAAGAAAACAAAAGTTTGTCAGACACCTTTGCGCCAGTCGTTGTTTCAAGAAACGGCCAAAAGAAATGCACAAGAGGAATTTAATTTCGAATGGTGTAGTGCACTTGTTAACGCCAATATTCCATTAAAGAAATTGCAAAATCCTAGTTTTAGGTCATTTTAGAAAAATTAGTAAAAAGCAAGTGCCAGATGAAAACACGCTTCGAAAAAGGATATTAATGATTTATATCTTGAAACTATGGGGCATATAAAGAAAGTTACAAAAATAAATATCTTTATTTTATAGTAGATGAAACTACAGATTGTTGCGGGCGATATGTTGCAAATTTAATGATTGGTTATTTAAGTGAGGCGCAGTATAGTATATCATATTTAATCGCTTCCAAAGTTCTTGAGAAAACCAATGATGCAACAATAGTTCGCTTTATAAACGAAGCTTTCATGCAATCTTTTATTCCTGATATTGTTGCAACAGATAAAATAGTTTTAATGCTGTCTGATGCCGCACCGTATATGGTATGGACAGCAATTAAAATTATTTTATGAAAATTTAATACATGTAACATGTCTCGCACATGGTATTAATAGAGTAGCAGAAACAATTCGTAATCAATTTCCATTAGTAAATAGTTTAATAAGTAGTATAAAGAAAGTGTTTTTAAAAGCTCCGTTACGAATTCAATTGTACAAAGAAAAGTTACCTAATATTCCTCTACCACCAGAGCCTGTGATTACGCGTTGGGGTACTTGGTTAAATGCAGCTCTTTTTTACGCAGATCATTTGGAAAAAATTCAAGTACTTACGTTCAAAAAGCTCAATCCATTTTAAAGAAAACACAATTGCGCAATAAGCTGGCATTTATAAAATCAAATTACTGTTTTGTAAGTTCAACCATTGCTAAATTAGAAACGGAAGCATTGTCATTAAATGAATCTATGCAAATAATTAATAAATTTCAACAGCGGATTTCTGCTGTTTCAGGAAATATTGGTAAAACTATTTCTAATAAATTAAATAAAATTTTACAAAAAAACAGTGGATATCAGTTGTTACTAAAAGTTAATAAAGTTCTGAACGTTGAGGAAAATTTCGATGATCTTGTTATAAATTTAGATTTGGCCATATTAGCCGCATTAAAATATGCACCCATAACTTCTGTGGATGTAGAAAGAAGTTTTTCTTTGTACAAAAACATACTATCGGACAGACGCCAAAATTTTCTGCCCGAAAACTTGGAAAATATTTAGTTATAAATTGTTTTGCAAATAGCAATGAGAGGTGTAATCTTTATAAATCTATAGCGTATAAGTAAATATGTAATTTTTAAATAACACATAATTTTAAAATAATGTTAAAATAATAATTGCTTTGTAAGTGGTAATCACAGGGTGCAGTTTTATAAATGTTTAGTGTATAAGTAAATATGTAGTTTTAAATAACACATAATTTTGAATGTTAAAATGATAAGTTTGTATGCAATTTATCTTTTTCCTATTAAAAATTACAAGCATATATACTTTTTTATATATTAATGTTATAATTTGGAATTAACACAGGTAAATACAGGACTCAAAATTTATGCATATTTTGCATATTTTGAATTAATAATGCATTTTGATGCATATTTTAAGGTTTTAAGTGCATATATGCACATATTTCGGCATTTTATAGTGCATAAAATCCGCTCTCTATATATACATTCTTATGAGAGATGAGAATAGTATTAGATATATTGATATAAACTCAATAATATTACACATGGGCCACATGTGTGGAAAGTCAGTACATTCAAATTTATAACTCATATACAGGGTGGCGCATTAGTGTGACAAAGTCCCATATCTCCTTTATTTAAAGAGATACAAAAAAATTAAATACAAAAGTTGTAAGATATGTTCTGGTGCACATTCCAAAAATATAGTTAATTATACAGGGCAGATCATAAAAGCTTAGAAGTAATTTTAAATTTTTTTAAATAGAAAACCCTATATATTATTACATATTTAGATTCTACATACAATTTTAGACACATTTATGTATAATGTCCTATACCTAAGTCTAACCGTTTTCACAAATTTCAAATTTTTGTCAAAAACGATGTTTGCACCAACATAGGTGAAATATTTTCCAAACGTAGCCTTTATCAATTAGTTATGGTTGGTTTCCTTAAAATGGGGACCAACTCTAATGGGCTGTATTGATATTTTGTAATACATTCATATAGAGTGATCAAAATGGACAATAAAAGTAGATCGAAAAACCTATAAAGTCATTTTTTTAATGGAAACCCTCTATTTTTTAATTCTATATTTAGCATTAAAAATAAGGGTGATTTTTATAAAAGTGTGTATTCCAAAAATTGTAGTTTTGAAACAATGTCATTTAACATTTTTATTGCAAAAGGCTTTCAAGTTTTGTTGTTGGTTGACCGTGACAGCGGGCGTTGCGAAACAAAAAATCGAGCAGTTCAGATCGAAATATTACAATTTATTGAACCCCATATAAATAATTATTTTATTAAACGAACTTAAAGTAAAGACAATATTTTTTGATTCAACAAATTATGTCCTAATCATAATCATAAACTTAACACCTCTAATGTAACTAAACCTGTAACTAATTATACAGATAAAAGTACCAGAAACACGTCAAATACGTACTACCTAATAAGTTGTTCGAAATATCCACCTCTTTCTTGAATACACAATGCAATACGTCTCTCAAATTCGCTGCTTAAATTTATACACATTTCAACACTAATGTTTTAAAACAGTTTCTAATCCTAATCTTCATGTCTTCCTTTGTTGTAGGCGTTATTTTATAAACCTGCTCTTTGACGTACCATATGCTAAAGTCCATTTTAGTAAGATCTGGGGATCTAGCAGGCCAAGTAACAGTCCCTCCTCCCAATCCAACATTCTGGATATCTAGCATTTAAAAAGTTATTATCAGACCTGTATGATGTACTGGGACCCCATCATGAAGAAACCACATTTCTTGCTGCGTATCCTGTGGCACTTGACGCAACAAATTAGGTAGATGGTGTTACACGTCCAAACCGCACTAGGCGTCGTGTATGCTTAGTAATGTAAGCGGGTTGACAAGCCAGCTAACAGGGAGATAGGCGTGGTCGAAATAAGAAGTAAAATGAATGATTAATACGCTCAAACACATTACACCGATATTCAAACAGCTCAGTCCGTGAAAATATGTCTCCAGGCGCTACCACAATCGAAACTTTGCTAAAATAATTATCTGAAGCTGGGTGTTAATTAACCCTACTTGATTGTGGAAAGTAGGATTGTGCTTACTCAGTAAACTCTTACATGAAGGTCCTAAAACAAACACTCGTACCAAACAATTCAACTCAAACTCAACTATATTTAGTATTACCCAGGTTATTAGAAACTTTTGAATACACCTCGTAAACCAAAATTTCCACAACAAAATTTATCACTCAAATTTAACTGCATTCACGTAACCAATAGTTATAAAAAACTGAAATACGGGTCGTCACAAACTTCCTGATTGTACCCTGTACATCCAGAATACCAAAGTTATAACACGTTAACTGAATATTTTCTACGTATCCCTCGTATACATATAAAGTTAAATTTCTACTTATTAATGAATAAAATAGCTCTTCATTCAATGATCGATAATTAATTTTAAAATTCCTAACCAAAAGAAAAGCAATGTCATCGGCTTAATAATTGTTCCTTTATGATACCTCTGAATCGTATGACATTCGTAAATAGTAAGTTCACAAAACTCCATCTCTTAGTTATACTTAATGAAATTTTAAATCAACAGCTGATCCGTCATTAGTGTATTGCGTTAAACGAAATTAACATGAAGATCTTCTTTTAAAATTAATCTGGCAAATGTAACCTTTCAGGTTGTTCATTAATCTTAAAACCAAAATATGCAAAGTCTACATATAAATTGTCAAAACTAGGTCACCAATTAAGTAAACGTCACAAATGTGTCTCATAACTGGCTAAATAAACAACAGAATAAAAGTTAACGATAAATATATATTGTCCTGCACAAATAATAATAAAAACAAATGTTTACATACACTACAACAGTGTGGTTGAAAACCAACCCACCACATCACTGTCAATACAAATTTGCGTTTCTGCAAAATTCTTACTACTAAAACAGCCAATACAACATAACTCGAGATCGATTACCTTTTTCCTTCAACACTAATTAATTAAAAAAAATTACACAACAATACGCAAATAAACTAACCAAAAGATAATCGTGCTCAACTGAGCTTTCAAAATTCTTAAATGTAATTCTTACTTAAATACTGTCCATTCATCCTTCGCTTTTCTTTCTTCTCTCTTCCGTAAACTAACTATTTGTAGTCCATTGTATCCTTAGATTGCCTGAAGGCACATAACAAGTACTCCACAATCCCACAAACACTTATTCCTTTCGGTACTCGCGAATAGTCCAACTATACGAGGTTAGTACTCCATAACCGTAATAATCTGTACACGTTTGGTTGCCTCTTTAAAGTTTCTTGCAACCTTTAGGAAAATTTAGCCCTTCCTTACACAAATAAACTTTTAATGTCATATAAAATTACTTTAACATTGGCTCAATTTACTACGAATATTTCGTTCACTTAAAGGTGATCCCATAAATAATTTGAACTAAGGATCGTTACAAGCACAGCGCCGCACTCAACACTATAACGTAACAACTGTTATCTTATTATAAATCTGCTTACGCATATTTTTTTCTTGAAAAAAAAACCATAACTGATTTTATCTTCAATCTCATTTTACTAATTGTTTTATTTATGAATGTCTTATACGATTCATCCCCTTTTGGGTTACGCAGTTGTTTAAACAATGACTGCCTTCAATTTTATTCACAAATATAATTCCAACTCAACCCATTTTGATGTCACACATCACCTCGCGCGCGTCTTCCACCGAGCTCTCACCGACATCCACCAAAAGCCAAAAAGCCCCATCAATCTCTGACTTTCCTATTTATACCTCAGCCGTCCATCTTTAAACATGTCTTACTTCCTGCTATATTCACCAATGGTATTCACTCAAACTTTCTTAGTGCCGACTGATGCTACCCTCTGCACAAACACGCTTGTAATTACTATACATCGCCATGTTTGTTCTTACCTGCAAATTTTACAATTACTTTATGGAGAAGCCATTTCTCATCATCACATTCATTCAGTGGCCACTCTGGACCATTACACAACTTTCAACGTTTATCTCTCACATGCGCTCATCCTCCTTCCGCAACATTTGCAAAAATAAGTACAATCTAAGGTCTCAAATCCCATATACGTACACGTATTCTCAAAACTGATTGCACAACATTACGAGAACGTTCTATAATCACAATTAAACATACCAAATCTTTCTCTACATATTTCTAAAACATTCTATACTTATATCTTCACATCTTCCGGCCAAGATTACTCCTTTATCCTTCAACATTCCATTACTTACACAGCAGTCAACAGTAGCAAAGCATTATCGTCCCACCAACACATTCTCTTCACATTTGCATTCATCAGAATCTATTTATTCCAACACCAATGTCTCTATACATTCAAATACACGTATCTGCATACTGAATGATATTTCTCCTAAATTGCCAGTGGCGTATCATCCACCTACATACATTATGCATATACACAAAAAAATTTTTTTCGTTCAAACTCAATACACCCGTACCCAAAACATGTAACACACGTCATCATAACATCTTACTTACAGGGTGCATCAACAGAACCTTACAATGGTTTTGCAGAAAGTCTAAGTATACTTCCCTGTTACTCGTTGATCAAAAATATGGTCCAATTACATGATTACGACAACACCTCCCAAACATTTAAAGACCATCTAGTTTGAGAAGTATATCTTACAAAATGTGGATTTTCGGTAGAATAGTAATGAAAATTGTGTCTGTTTACACTTCTGTTTTTGTGAAATGTGGCCTCATCTGTAAATAAAATCAAATGAACAAAATTTATTTGTTGGTTTATTTTGTTTTGAGCCCATTGACAAAATTCCGGTCGTTGAATGTGATAGGGGTGCATTTTTTGAGACTTCAATATCCGCTGTACCGTACGTCGTTCAACACCAACCTGCTGAGAAATGGGTCGTCCAATATATGGATTTTCGGTAACTGTTAATAGTACATTTAATTGATTTTCTCAGTCTGTGCACGTTTTTCCTAGTATTTTTCCATATAACACATTGCCAGTTCTTTCAAAACGCTCCAAAGCTTTTAAAATGCCCTTCTTTCAGGTTGCCGTCTCTCTGAAACCGTTGTTGATAGTCTTCTTGCTAAGAGGGTATTCTTATCACTAGCTCCCAAAACAAAAACCATATCAACCATCTCGACTTGCGAAAAATTCATTATTTACAATTTTAACTCAAGTTTTAAATCAATTTGCTATAAAATACACTAATTCATCACACAGATTATCAACTGACAATCAAGAATGACGTTTCTGATGATCTCTATTATTTTTATATACCAAGCATCGCGGTCACGGCCAACTAACAACAAAACTTGAAAGGCGTATAGCCTTTTTACAATAAAAAAATTTTAAATTGTCATTATTTCGAAAACTACAATTTTTTGGAATATACACTCTTATATAAAGTCACCCTTATTTTTAATGCTAAATAAGATTGAATTAAAAAAAGGGGGTTTCCATAAAAAAATGACTTTATAGGTTTCTTTGAATCTACTATTTATTGTCCATTTTTGATCACCCTATATGAATTTATTACAAAAATATCAATACAGCCCATTAGAGTAGGTCCCGTTTCCAAGAAACAACCATAACTAATTGATAAAGGCTTCGTTTAGAAAAGATTTCCACCTATGTTTTGGTCAACCGTCATTTTTGACAAAAATTTGAAATTTGTCAAAAACGATTAGACTTAAGTACAAGACATTATACATAAAATGTGTCTAAAATTGTATGTAGAATCTAAATATGTAATAATATATAGGGTTTTCTATTTAAAAAGAAAATTAAAATTACTTCTAAGCTTTTATGATCTACCCTGTATAATTAACAATATTTTTGGAATGTGCACCAGAACATATCTTACAACTTTTGTATTCAATTTTTTTTGTATCTCTTTAAATAAAGGAGATATGTGACTTTGTCACACTAATGCGCCACCCTGTATATGTGTTAATAAACCATTCAAAAAGCTTAATTAAAAATGAAAATCTAATTTACATTAACCTTAGAGAAGATACTTTTGAAGATACGGATACCTCATCTCAGGGCGTCGTAAACTAGTGCAGATATAACAGCACAAAATCCAAATAAATTTCATCAATGTGAAAAAACAGAAGTTTCAGGTACCAATTTAAATTTTATCAGGTCGTCTCTAAAAAAATTAAACGTAACAAATGATATTAAAAAACATGCAAAAAATGCCTATAAAACACACTATTGTCTATATCTGTATTTAGTATAAATATTCAACTATTAAGATCATAATTAGAAGCATTTTTAGAAGCGTTTCAGTTTATATCTGTGTGTGAACATTGGTTATCTGATGCAGAGTTAAGGGGACGACTTAAAATGAGTGCTTGGAGAATTGCATCCTATAAAAACCGTCAAAAAGTCATGGTGGTGTTTTAATTTTATTTAACTCCACCGAAAATTTTTGTCCTCTTCCAACAATAACCCAATTATCTAAAGAAATTCATTGTGAATTATCAGCTGTATACTGTGTCTCGTACAAAGTAACCTTAGTTTCGCTACACAGATCACCGTTAGGAGAATATAGTATATTTTGTGAAAATCTGGAAAGTATTCTACACTTATTAAAGACTTACTCTAAATCAATCAAATAAAGGTAACCTTTTGAACAGATTTATACCCAGCGGATTGAATATTACTAATAAATAAAGATAATAATAATTTAACCAGTAGAAGTTTTGTAACGTGTAAATGGCTTTTTAGTTGTAATAGGCGCGAAAATGATATTTAAGATTGCAATATTATTGAATCTCTACGAAAAAATATGGCTCTTTAAACCCATACCAGATGGGATTGTTAAAACTCTTGAAATTGTAAAGTACACTTAAAGCGTAAATACCACCCTTTTGTCTGACGATTGAACTCAAATAGGTAGACATTCTTGCAATAACAATGAATTATAGAGAACTGATAAAAATAACTTACTTTACCCCACAGTCGCACGTGGTAAAGAAAGCAATCATAAATACGCATCTGTAACTATAGGAAAAATACCAGATGTGATTCATCGTTGTAATGAACCCCTTTCTATAACAAATCCAAACGTAAGCATTGTCATAGGAACTGTTTTATTAGCTTAAATGGTACATTGTTAACATTTTTGAAAATTACCAACAAACAAAAATAATAATAATCTAAACAGTAGAATTTTGTAACGTGTAAAATTCCTCTTTAAATAGAGAAGGCCAGTAAATAATATTTAGGATTGCAATGACATTGAACTTCTACGAAAAATACGTTTTCTTTCAAATCCATGCTCATAAAATCGTACTGACACAAACATAAAATACAAAAGATGTGACTATGCATGGTAGATCCGTATATAAGTGGTAAGGTTTTGGACATTTTTTCTTTGGTTTTTAAATTTGAAGGTTGACACAACTTTTATTTTCGGTACTATATGTAATTTTAAGTTTAATTAAAACACTATTTTGCATATTGTCTTATACTATATTTTCCTTGACTGAAAATTCAAAATTGAAGCTAACCTTTACCTTTGTTACCATGTTCTACCTTAATTGTAATTAATTAATCCTAAAAGTAGGCAATTCATGTCGGGAGAGCTAACAGGGCCACCATTGTTATTTTTTGTTACCCTTCAATTGAATAAATATGAAATCGAGAGGATGGAAACGTTTAAGTTATCACGGTTCGCGACAACAATGAAATAGATTTGATAAATAAATATTAAATTAAATAACAATGAGCTAACTATAACGCGGAAGTTTTTTATTTCTACTTCTTACTTCCTTACGTGTCGAGGCAGTAAACAAATAACTGTCCGGTAGTAGGACGACACCGTTAGTAGGGAATGCTACATAGTCCGGGGTAAAATTTGCCCAGTAACCGTTCTGCTCGCTATGGTATTACTCAAGAGAACAATACAATTGCCTCGGATAGACCAGGCAATGAATGAATGGCGAGTCCGTACGTGTAATGTTAGAGGTATGCATGGTAAATAATTTGAAATTGCCAATGTAATGTACCATAGGCACCTTGATATTCTTTGTGTATCGGAGACAAAGCGCAAAGGAAAAAATGCTATGGAGATGGAGCATAGCAGCAGCCTAGCACTGTGGTCAGGAGTTGAGACCGAAGTGCATGGCGTAAAAGGAGTTGGGGTGATCGTAAGTGATAGAGCGAAAAGATGTGTTAAACAGTACGAATTGGTATCTCTTCGGATAATGTAAGCTAGAATGAAAGTGGAGTTTCGAAGAATTTTCTTATTGCACGCTACGCACCGCTGAATGGACAAGGAGACCAGGAGTGTGAGAACTTCTGGAACGAAGTACAGAACATTTTGAACGTATGTAAGCCAAACTAAAGAGTGATAATGGTGGGGGATATGAACGAATGGGTGAGTGTACAGAGAGAACACAATGAACGCGTTATAGGAAAGTTCGGAGACCAAAGAGTCAATGAGAAGGGTGATCGCCTGGTGAACATCTGTGTGGAGAGAATCCCGTTTGTATCCAATGCCTGGTTTAAACATAAAAATGTGCACATGTATACATGGCAAAGATGTGAACCTAAAAGTATGACAGACTTGATAGTATATCATGAACGGCTTAGGAACCTGGTGAAAGGCACAAAAGTAATGCGCGGATCGGAGTGTTGATAGGACCACTTTTTGGTTGTATCAAGAGTGTGTTTAGCGCATAAGTGGGTCTAGAGAAGGAAATAAAATGTAGTGGGAACGTTTAGAATTAGGGTAGACAAACTAGTGGATTATGGTGCAAGAATGAAATACGCAGATGTTGTGAGTAAAGAGTTGAATGTGAAAGAAGGTGTGGAACGATGAAAATAGTGGGGTTGAAAGTGCATGAATAAGCTTGGAAAACTGTGTTGTCTTTTGATCCGTGCGAATATGTGGAAGAGCGACTGTAGGTAGACAGGAAAAGTGTGCTTGGTGGAATGAGATGTTAAAAGGTACTATTCGGCTGCAAGTGTGGTACCACCACGATAGCGCTCTAGTGCATTATGGAAGACTAGTAACGGAATGGTAAAATATGCATTATCCTAACCTATATATTGACCGTAGGAGTCCTGTTGAGTTAGTGCCAGAGATCTCCTAACCTGAATCCTTTTTACCTTTAAGGTCATTTAAAAAGCAGGTCTATGGTGTGGTGATAAATACCAGCGAACCAAAGCGTAGTGAATGCGATAAATCGTATGCGTAACAACAATGTCTATGACTCCAGGATTTGCAAGAGTCGTACTTGTATTCGCGCTCAAGGGCCATCCTGAGCGACTGTTGTAAGTCGTCGACTTTCTTTTGTTTTATAGTGTGCGTGTTTGCGTGCGTGTGTGCATGTGTGTGCGTATGTGTGTGCATCTGTATGTGTGTGCGTGTGTGCGTGTGTGCGTGTTTACCTGTTTTCGTGTGTGCATGTGTGCGTGTGTGCGTGTGTACCTGTGTGCGTGTGTATGTGCGTGTGCGCAAGTGTGCATGTGTGTGTGAGTTGTGTGTGATGTGTGCGTATGTGCGTGTGTGCGCGTGTGTGCGAGTGTGCGAGTGTACGAGTGTGCGTGTGTGCGTGTGGTCGTATGTGTGTTTCTGTGTGTGCGTGTTTGCGCGTTTGCGTGTGTGCTTGTGTGCGTGCGTGCTTGTGTGTGATCGTGTGGGTGCGTTTGTGTGTGCGTGTGTGCGTGTGTATATGTTCGTGTGTGCGTGGGAGAGTTTGTGCGTGTTTGCATGTGTGCGTGTGTTCCTGTGTTCGTGTGTTCGTGTGTGCGTGTCTGCGTGTGTGCGTGTGTGCGCATGTAGGTGCGTCCGTTCGTGCGTGCGCACGTACGTGTGTGTGCATGAATGGCAGTTAATATACAGGATAGCTTCATAGCGAAAACTCGTACTGTTTACTATTTTTGTAATTTAGCTTGTTTTTGTATCTCCTGGAGCTGATTAGATTTTGGAAAAAATTCAGCGGGGGTGAGTGGGGTTTGTTAAGAGCTGTCTTGACTTTAAGCAAATATTTCTGATACAGCTGTATATTCTAAAGATATAAAAATATCGATATATACACTTTAATCCTATAGATTAGTCATATTACATGTAATTTATAACACTCGCATAATTTATCGCTAAAAAAATTCCTATGGTAGAATTTAAGTGCTAAAATTTTTTCAATTTCTCGATAATGATTAATTTTATAAGAAATTCTCTAGACACATTTCACATAAGACATTTACGTAGCTTTTCTTTATGTAAAGCGTAATAAGTTTAAAAATTAAACAAATATAATTGAAAATGCTTAATCCGTATTATCTATATTTTTATAGGAGCAGCCGCTTTGGAATTTTTTTCAGTAAGCATGTAGATGTCTACTAACCTTTATCTGACTCGCAGTTATCCTAAAAAAATTGTTATTAAAATTATTTCACTTCTTTTAATTTCCATTCTATTAGGTTGAAAGGTCGTGATATTTTTGGTAAGAGATCAGTTTATATATTAAATTCTAATTCTACCACTAGATGCCGTTAATTTTTATGAAAGGACCATGCACACCTCTTATGGGTTTTTAGACCACAGCCAAATTTAATGAAATGTTAATATGTTATAGACTAAAACTATCTGAACAATATTTGTCATTGGGCCAACTTAGTATAATGGCTCGTTTTTGATATACAGGGCGTTACATTTTATACACGGTGTTTCAACAAAATTAGTATTAAATATGATTATTTACATGGTAAAAGTGGAACTTACTATATAATAAACAACCTAATATTTACATGACTTATATACAAGAAACGGAACATTTAGACGGCAGTCTGTTTAAAACATCTTGAGTAGCGCTAGCACTTTGGTTTGCGGTAGCCTAATAACTTTTTCGTGCCTTGCATAGCTCAAAAACCAAATAACTGCTGCTATATGTGCACACATTCCTATAGTTCGTGCTCCTGTTTTGCATTGGCAATAGTAGCTAAATATAGGACCATCTTCTTGTTCAGCATCATTATCAGGAACAGGGTTATAGCTAATTATTATTTGATATTTAATTTGATTTCTATGTCTAGATCTAATTCTAAGCCGAACGAGATTTAATTTAATTTATGTAAGAAGGTGCTAGTTTAAGTTGGAAAGTTCCGTAAGTTATGCGTCTTAATTGAGCTATATTTAGAACTGGAAAATTTTATAATTGATTTTGTTCTAAAGGTACCCATCTGCCGTGCCGCCTCAACAAGCCTTCATTTTCCGCTCTAGCTTGTACATGATTAGGTTCGTTTACCATTTGAATCATTTCTTGTGCTAGTTCTTCATTCGCTTCTTCCATATGTAATGGTGGATGGTAGCGGTTTATCAGGGCACAGGCAACACGGAAAAATGTCCGCAAATTGGGTATTTGGGCAATTGAAAAGCAGTTACGAAAAATTTTAAATATTGACTAAACGTGTCCGTTTAGAGCTTCTACTATCCATCTTTGTTTACTAATAATTCTGCTAGCGTTGACTTCTACAGTTGGCAATTGACGTCTACCTTCTAGCGCTCGTGGAATTTGTACAGATATGCCAATATTATTTAAAATTCCCGAGCATCTCGGAAGCCTCTATCCACAATCACAACATCGCCAGGTTGCAGCCAGTGTCTTAGTTCTTGATCCTGATTATATTGGTATCTTAATATACTCGCATCATTATTTCTTGGGACGGAAAAGTATGGACCATGAACATCCAAAATATATCCATCTGGGGTAACAACTAGCACTGGCTTATCAAGATGGCAATGTTTGTGAACTGAATAGGACTGCCAGAGGGTCTGAAAATTTTGCTACGTTCTATGTTAACATAAGTGGCATCGATACAAATAATGACTTTTGGGTTTTCAGGTTCCTCATTAAATAATTCATTTGCCAATCTGGTAACGGTTTATGTGACGAGGTCCTAAATTCTGGGGCACAAAATTATTGGATAATGATTCCTTAACTTTATGAATTGCCAATGAGACACCCTGTCTGCTACCATAAGAAAACATCGCCGCTAAAAACGTGTCTGAAAGTCCTTGACGTAATTTACATAAAAACACAGTAAATCTTTTTTAACTTCTCTCCTTCTTCCGTAAATATTAACATTCGCACAAAGGTTGAACAATTCCCGAAATTCATCCCTGTTTAAGGATGACGCGCACTTAGCTCCTCATCACTGAAATTGTTTTCATCCGAGAAAGTTTCATTTTTGTGTTACTTTCTCGTATTGTTGACAACAACTGATCCAACTCTGCCCCTTTTAAATTGTATGGCTTTTAATGGACCTTACACCATTTTCTAATGGAAAAAGTAATAAACCATTCCATCAAGATGGACAGGACAAACCTTACAAATACGAGGTATGTATACTCCTTTCGCATAAAAATATTTGTCCTTGCCTGTCCTGATAAATGTTGAATATTTGCAGCATTATTGCATATTAAACAATGATTAACACTATATTTTAGAGGAAGCTTCATTATTGCTGGATCTGGATCATTTTCATAGACCTGAATTTCATCTATGATACCTTGATTGCAATTTGTACATAACCTGGTATTACCGTTTATGTCCATTGGCGGAAGTGAAAGTTCCTGTCGTCTTCTCTGAGCAATATTTATCTTCTGGTCGGCATTTTGTCGTAAAATGGTCATTTGTCTGGGATTCCCACTATTTCACATACATAACACTGAAAGTTTAATCGAAAACCCATTTTAATGCAAACTTAAATAATGACTTTAAGGAAACTTAGTTACAGGTGACATTGTCATTTTAAGTAACTGGTTGTTATTAACAATCGAAAGTGTAGATATGTATCAGGCTTATGGCTATATCTGTGATTTTTAATAGTATTAACTACTAATTTTATTAAAACTCTATGTATAGAATGATAGAAGGTACAGAATAATGAAAAATTGCTGAATAGTATAATATGTAATTGTAACACTTGTGTATATCCATGCTAAAACTCACTGAAAAGCCATAATTCTTATTAGGCACTACCACTTTAACGCCCTGTATATCAAAAACTAGCCATTTGGTTAAGTTGGTCCAATGACAAATATTGTTCAGATAGTTTTAGTCTATAACATACTAAAATTTCATTAAATTTGACTGTGGTCTAAAAACCCATAAGAGGTGTCCAGGGTCTTTTGTGTTATTAATTATAAGTTAATTGTAATGTAGCAATAGGAAAATAAACTTACATAACGATGAGTTGAATAATTATTTATACCCACAAAATAGAGACTTACAATTTAATTAGGAATTACAACAGTTAATTGCGTAACATAGAGGTTTGACTTAAGGTAAATTAATATGTGTATTGCACAAGATTTACAAAACAAATTGTTATTGTGGATTAAAATAAAGAAATTCAAATTACGCACATCAGATTGTCAAAATGTAAATAGATGTTAAAATACTATGTATTATCTTTTTGACTTCTTTACCCGAGTGACAGAGAACTAAGGTTCACATAACATTTTTTGTTGAAAATAATATCCAGAACGAGCTGCCAAAATGCACAGAGGGGTTTCAGCAAACTTAATAACGTGAGTTATTGCCAATTTGCATTTTGTATTTAAGTTTCGAGAACCTGTTGTGATATACTCTACATTTTAAAAATACAACTTGTAATGCAAATTTTTAGAAATTCAAGATATACCGCGAAATTTTAAATAAGGTATGTAAAAGAAATTATAAACTTACGTATTTTAACTAGTATTATTACAGTCCTTTCATACATATCCAAAAATTTAAATTTTTGGACACATTAAAATGTTTAGTTATATTCCCAGAATTTGTTAAATTACAAGTTTGAGTTCGTACAAATTGAGAGATTTAAAAAAAAGTTTAAACGTGGTCCTTTTAGAGCTTCCTTGGTATCATTTATTGCGGCACTTTAATTGTACTGCTCAACTGCTCAGCCCAAGGGTAAACTAGAAAATGATGCTGTAATGTTTTACAATGTTTAGTTGTAAATCCAAATTTGAAAGTTTAGAGTTATGAATCGTACCTTTGAGGTATAACTTTCACATATACGTCGAAATTACAGAACAAAGAGCGATACGTCGGAATTTTGTAATAAAATTTTCATTTAAAAGTTTTATTGCATCATCTGGAGTATATTAGCAAATAAACAAGAAAACCTTAAATGTTGTTCTTCCAGGGTTTTATTTTCATCAATATCTATACATATTGCCTTAAAGTTACCTACATAATTTTCGAATCCTTCTTGTGTCCTTAATCATAAAAACACGATTTTGTGCTAAAAAATAATATATTTGGTCTCATTTTTCTTTAAATTTTGTTATTGATTTACCTTACTAAGCGTAACTAGATAAAATAATTAACAAGGTCACCTAAAACCATGAGCACCATATTAATCTGACAATTAAAAATATGTTTATCAATTATTAGAAACAATTGATGAATAATAAATAATTATATAATCACGTAAATAGGATCTTAGAAGGTACATACACTCAATAATATAAACAAATTTATTCAACAATTAAAATGCGTTAGTGTAATCTAATATAAAACAACCACGCCTTACGTTACTCTATATGACAATGAACAATGCCAATTACTACCCTAACAAACATATAAATTCATTAATCTTTGCTATCAGTATAGTTTTGTATCATTAGTCATACAGAGCCATTTTTAAAATGTTCAAATTGGTAAGTTGTATTATTATAATTATTATTGAATGAATTAGTTGCTCTTACTTATGTCTTACGTTTGTTATAGTTCGTTTTGGTATCTGCTGTTCTTTTCGCCGCAGCCATGGCAGCACCAGAACCAGAAGCTAAACCACAATTCTACTATAGTGCCTACCCTTACACTTACGGTGCTATTGGTTATCCATATGGTAGATATTATGGACGTTATTTGGGATACTACTAAGCGTTAAGCTACTATATCGAAATTCTTTCTGGAACTAGCGATTTAAAAAACGCCATAGCTTGAAACAAAATTATTACTTTCATTTTTGTATTATTATTAACTATGTGAAATCCACAAAATCTAAAAGTAGTTGCAAATAATTTATGTAAAGCCAAGTAATTTCAATGTATTTTTTAATCATCGATCAAACGAAAAGAGTACCTACATGCAAATACTATAACTAAACCTTAAGCCTGAAGCTTCAGTTTTCTAAAGATAACAGCTACAATTTTTATTACAGAGACCAAATCGCTTGAACCTATACAAGAACGCAATTTCACATACTAACGTAAAACTCAAGTACGCGTTCACTGTGCAAAGAAGTACGAATTCGTGCAAATGTAGACATTTATAGGAGCCTTGACATCCATCATGAAGTAATGAATGTTTGTACGTTTGTAATACACTAATAATGAAAGTAGGCAACACACGACCTTCCTATCTACAAAATGGAAATTAAAATAAATGAAATAATATTAGTAGGATAATTATGCAACCCCTTTTGTAATAAGTCCACTACGACAAAAGCAAAATTGTAAAAACAGAAAATGTCGATAATGCAGTTGAAGCGTTTTAAACCATCTCTGTTTAATTTTTAAACATTTCGCTTTATAACATTAATAAACCACCCCACTCCAGCGCTGTATTTCTCCCAAAATCTAAAGAGCTCGAGGAGAAATGAAAGCCCCTAAAAGTACGCGTACGCAATGCATCACAATAAAACACACGCACGCATGCATAAGCGTAACCACTACATAACACGTTACGACACAATGCACTCACGCACTGCGTGATCAACTAAACCGACAACGACACGCACACGCACACACACACGCACCACGCACACGCACACGCACCGCTCGCACACGCACGACACGCACACGCACACGCACCACAGCACACGTACACGCACACGCACACGCACACGCCCAGGAACACGCACACGCACACGTATACGCACACGCACATGCACACGCAAACGTACACGCACGCACACTCTCCAGATGATTTTCAAAGTGCTGGAAACGTATAAATCCGTTGAAAACTCAAAATCGATTTTTTCACGATAACTTATGGATAGTTACGCGTATGAGAATGTAATTAACGTGATTAACGTCACATATACTCATTTAGTCCGTACTGGGTTGCTTGTTTTTGTTAATGGTATGTACTTTGTTACTACCCTGTAGTAACAATGTATGAGTTGTTAAACGGTCCAAACCATAAGTTTAAATCAAGACAGATTTTAGTATCAAACAATCCCTCACATTTAATAAAAACACTTAAATTTTTAAAGAAATGCATACACACTTGGCAATATCCTTCTCTTAGCTTTTTTTTTTCAGAATCCCTTCTCTGCCAGTTCTGGAAGAAATGTAATTAAGAAAATTAAGATATACACTTTTTGATGTATACAGTGATTTCATAGTAATGTATCAATTCAATAATAATGAAATGGAAACGTGGTTGAAAAATACGCTCTGACCAGTCGATTTTTTTTTGTTTAGAATTTTATACAGTATTTCAAGAACAACTGTGTCGGTATTAATTTTTTTTAATATCATACCTTGCCTTTTATGATATTTCTGGATTTCTGGATAATCGTATAAAGTATAAAATATATAAAAAGCGTTTTAATAATATAAATAAAGAAATGTGTAAAAATGTTCTCCGAAACAAATCGTTAAACTAACTGGAGATACTAACCATTCACCAAAAATAACGCCTTTGTCCCATTCGGTAGATTAACGTAGGGTGGTTCAATCTTTTGATTTGATTAATTACCTCAATTTCTGCTTGATTGCTTCCACTGAACATAAATAATAAAAATGGAATGTAACACTAAAAAAAATGATCTCGGACGCCAAGCTATTTTTTAATTATGCTCGGAATAACTAAATCGAGGTTTAAAATAAAAATTTTATCAAAATGTAAAATAATAAAAAATATACAACTATGTTTATTCACAGTTAAAATGATAGGGTTATATAAAATATATCTTAAAAACTAGTTATAGCCTTAAATTACTAACTAATAGTTATAAATACCTTTTCGAAACTTTTTAATAACCTCTGGTATCTAAACGATTACGGAAATGTAAACCAAGATCTTGGCATCAATATTGCGCAATATCTCGAAATAATACTTTACGTCGTAAACCACACCCTTAAATGGAATTTTACTTCTTGTAAATTTCTTCTTGAAATTTTTAATCCAATGTTTATTGCATTAAAATGAAAGCGTACGTAAAAGTAAAACTAAATGCGTACTTAAAATGTAATTAAAGTAGAAAAGTAATTGTAATAAAAGTGTAAATCAAAGTAAAAAAAAAGAAAGTGCCTGAAAAGAGCAAATGTTTTAATTTTTAGTATAATGCGTTAAAATATGTCTTACCGTTAAATCAATGGCACTTTTCCCTAAATTCAAAAAAGCTTCCTGCATCTACAGCGTACCACAAGAAGTGAACAAAATGGGCGTCTAGTATATCAGATGATGTCAGTCAACGATGACACATTGAGCGAACAGTGAGCGAAAAGTCATTTAAAGAAGTGCGAGTATAAACCTTTAAGAAGATATGCACTTAAGTTACACGAAAATGCAAATTAAGTTGCCTACCTCATAGCTATAAAACAAAAAAAATTAAAATTTTTTCTTATATCTACAACTGCACGAACGAAAGACCTAAATTACGGTATATTTTAATACAACTCAAAATGAGTTGTTACAACATATTTCGTGTATCATGTCTTATACCTGTCCTCAACAGTTTTGAATTATTTAAAATTTTTACGGGTTGCATTTTCTTATCTTTACTTTTAATAAAATTTCACATAACTGAATTTAACAAAACTAAAGTAAATGCACAATACTGTACAATAAACAAAACGATAAATAAACCCTGTATGCACATCGTCGATAACCTCCTGTGTTATACCGGATTTCGTCCCGAATTCTGTGTTTTAAATTGTCGATATTATTAGGTTGGTTGTGTTAAGCCTTTATTGTGAAATAGCTTTATAAAAAGTAGTTCAACCGTGTCAGATTGCAGGCCAGTCTATTGCTCCTCTTCTTCGTATCAAACGGTTAGGAAACATTCGATTGAGATAAACCACATAATGCAGAAGTGCGCGTTCTTGTTGCAAATACAATTGGTCACTTGGAATATCTGCTCGTTTTTGATGTGGATACGGAACAATAAGGACTGGAATAAGGTTAAACTGAGCAAATTCAACATTGTCATCAGATAATGTACCTTCAAATAAGTATAAAGCCTAAATTTCATTAACGATACCACACCACACTTTAACTTTTTCGAGATGATATGTATGCAACTGTATCATCCAATGTGGATTCTCCTTGTACTGTTAGTTAACTGTACAATTAAGAGTCAAAATTGTTTCGGGTTAATTATTCTACTAAACACACATTATGTGGATGATATTTTGCATTTTGAAGTATACGATGAACGATGAACATACTCTTAAATAGAAGTGAGGACACTTGTGCTAATTTGACATGGAGATGTTCTTCTATGGATTACAAAATATCCAATTCATGATCCTCCGTTCTCTCACGAGGTTAAATTCGGCTAAATCCGTAACGTGACAACATTATACAACGTGTACCAGATAACATTTCCAGCATGAGGATGTCGCTCACTATAAAAGATACAGATTTGGTTAAATTAGATGAATTACTCCTAAGGATTAGTGAAATTATAGGACACTCTCCAATTTCCAAATTTCCATGTATTTTAAGACTTTGGCAAGAAAAGAAAAATGTCAAATTTCTTTTCTTGTAATATCTTTGTTATATTAGACATATAAATTTTATTTGCACTTTCTTAAGATATTTTTATGCAGAATTTAAATATCAATTTGGATTTTTATTTGCACTTTCTATTTTTAGTTCAATCCTAAATTAAATTTTTCTTATGGAACGATAAGTCGGCTTTGAAATAATTGATCGTGTTTTTAATTCTCTTTACAATGATATAGTACATGTACTATCTATTTTAAAATCAACAAAGAAAATTTAAAAATGTATTTTATTAAAGACTCTAACAATAAGTAGGCCGTGAAACATAAAAACACAATCGAATTTAATGTCACTTAAAATTATTCGTTCCAGAATATTTTGTGTCAAACATGGCTTTATTTACTAATACTGAAAAGTTTGATATGTTGAGTTGTTACATCTTGTCTCATAAAAACAGTTTAGAAGCTGAACGGATGTACTTGAGACTGTATCCTGAAAGAAGCAGTCCAGTGCTCGTACGTACAGAAATTTGGTAATTAATTTAAAAGAATATGGTTCATTTTCAAAATCTACTAGAAATCCGAAATTACGGAATGAAGACAGAACTAAATGTATTACAATCAGTTATTGAAAATCCTTCAACATCTGTTAGAGAAATTGAACAAACACTGGTATTTCGAAAACTACATCACAAAGAATTTTAAAACGTCACAGGTATCATCCGTATAAGTACACCATTCTGCAGGGACTTAGAGATGGAGATCAGGGAGAAGATTATAATTTTGCCAATGGTATTTTAATCAATGTGAGAATAATGATAATTTTCCTGCTACGATTTTGTGGTCTGACGAAAGCAGATTTACAAATAATGGCCTTTTCAATCGACACAATATTCACTTTTGGGACCGTGAAAATCCTCACGTCGGCATCAAGTGAGATTTGGTTTTAACGTCTGGTGTGGCATTTTAGGCGCTAAACTTATTGGGCCCATATTTTTAACGAAACATTAAATAGTGAAAGGTATTTGAATTTACTACAAACTGATTTAAAAAATAAACTTGATGATTTACCACTGATTGAGAATATTAATATCTGCTTCCAACAAGATGGCGCCCCACCCCACAATTCAAACGTCATCAGCGAATATCTTAATAATCGGTTTCCAAATTCATGGATTGGTAATCGAGGGCCGATTTTATGGCCACCCAGATCTCCAGACTTAACGCCCTTGGACTTTTTCCTTTGGGGCTACGTAAAAAATCGAGTGTACGTGCAAACATTTGAGAATGCCGAAGATCTTCGTGAAGCTGTTCTTGCAGCATTTGGTAGCATTAAACGCCAAAAACTACGTAGAGCAATTACGTCGACACTACGCAGGGCATAATTATGTTTAGAACGGAATGGTCAATTGTTTGAACATCTTTTATAATTGGACAATTATCTCCAATATTATTACTTGCTTAACTTTTGTTGTTATCTATTATTTGTCGTTTTCTCATGTTTCACGTCCTACTTATTGTTAGAGTCTTTTTTTCTAAATTTTCTTTGTTGTTTTTAAAAACAGATAGTACATGTGCTATATCGTTGTAAAGCCGACTTATCTTTCCATAAGAAAAATTTAATTTAGGGGTTGAAACTAAAAAATAGAAAGTGCAAATAAAAATCCAAATTGATATTTAAATTCTGCATAAAAAATATCTTAAGAAAGTGCAAATAAAATTTATATGTCTAATATAACAAAAAAGATATTACAAGAAAAAGAAATTTGACATTTTTCTTTTTCTTGCCATAAGTCTTAAAATACATAGAAATTTGGAAATTGGAAAGTGTCCTATAATTTCACTAATCCTTAGGAGTAATTCATCTATTTTAACCAAATCTGTATCTTTTATAATAAGCGAGATCCCCATGCTGGAAATGTTATCTGGGACACGTTGTATAATTTTTATATTCTGTTGTATTCTATTCTACTTACTACGGTTTGTGAAATTGGCGGACTATCTAGATGTACTTCATTAGTGTTGAGTTGCTTCTCACTTAGTTAATTTTTCCATACTTAATTTTGGTATTTTGACACTAAGGTGTTACAAATATTATATTTACAAACACATTTTCCATGTTTCATTTTTGATAAACGTAGTAACTAAAAAAAATGAGGATAATAAAATGCAACCCGTAAAAATTTTGAATAATTCAAAAACGACTGAGGATACTGTACAAGAAATACGTTTAGAATTTTCTGTAGTATCCAAAATTATCATAATAGATAGTGGGTGACATTTAAAAAAATAAAGTGCAAAGCTGTCCTTGGAAAACCCTTTATAAAATTTTTAGTGTTAGAAATTTTAGATACAAAAATTAAATCCAAGGGTTTTTTCGTACATGTCCCTGTTAAATTCTTATTGAATTTATATATTACTACGGGACGTACGGTATAAATTATCCTAATAAATATGCAATTGAGTTGTCGGGAAACCAAATGGCTTGGGCCAAATTATTTGCTCTAAGCCCAAAAATTTGTACAGTAATGGACGGCCTCCGTTCTGGTTTCTTTTATCGTGTCGTTAAAATTATTATATTTCTTCATTCCTCGGCATTGATTTTTCATGTCATTATGTTAATAGTTCGAAAATTATGTATGGTGTTAATAAATGATATAAAGAGAAACTTAAGATTTGCATACGTTTAATTACTGCTATTACTGCAATAATTTAATTAACATTACTTCCGCATTGGTACGATTAGTTTTACTTATATTCTACGCAAATTCATACGTTTTTTTTTATTCTATAATTGGTGACAATTTTTTGCACATTGTAAATTCTTTTGTACTTAGGAGTATACGGAGGTGTGTGTTATTTGCAAGGTTAATATTTAAATGCCTAATCTAGCTAATTATAAAATAGTTACATAGTATGCTAATACTATAATAAATTAGTTTATGCTTGTATGACATAGTATGTTATTGCTTGTGTTGTGTTTAATTCTTAAGTTCTAATATGTAGTACGTAACGTGTGTCTAATGCATAAGAATTAATACTTATAAAGATAGGTGGTCAATATGAAATTAGATTTTAAATTGTTGCTGACCTTGTCTCATAATTAGTGGAAACAAAAAAGGGTATCAAACAATTGAATTAATAATTAATTTAATTCTATTTAACGTTCTGGAAAATTCTGGTTCATACAATAATGATAAATAACATATTTTATTATTAACGTATCAAAATATAAAAAAAGAAAATAATGGACATGGTACTGGATACGTGTAATCTTAGAGACCGATAGATTTTTGTAATTTTTGGATATGCTGTAGTTCTTATTAATGCAAACATTTTTCTTCACATGAAATTTTTTGTGA
Source organism: Vesta saturnalis (assembly GCA_036346205.1). Taxonomy (NCBI): domain Eukaryota; kingdom Metazoa; phylum Arthropoda; class Insecta; order Coleoptera; family Lampyridae; genus Vesta; species Vesta saturnalis. The sequence continues at coordinate 1,986,946 of JARFJB010002165.1, read as the reverse complement.
CTGTACCAGGTGATGCTCAAAAAGTCGTCCAAGGTTTGGATCCCGATTCATTAAGAATATATTTTGCTTGCTACCAAAATATGCCTTGCATGAAAGATACCAATAATATAGGTCTGGATTATCCACAAAATATGAAAATATTCAGAAAAAATACATACGGGGTGTAACATAAACGGTATTCAGATTACATGTAGTCCTAGATTTTAAACATGTATATATTATTTAAATGGATTTGATTAATTATTAAAAATCAATTTAGTCAATTTTTATTTATTTTAGGCAATTGCACTAGAATAACAATTCGTTAGTTAGTGAGCAGTTAGTGCTTATAAAAAATAATTTGACATTTTAATAATCTTATGGTTAAATTCATTATGGACGAAAAATTCCTTAGTTCCCTCGATGGGAAACTTTTTTTAAACGTAATAAACTCGCATTTTTTTATTTCATAGTTCTTTAGTCCCCTTAACCGGAGACTTTCTGAAGAAACGAGAGCAGTTTTTGGCCATAATCACTAAAAACACTATGTTTTGTTGTATTTTTTACTTCAAAGCGATGGTATCTTCTCAGTTGCTACGACATTCACTTCGAAATTAAATAATTTATCGATCCTGACATGCATAAACCAGTACTGTAAGCGAAAGAAATCATACAATAGTATATTAAAAAACAAATTCCATAAGACTAGTCTTGAAGCACGAATTTAAGTTTAAAAAAACGAGTTTTTTCAAGGTCTTATGAAACACGTTTTTGTAATTTGTCCTTCTTATGCCGTTTTTAAACAATAGTTATTTGTATTATGAGTAAAGAAAAACTTTGATACTCGATGAGTAAAGAAGAACCTACTTTTCTTTAAGAATAATACATAAAATTTTTTCGGACACTAAATTGAAATGGAATACATTTTATAAGAAATTATTTCAAAAATACCTAGCAAGCGCGGGAATCAAATTGCCGTTTCCATCACTACAGCAACTAGACAAGAATAGTCAGACATAAATTTTGTCAAAATGGAAATAAATAATGAAAATCACCATGAAATATCGACATTAGCCCTTGAAGCTGTTGCTAGTTTATTACCCTTTAAATCATGATATAAATATGAAAAGACCTACAATATCTTCAATTTTATTTTTATTTATTTATAGGTGGTAGGCATGTATACTCCATGCCAGCCGGGGAGGTACCACCACCCTTACCATGGGCTCCTTAATATTGGGTCTCCGATTTTCTGAGCTCGGTAAGGGCTGTCGGTTACCTTTTCCATCATCCTTAATCTATTCTCATCCTTATTCTTCCTTCTCGCCCTCACTGTCTTCCTATCGGATTAAAAGTCCCAAATTAAAAAATAAGATGGCTGTGGTTTCTAGGGTTATAAATTCCGGACGTAAAATCCTGCCTCTTTCGGATGTCCGGGAGGGCAGGGCCCAAGCGACCTCGGTCATCGAAAGTGTCAACTTTCTTATTCACTACTGCAACATCCGCGGTATCAGGTCTAGTCTTAATGCTATTCACCAACATCTTGAACAATTACAACCTGATATATTGTTTCTATCTGAAACACAAGTCTCCTCTGAAAGCTCCGAGTCACCCGAATTGCAATTTCCTCAATACCATCTTCACTCTAACTTTCGATATAAAGGAGGCGTATGTGCGTACATCAAGGACAGAATTTCTTGCAAGAGTGTTTCTTCCTTAGAAAATAAAAATTTTGACGTGATTTGGTTTAAACATTCTGGTCCTAATTTTGTGAAATTCTACTGTTGCATTTATAGCTCTCCTAATGACAGCAACTTTCAAGACTTCTTCTATTACCTTAGTATGAAAGTTGACTATCTCCTGTCTCAGTTTCCATCTTGCGATATCTCATTTGTAGGCGATTTCAATGTTCATAACTCTAATTGGCTTCAATTTTCATCTACTACAAATCCCGCTGGTCATAGTGCAGAAACATTTGCTATTTCATGTGATCTCACACAAATGATTTCTGAACCCACAAGAATCCCTGATAACCCTAACCATACTCCACATCTTCTAGATCTCTTTCTTACATCAAACCTTCTTGTTTATAAAACTTCCGTTCTTTCGCCTTTAGGTCTTTCCGACCATTGTCTAACAAAAATCATTTCTACTGTACCTAATTCCACTGTTGTTCGCAAAACCGATAGAACATTGTGGTGTTTTACGTCAGCTCGATGGAGTGATTTACGGGATTTCTTTGCAACCTTTCCATGGCGTGAATATTGTTTTAAGTCGTCCTCCTCTTCGGACATCGCTCTTTCAGTATCTGAAGTCATCCTCATGGAAATGGAGTTATACATTCCATTATACATTCACGTTCCCAACCCTGGTTCAATAAGGCTTGTTCTGATGCAATATCTTTAAAAAATAAATGTTACATCAAACGGAAATCTAATAAATCGGTTGACAGTTATGTAGAATACGTTGGTGCTAAAAATATCTGCAAAAGTGTCATCACTAAAACTAAAAAGTTGTTCGAACAACGAAAATGCAATGAACTAGCTACATCTCCTTTAGGCAGTCGTAAATTTTGGTCTTTAGCAAAACCCATTAGTAAAAACTTTCTAACATCGTCATTTCCCCCCCTGACATCTATTGACGGATAGGTAGTTGCTGATTCTGTAGACAAAGCCAACGTTCTTGTGGATTTGTTTGCATCAAACTCGTGTCTCAATGATGCTGGAAAAGATGTGCCCCTAGTCAACTCTTCTGCATACGTTATGAAACCAATTCATTTGCGGTACAAGCTGTTGGAATCGATCATCAGTAGGCTTGATCTCAATAAGGCGACTGGCCCAGACGGTATCCCAGCTATTGTCTTAAAGAAATGTTCCCCCGAACTAGTACCAGTCCTATCTAAGCTCTATACGATCTCTATATCTTCTAGGGAATTCCTTTCATCATGGAAGATAGCAAATGTTCAACCTATTCCCAAAAAAGGTGATAAGACCGATCCCTCAAATTACAGACCAATTGCCATCACTTCCATTTTGTCTAAAATCATGGAAAAAGCCATCAATCAGCAACTGCTCACGTTCCTTGAAACTAACAAACTCCTTAGTGACCACCAATATGGGTTTAGGCAAAGTCGTTCAACAGGCGATCTTCTTTCATATGTGACCCAAGTTTGGAACAATACAGTAGATCAGTCCGGTGAAACAGTTGTAGTCGCTTTAGATATCTCAAAGGCATTTGACCAAGTTTGGCATAAGTGTTTACTTGCCAAACTCACCTCTTTGGGTTAAATGATACGCTCATCAAATGGGTTTCTAGTTTCCTTGATAAAAGACGAATACGCGTCGTAGTTGATGGCTTTTTTTCAAAAGAAGCTAGCATTAACGCGGGCGTACCACAGGGATCCGTTATAGCGCCTACACTTTTTCTGCTGTACATAAACGACCTTATTTCTTCAACAACTAACCCCATCCATTGCTTTTCTGACAATAGCACCCTTCACTGTAGTTCATCTCAGTCTACTCATAGTGATAATCCACCTTCTATGTCAAATCAAGAAATTAAAGCTGAAATGGCAAATTCAATCAACAAAGACATTCAACGTATTCTCGAATGGGGAAGCAATAATCTAGTTAAATTTAATGCTAACAAAACTCAGTGTTGCCTTATGTCCGCCAAAAAAGATCGATCATTTCCTGTTGTAAGTATGAATGGCTCAGTTCTTAAGTTTTCAGACTCTATTACTCTGTTGGGTATGACTGTATCTTCAAATCTCTCATGGGTTGACCATCTTCTGTCAGCTACCAAAACAGCTGCTTGCAAAATAGGCCTTTTGTACAGATCTAAGCAGTACTTTACCTCTCGACAACTCCTTCTGCTGTATAAGGCCCAAATTCGGCCTCATCTGGAATATAATTCTCACATTTGCGTTAGTACTCCCCAATACGCTCTCGATATCGTTTATCGTATTCAAAAGAGAGCGATTAGGCTTATAAATGACCCGTCCTTAACTTCTTACATACTGTCCCTTGAGCATAGAAGGATGGTTTCAGTTCTTTCTTTGTATTATCGTTATTACAACGGCTATTGTGCTGGTGAATTACATTCTTTGATACCATCTCCGGCTATCTTTGCGAGAAACACTCGGTTCGCTCATTTACATCATCAGTATGCAGTACAAATCTCCACTTGTCGTACCAAACGTGCGCAATCCACATTTTTCTACACGGCTTCTAAACTCTGGAATGATCTCCCTAGTTCCTGTTTTCCTCTCACTTATGATATGAGAAAATTTAAGATAGCTGTTCATAGGCATCTATTGGCAATTCATTATCCCTCTATCCATCCTCCTAAGTGTTCCTGAGTGCTTTAGCACGATAGGCCTTATTTAGCCTGTTCAGGCCCACAATCATAAAGAAAGCAATTCGTGGAGGACTTCAAAGAATGTAAACGATACCGACGAAGAAGTTATACTTGTTTTTTCATGAAAAGGTTAGCTTTCTTGAATACATTTATTTATTTATTTTAAGTTTTATCTTTATGTTTGATTACAGTTTGAAGAACTAAAATCTTCCAGGCTGTGGTCGACATATTCCATGTTGAAAAGTACGTCGAGGGTGAAAGAAAACCACGATATATCGAATTATGGGAAATTACAGTTATATTTAAAGCGCCAAAATGAGGGATATGATGCAAAAAAATCAAAAATTTTAACGCAGGTTGATTTGTTAAAATTTTTGACAGAAGCGCCTGATGATACTTTTCTTATGATTAAAGTGGCGTTAATTTTCGATTTGATGGGGCATATCGTAGAAAGCAGCTAAAAAAGTTAAATGTGAAGGATTACTGAGGATACCGGCCCTATTTTTGTTGTCACCCTCTATAACACTAAGACAAGGAAAAGCATATATTCAGCGTTATGACGGAAATGAGAGGAATTAATGAGATTGGGTTGTAAAGGAGATATGTGAGTTTGCGTCCAAAACATGTCAATGCCTCAAGATTGTTCATATTTTATATGAACAATAAATGAACAGTGCGACCTGCGGGGATCCACAGGATCAGATGCAGAACAAAATTGCCCATTATCACCTGGGTTAGGTGATAATGGGAATGACAGTTACACTAGACACTGTCTACGACGAACATCAACGTTTTTTTACTGAGGGTGGAGCGGATATCAGGAGGCTCAAAAATCATGGAGGATGGCGATCAAGCACGATTCCTGAAGAATATGTAGAAGAGAGCATTAACAATAAAATGGCGACTTCGAAAATGATTTTTAGTCAGCCATCATTGTCAAATGGTGGATGCCAGAATCCATTAGATGTTGTCCTAGAACGTACTAAATTACAGTTGACTCCTGCATGTAGCGATTCATTTTCTACGTCAAATGAAGGAAGAGGTTTTATCAAAATCGTCACTATTATTTAATGATTTATAGTTAAAACATTATACAAACGTAAGTTTTTCTAACGTTAATAGTTGTACGTTTAATATTTATTGCAATAAATGATTAATAATTCTTTATCAAGAAATTGTTACTATAAATAAATGGTTGCTATAAAGAAAAGAAACACCTTTCTTTACGATTTGTAATAAGGAAATATGGTTCATTTCCATTGAGTGTCCGAAAAAATTTTCACTTTATTGAAAATTTGATTTAATCACCTTTTGTTATATCCAAACTCTGTCACAAAACATAAAAATGGAAGGTAATCTAGATTGTACGCTGCCTGAAATACGTGAAACTGCCAAACATACGATCGCGAATTTGCCCACATCAAAGTTTTCTATTGGACACATCCTGTTTTTGACACTTTGTGATAGAGTGACATGCATGACATACTTCCGGATCAAGCTTTTTCAACCTAAAAATTTTCGTAAAATGTTCCGTGAATTAATGTTATAATGGCATTGCAAACGTCTATTAAAGTGGTGTCATACTCTTGCCAAACCTGTAACAACTTCATGTTGTGAATGTTAGCAACACACATTTCAGCAAACCGATCCTAATGGTTCTTTTACACGTAAATACGTAGCAAAAACATTTCTTAAACTTTCATTTCTTTTGTACTAATAGCTAATACAGAAAATAGGTAGTTGCCCCAGGGTATTCGTATTGTTGCAAATCTAATTAAAGAAATGTATTATAACCCTCACAGAGACTTTTCCTAACTACTTTAAAATTCATAAGAAACAACTTATTTATTTGTTTAATAATAGATTAATTAATTTTGTTTTAACAAAGTGGAAGAAGTATTTTAACAGCAAAATGGGGCAATGAACCTATTGGTTCATTAAAAAATAAAAACTTTATTTGAAAAACGTTGTTTACATTTCGCCTGATGGAAGTTTAAATTTATCATTTTAATTACGAGACACATTTTAACTTTTTAAAATTTCTAATTTATTAATTATAATGTTTGATCATCCATATAAAAATATAATATACCCACAACTAATGTCAAATATTTTTTTTGTAATCGAGTTCTCTAGCTTTTAAACCTCTTAGTATTCTAGCATCTGTCATCTAACATAGAATTGTAATAAAATACTTTATCCAAAATTGTTTATAATAATAATAACCCTAATTATTTTAAATCACAGTTTGTGTAAAAACCAAATCGCAGTAACTTGGTTTTTAAAATGATCCGTTGTACCTGTATTTAATAAAAATATATGATTAGTTTTAATTCATACACACCGTTATTTAGTTTCACACATGAATTGCTTGATTTTTGTTCAATGCCTTCCTGAACACTTTTGTTTCTAATTGAATAAAACATTTCACCTCAATTAATCCATCATCATCAACTAGCCCATCAGGACGGATATTCTTCGCAAATAAATAAACCACAAGATGTCACTTTTTGATTAGTTTTCTTTTGGTACAATGTGGTAGTAATCGTTTCATTCAATCATCCGTACACAATTGCTGAAGTACTGAAGGTTTTTTAATAGATTGTGACACGGTGTGGTACTTCTTCTTGTACAAACCCGAACGCGGCTGATGTAAGCCGACATTTTCTTGTTTGAAACCATTTTACATTGTTGCGTTGCCCAAGTGTTTCGATTTGTACCTATTCAATGATTTCTGTTTCCAATCGCTGTATTATTTTTAACTTAGCTTTTTTGCAATTTTTTATGTGATATGTTTGGTTGTGCTGCGTTTGGACCACAATCTTTTGCGCCTGATTCATTGAAAACGTTTCTATTGCGCTTAGAAACAATTGTTTTATTTTTCTTTTGTACAAATATTTAGTTTCCCTTTTCCTACAGAATCTTCCCAAGATAGAGGTAGACGACACTGATAAAATTTTTTTATGCCAAGAGGGATCGTTATTAGAAGATAACCTAGCTCCATAACACCTTTGCATGTATCCACTACGTTGCACTAAGTTCGTCCATTTACGACCAGTAAGCTTTGCTACTAACGCCATATAACTTTTTGCTTGATTGATTGTGGCGTTTCTAGTCAGCTTGTTTAGTTTTCGAACAAGAAAATCTATGTGTCTGTGAATTTCTTCTAAAAGAGGAGTATTTTGAAGTAATGTCAAAATATTTTCTTCCCCACTTTCTTTCCTGGTACAATATTCTAATCTGGAATGGCAATGATTTCAAAAAGTAATGTTGATTAAGGTTATGAAGATCTTGCCGTCACTGATCTTATAGCTGCACTCTCTCTTGATAACCTATACCTTAAAATTTTTCTTCCTTCCAATGAAGGTTTTGTATTCGCAGCAATATTGTGAAAGTTCCATGTAAATCCCCGCGTTGCATGATTAGCACCTTCCGTAAGTTACATTCTCCTTATTCCATACTGCTGGATGCACCACTGTAGCTCTTAAAACGCACGTGATTTGGAACGACGGTATTTTTGTTCTTTGCTTTTGGCACACATAGCAGAATTTGTTTCTAACCCCTAAATACAGTAAGTTGTTTGCATGTACTCCAATTATGCAGGCAACGCCCGACAAAGAAGAAAACGCATGCCAATGGGATCTTTTTGCCCATCCTCTATCAACTATAACCGTTATATGTGGGATTTGGTTTTCCACGTGTCCTTGCTGAATTGAATAGTCCTGTTCCTCTTTTGTTGTTGCTTCTATTTATAGATGGAGAGAGTCCTGCCACTTCTGCCTAAATACATTTTCCAAGTTTCTGAAGTATTTTTGACTGATCACGGGAATATCCAATTCCAATTGGTGTGGCTGTCCAAACGAATGATTCGTTTGCTACGACCATTTTTCACAGGTTTCGACATATACATCAGTATGGAAACATCCCTCGTTTCACTTCTCTTTTTAATTTCATTTTACCCATGGTGCATGTGTTGTCATGGTGAAACACTTTTATAATCTCGGAAAGAAGATGTTGAACCACTCGATATCCGTCAACACTACAACCGTGCTCATTTATTACGATATCTCGTTCAATTTCCAACTCAGGGAGCTCATCATTTGAAAGAACACTACAAAATTACAATCCAAATTAATTTATTACATTCAGGAAACGTATGCATTGGTGTGGTTATTCATATCTTGATAATATTATTGTTACTGTTGAAAGTATTTTACATGTGCATCTTCTGGAACAGATTTAAAGTTCGAGATCATAATTAATCACACCCTCTTCGTGATCTCTGAGATTTAGATAGCCTTACGCGCTTTTGAGTAATATAAGTACTTTTTACACACTGAGTCAAACAACAGTATCAAGTATATTGTTGTATTTGCGTTTTTATACAAAATTTTAACCATATGACTAGGTGATATTTCAGAAAAATTTCGAAAAAATTTAATCGTCTAATTAGCAATTACCTGCATTATTTACAGAGAAACGTAGTTTCGAGAGGTACTCTAGTAAAGATTTCTTGTTTTTTAACACTTAAATTAGTAAACAGTTATTATAAATTGCTTTACTCTGTTCTTTACAAACATTTTTTTTTGGATTTATTACATATCTGCATAGTTTTTCTTTGTAATTTGCAAGAACAAATATAGCATCGTTTTTTATTACTGGTTCGTCATTTTCGTCGTCCTGACGAGGATTTTCTTTTTCATTGAAGAGATTAATACATCTTTTTATATCATGGCTAAGTCTATGACTTTTAGACCATCGATTCATGAAAGGTAGAACTAATTCTTTGCAATGTCTTTGATTAAAAGCCTACGTTTATGCGTTTGTCCAGCTTGGTAGTCCTTATTTTCACATGTATATAGCAAAAAGGAATTCAATGCTGCTATATCAATTACCTATATTGTAAAAAATCGCAAATGGCCAGCGTCGTGTTTGACGTTGGCATGCATAGTTGCCAACCATCTGATCCATTTGATCGACACCTCCTTTTGTATAATTATAATATTCTGTTATGTTCGGCTTCTATTTGGAGTGATTTTCATTTATTGATGCATTATGATGCATTGAACTAATAATATAACAGATTTTTTAGGGCATAGCTAGCAATTGTAAGATTTTGATTCAAACCAAAAATCGATGATAATACTTGTCTCCCTTCATCAGGCTTAAATTATGGTGGAATTTCTCGCTTGTTCTTGCGTAACATTACGACTGTAATTATTCCAATGTCTAGCAATTGCTCAACTAAAGGGATGCTTGTAAAAAAATTATCTATTGTCAAATTTCTCGACGAATATTTCAATGGCGCAATCAATGTCTCATTCCCAAATTTTTTTGCGCATCATCGCCTAATTGATTTCCCACATAAATCATCCCATTCAAAACATACCCAGTCTTCCTATCCCATAACCAATAGAATTGTATACTATATTTGGCGAGTTTGCTTGGCATATACTGTATAAAACTACAACGGCCTGTATAAGCAAGCAACTGCTCATTAATTCTAACATTACTTTCAGGAATCATTACACTTTTACACTGTGTTATAAATAGGTCCCAAATATATCTTATGGGAGCCATCTTGTCAGTTTGAAGTCTAACTTGCCTGGAAGTCTAACTTGCCTGGTTCCTTCATGATCGAACCTCAAAAATCGTCTTATGTGTTCAAAACGCAAACATAGTAAGTCTTGTACATAGGATTTGCATATTTATCTAGACAGAGCTCCCTTACGGAAACATCCCAACTTTTTTCAACTCCTGGTATGAAACTCTTTCCTTGCTTCTGAATTTGTACATAAAATAATTTCTTCCAATGTTTTTTTAGCCATAAAACTGCTCCAGACATCTTTCATAGAAGATAATTGATTTTCCTTCGATGGCCTGGCAACAAAACGGATGATATTGTGGCACCTACTTTTTACTTGAGGATGTGAAGTTCTATGCCACTTATAACCATTAGCGCCTATCTTAGCAGAATCTGCATAGGATTCTATTATTTCTTGATTTTCTTCATCTTTTGATGAAGAATCTATAGGTATCTGGCAATTATCATCTGTTATTGCGATATCAGGAGCTTGCGTATCATCAGATATCCTACTAGAGTTGGACAATTCTGAATTAGCCTCCTTATACTACTGTAACACGGTTTCTTCGAAATATTGATAATTTGTACGAACCTGCGCTTCCTGCTACTGGATGCCATTATTCTAAAAATTTTGTATAAATCGTAAAATAGCCTATAAATAGATTTATAGTACATGTAGCGAGATTATGTGAAGTATTATTATTAGCAAATCAATTATAAAATTACTATCACAAGCACACAGCAAAATCATTATGTAATACATATTATTATATATATATATATATATATATATATATATATATATATATATATATATAATCTTAGACGAGATGGTAAATTAATCCTATTTAATTGTGGAAAACAGGATTGAAGCCTACTCAGTAAACCCATACACTAACTTCTCAAAGTCAAACACACTTTCAAACAAATCAACTCAAAACTTCAGAAAGTGTAGTGATACACGGGTCGTTATAGCTTACTGAATACACCCTGTATGAACTCCAATTCATAAAATTGAAACGTTAACTTATGTAGTTTTAAAATGTCCCTCGTATGTCTACAAATTTAAATCTGCAATGGTTGCTGAACTTTAAAATTAAATAAATAGTCAATGCCCAATTTAGAAAAACTACTCGTTAATTGCTAAATAACTCAACGTTATCAAAACATTGCACATACATTATGCGTCACAATAACCTTACACCTCCCCTCAAGGATATTTTCTTCCAGAAAAGCTCAAAAATACCGGTCTTAGAAGACTACACTAAGTCAACAATCTAAACACTTCACCAAGGTCAGCTCGTGAGCAACAACTCAACTAACGGTGTGTGGTGGAGATTGGATCCGCTCCGCTCCCCATCATCAAGACAACAATAAGTACACACATAACCTGGCCGTAACACTGCCACTACGACACAGCCGGGGACTATAGGGCTGAGCCTAACACTAAAGTAATGTGTGCCAAGGACACAAACATAACAAACAAGCTCTGAAACACTCAAACGTGATAGTCATCTCTACACACCCAATAGTTTTACGACCAACCTACCAACAGCAATTTGACGGTAAGAATAACCATAACATAATCACAATTCAAACCTCAATCCTCAACACACCAACTAACTACAAAATCCGAAACACTCAAAATTTAAAATCGTTACAACTTCTCACTCAGTAACGTCGTCACAAAAAAAGCAAGACTAACCACAATATCAATAGCAATTCTCAAAACCCGTCATTAACATGATAAAGAACTAGGTTCATGACTCCCAAAGCCTTTATCCTAACCCTACCCCAAAATATGCTACCCTAAACGTAAGCCCAACTATGCACCTAACCTAAACGCACCTAACGCTAACCTAAACGAAATGTACCTCTAATTAACTGTCCACGCCTCCAATCATGCTGCTCGAGATGAACGTGGACGTGAAGGAGAGGTATCCCCATCTCAAAATTCTAAAATCAAAATCGTCACAAGGACAAACGTTACTACCCAAAATCAAAAAAGAGCACAAAACAGTTCACATAATACATCCACCATTCTGTGCAGCAGCATAAGCCCAATAATATTTTGCCCCACTCGCAAACTCACCTATACCTAACTCCAACACTTCACGCTTTCAATACACCACTCTAAACCTTAAACCTAATCAAAGTTTTGTAAACACATTTGATTGTGGTCCTGAAATCCATGCCAGGAACATACGGAAGTCCAGGCCGCGGTTCACGGGATCCACGCTTTCCATTACTCCACAACCGCACATTAAACACATACAATCGCAAAACTTTAACCAAACTCGCTACCCTACTTGATTAGTCGCCTCTTACGACAAGCAGTGGCATCTGCTGTAGGAAAATTCTTACGCCGCCCCTACACAGCGCCAACTAAAATAAAGATAAAACTAACCTAAATTAATAGAGATAGTTCAGGCAAGTCTTGCAAAGTAACCCAAATAATCACAGTCACAAATCGGTAAAAATATTCGACAATAAACTAGAAAAATTCATCTGTCAGGGATGCTTACTAACACCACAAACGTAAGCTCAAAGGTTTGCCCACTCAACATTTGTGCAAAATAGCACGATAATTCGCAACTACATGCGACCCAATATGGCTCAACGCCATTCAATTTACCAATATTGCACCCTACATAACCAAAAATTTCCACAATCAAAACATGCATCCATATTCCTTAGTGCACGTTAATGCAACTTCGATATACCACAAACTCACTCACTCCTATGTCTACAACCATTTCTTTAGTTCAAATTCCTTCATGCACAGTACAAAAGACCAGTAGTTTTACCAATGCCGTATCAATAAAAATTTACTAAAACATTATTTCTCAGCAAAATGTAACGCTTTCAGCACGAAAATATTCCATCATACGATAACTAAGGCTTCATTAAAAATCCAGTGGTGTATCATTTACACCAACTTACATTACGCATACGCAAAAGAAATTCTTTTCATGCAAACTCACTTCAGCTGCAGTCAAAATACGTTACATACGTTATCAACATACGCCCAACTAACAAAGTCCAGTCAATAAACTGTCAAAATCAGTAATCTAAACATCAGTACAATCACACGCAAAGGCACAAACACATGTACTCAAACAGGCCCACCACGTTGGGTGCTAATTAATTGTGTTACGTCCTATCCGCACTAGGCGTCGCGTATGCTTACATTAGTAAGCGGGTTGCCAAGCCAGCTACAGTGGAAATGGCCGGGGTCGAGATAGGGAGTAAAATGATTGAACAACATGCTCAAACACCTTACACTTACCAAAAATTCACAACTTATACAGCTCAGTCCGGGAAAGATGTCTCCTGTTTGATTGTGGAAAACAGGATTGAAGCAAAGTCAAACACACTTCCAAACAAATCAACTCAACACTTCAGAAAACTTAGTGATACACGGGTCGTTATAACTTATTGAACACACCCTGTATAAATGGAAACTCCAATTCACAAAAACGTTGACATATGTAGTTTTTAAAATGTCCCTCGTATCCCTACTAATTTAAATCTGCAACGGTTAATGAACTTTAAAATTGCCCAATTTAGAAAAACCTCTAACACAAAATGAATAGACGAAACGATTTAATGTTATGAAAACAATGAAAACTATTCGTTAATTGCTAAATAACTCAACGTATCAAAATACTGCACATACACGATGCGTCAAATAACCTTACAATTTTAGAATGTGCATAAACAAAGTGTCACTACTCACGTTCACACATGCGCGACATCTGATCGCCAACGCTATCGGCCCGCCGGTAGAAGGATCAAAAACAACATGTACAAATATATAAGGGCTTGGGAGACCCTACGTATGCTATAATGTAGTAGTAATAGGGAATTTTAAATTTCTGCAAGTTGAAACGTTTCTATATAATATTTGTATCGTAATGATGTTTATAAATATGTAATAAAAGCATTCCTAAACGGGATTAAGACTGCCACAAAATTGACAAAAATACAGAACATTTTATGTCAAAGTGGATATCTTTTGGACCCCACGTATCCTAGAGTTAAATTCTAGTGATCCATGTATATGTTTATATTTTAGACAATTTTAAGGGTGCTTTTGATCACAATGACTTTTCGGCATATGTACTTATTGATCATTACGCAATGCAGGCTGTGACAAAATTTAAATTATTTTGAGACACAAGAAAAACAGTTACGGTAAAATTTCTTTAAAATCATTTATATTGACAATTAAATTTTATAAAAACCTTACTTAATTGTCAACCCCTGGCCAGCACATCTAAGTTGAACTTTCAAAACTGTTCTTAAAAATATCTAAAATGTAACTTTGGAACTGTTAATCAGATAGGTTTTTTTGAGCATTCAATACAAAGTTACACTGTTAATCTCATTACTGCGTATTCGAACAACATTTCAAGCCGTATATTTTAGAAAATAAATCAAATGAAATCAAATTACAAAAAAATTATTAAGATATTACAACAAGCTATTTAAAGTAAGTGTGGTTTAGTTACTAATATTCGGTCACCATGTGGGGTTCGTACCGATTTTCAGCATCTAGGACAGTGCAAAGATCATTTTTCTGAATATTCTGTGCATATCTTGCATATCATAAAATCCATAAGATGATAGCTACAGGTGCACATACTCCCAAAGTTCTTTCGCCAACTTTACAAGTGCAGTACGTTCTGTTTATGGGGTCATCATTTTCATTGGCGACAACATTATACTCGATAAATATAGTATTCTACAGAATCAGTAAATCTTGAGTAAACCTTAGTTTTTAATAAACCCAGTTCGTTAAAATGTGTTTGAACGATAAATACATGGTGAAGCTTCCGCCCTGTGGTGCCTTGGATACACCCTGGTAATAATTTAACCTGATATGTACCCAAAGTTTTGAATTGAATATAATCAAGATCAAATTCTGAATTTCAACTTGGATTTGCAATTTGTTAACATTTTGTCCAGCATTCTTTGAACTAGTTTTTTATTTGCATCCTGCATGTGAATCGGTTCATGAAATGTATATGGCGATTGATATGCAATCCTTAGAAACAGGTTCACATTGGCATATGCGCCATATCACAAAAACACTCAAACACTGATTTTAGATGCCCGTTTCGCGATTGAACTTACAGCAGGTTTTAGTAATGGTACGTGCTGTGTTGGCATATTCAGTTATAAATTGCCGATAGCCGCGTGAAAGAAAAGGAGGAATCTCGCAATTTAAATAAAGATTTCTCTAACTAAAATTGATGCATAACTGCTTCTGTCACTAAAATAGGGTCCATGTGTGTCAACAATGTACCCGCTTGGTGCAATTATTAGTCCAGATTTTAATAATGTATATTTTTTGTAGGTAGAATAGGTTTGGCGTTGAACACAAAAGTGATAACTTTTTGGGGCTTAGTGTACGTACAGTCTGGATATAGGGTTGACCTTCGAACATTTGGCTCAGGATTATAAAGTATAATTAAGAACTGAGGTACATGTGCTTGGATAAAACGGTCCCTATCCCGTACTTCGGCCGAACTAAAATTTAAGTTTTTCCCTAGCAAATCTCTCATTAGGCTCTAACATTTTTCCGATGAGTATTGCATGAAAGATTTTAGAAATATATCGGAAAGGCCTTGTCTCAGCTTTATCAAAAAAGTTATAAGTTGGTGTTTTGTAAAATTTCTGTAACTATCGTTATGTGTTATTATATTGTACGGGGTCCTTCATTTCAGCTTCCTTCTTTTGTAGCTTAGTTATTATTTAACTTAAAGTTTTAATATTTTGCACACTTTATCTGTGTCCTAGGGAGCATTTTAGGAAAATGTGATTGATTATACAGGGTGGTCCAAAAAAGTGTGACGTCATAAATTACATACATTATATTTTTTTTGTAGATTTAATTGACTTGCATGATTGTCTATATACCCCCGACAAAAAAAAAATAAAATAATAAAAAAATCAACTTTACAACACTGGTTTTAAAAATGGTTAAAAATACAAATAGTCAGATAATAAGCCACTAACACATTAAGTAAGGTTTAACAATCAAGCTGACTAATTTTAGGGAATCCAAATTATACGGGGTGTTCAAAATTTACTGTCAAACTTTAAGAATTTAAAGATCTTTTTCTTTCTTATTTTAAATATAACACCCTGCATAAATTGATGGAATTCAATGCGGAATTAAAAAACAAAACTTTTTTTACAATATCTCCATATCAAAATTCCTAACGCTTTAAAAGATATATGCCAAAAACTCGTTTTATCAGCTATTTCATTAGCAATTTTAATAAAACAAAAAACTAAGGTGGTTGTTAAATCAATCTAATGTCATGAGGGCTATTTTGACAAGTATTGCATGACATTTGTAGCAATTTTAATTTAAAATAACTTTATTTTAATTTATTTTTGTTTTTCAACACTTAACAACAAACCAAATCTAAACTAGACACATAATTAAAAACACTTATTTTGGGTACCTTAACTAATAAAAAAATTACCAAAATTATTTTTTTATTATAACTTATGTTCAGTATGCCTTCTCTTTTCGTCTAAACACAAACGAAGACGTGAATTGAAAGACTTTGCCACTCTTCTTAATACAACAAGTGTAATTTTTCCAAATGCACTTTGTATTCTTTGTTTCATGTCTTCAGGGGTGGTTGGAGCTTCATGGTAAACAGTTTCCTTAATGTAGCCCCACAAAAAAATAGTTTAGCTTCGTTAGGTCCGGTGACCGTGGCGGCCAATTACATGGCCCTCCTCTTCCAATCCAGTGATTTGTAATGGCTCTATCCAGATGGTTCCTAACTTGCAGTAAGTAATGTGCTGGAGCTCCATCGTGTTGCAGTCACATTGCATTTTTTATTTCTATCGGTAAATTTTGACACAAACAGGGCAACTCATTTTCTAAAAAGTCTATATACAAATCCTCGTTTGACCGGCCGTTGAAAAAGTGCAGACCAATGGTATGGTCTCAAATGACCCCCCCACACACACATTAATAGACCATCTATGTTGTCTACCGATTTGCCTGAATATCCTCGGGTTGTGGTACAAGTAGTAATGAAAATCATACCGATTAGCAAATCCGCTTTTTTTATGGAAGGCGGCATCCGAGAACGAAACCTTATCGAAAAAGTCAAAACTGACCCTTGTTTTATCCTGCTCCCAATTACAGAATTCCATACGATTATCAAAGTCTTCTTGGAAAAGTTTTTGATGAAACTGAATGTGGTACGCATGGAACCGATTGTCTTTTAAAACACGTTGAACAGTACTTATAACATTCACTGCATCAGCCACTACCTTCTGACTAATGGACGGATTTTCCGTAACCTGTAATTTGTTTCGAACTAGTTTAAGGTATTCTACTTTTCCCGTTTGCGTGAATCTCTCCAAGAATTCTGCAGACTATGCTTGCCCGGATGCCGTCGTTCTGCATAACGCTCTGCAAAAAGCCGACTCGCCAAAAAAATAGTTCTTTTGGGACTCAATATGAAAATCATATCCACAAGCTCTTCCCTGCTGTAACTCATCATAAAAGGCACAATTAGAACCAAACCACTTTAAACGAGATCTTGCAATAGTAACAAATGTCATGCAATACTTAAAGCGTTAGGAATTTTGGGAGGGACATATTTGAAAAAAAGTTTTGTTTTTTAATTCACCATCGAATGCCATCGAATTATGCAGGGTGTTATATTTAAACCAAGAGATAAAAAGATCTTTAAATTCTCAAAAGTTTGACAGTAAATCTTGAACACCCTGTAAAATTTAGATTCCCCAAATTTAGTCAGCTTGATTGTTAAACCATACTTACTTAATGTGTTCCTGGCTTATTATCTGAAAACGAGCCACTATTTGTATTTTTAACAATTTTTAAAACAACTGGTGTAAAGCTGATTTTTTTAACAATTTGTTTTTCTTTGTCGATGTTATCCAACCGATTTCTATACAGTTTTAGGGTTATGTAGACAATGATGGAAGTCTGCAAAAAATATAAGCTATGTTATTTAAAACAATATGCCATTATAACGTCTCACTTTTTTGGACCACCCTGTATAATCAATCACATTTTCCTAAAATGCTCCCTAGGTCACAGATAAAGTGTGAAAAATATTTAAACTTTTTTAAATAATAACTAAGCTGCAAAAGACGGGAGCTGAAATGAAGGACGCTGATCACGAAAACAGGGTTACAATACACACACAACTCCAAGAACTGCTTTTTTGAAAGGGAAGTTAACGACTTGAAGTCATCGTCTTCAAAATTACTCTCACTATCGAGTCTCCTCACAGTCGTTGTAGACACAGCATCTCTTAATCCACTAAACCATCGCTTTGCTTCAGTCCCACTCATTATAACAATGGTTTTGTGTAAATCCAAGTCTGACCATACCATCATGGTTTAGGTGTCCATTGTAACAGAGCGTGTTATTTCGTAAGAAATTTTCATCTTAATATAAACGTGAACCCTTGATTTGAAAGCCAATAAAAATTGACAGTTTTTTGCACTTTTAACTTGATTAGCGTTTCGCACATTGCATACATAGCAGTTGGCAATCGTAAAAAATTAGATTATTAATGTTTTTATTATGAACACGAATATTTTAATGTAAGACCATCAGTCATTGTCAAAAATAAGGCATGTTATTCTCCATGGCAACAATAGCACAAAGTTTGAACGCTAAAATGTTACACCAAATGATTCTTCCAAAAGCTTACCCTTGCCAAACTAAATAAATTAAATGGTTGGCCTATGCCATACATGCAACAATGTAAAAATAAAACGAGAGTTCTAGAAAAGTAATTATTTTCTACCAACAAAAAAAAGTAAGAGATATCTTGAAAACACATCTTTAAAGAAAAATGGTTGAATCCAATGATGCAGCAAATATGTAGAATCATAGAACTATCAAAGCCAGTGAGTATATCGCTTTACGTGAATAATGAAAATCCCCTGAAAAAACCTCACACAGGATAGGCGGTAACGGGAATAGAACCCATTACCTCCAAATGCTAAGCAGGATATGTTACCACAACTTCACTAGCTCGGTTAAATGAATAATCAATTTTAACATCTGTGAGCTTTATATTATTATACTAAATCGGTTTCACTATCGTCTAGAGGATAAATAATTTTTCTGTTCCGTGTTTATATAAGTCATAGCTTTGTTCTATTTCCTTTACATGTTTTATATAATTATGTTAGTAATTTAAGAAATTATTTTCGATTCACTGTCAATTAAAGTTAATACACTATAATTATGTGTAAGTGTAATAGTTTTACGAGCAATTTCTATTTGAATTTGGTGCCATATTTGCTCAACGAGATTAAATATACAGTGGTAAGCCGGTAACTGTAACACTGTGTGATATTGTTGTTAATAGACATTTAAGCACTCCCAATAACTCTTTCTTTATAGTTTTCATGAAAATATATACAGGGTCTCCCACCGGGAACCAAATCAATTGTGTGTGGGAAAACTACGCATAGGAAAATTTGGAAACATACTAATGTTGATGGGGGACATGCGACTAAAGTATTTTGACAGTTGCGACACTTCCAGTTATACCGAATGTAGATGTCAACTTGCTTATTTGAAATGAAACACCCTATATATTATTACGTTTTTAAATTCCTTTCAAAATTTTAGATTTTGTATATTATATCCTATATCTAAGTCTAAGGATTTTGACATAATAAAGTTTCTATGTGAAAAATGACGGTTGCAAGCCTTGAAATAATGATTAATTTTTCCTATAAGGAAGCCTTTTTTATTTACCTTAGGTAGAATTTTTTTTTGACAAGGGCCTACTTTAAAATACTTTTGTAACATTTCATAACACAGGGCCTTCAAACAATAGTATTATAGATGAACTTGACAAAAGTGCTGAAACTCATTTTTTTTTAATAGAAACCCCAAAATTTTCTTATTTTATCTGATTAGGCATTAAAAATAAGTAAGTTTGTGTAAGGTTTTCGAAGTATTACCAATTCAACATTTTTAAATGGCAATTTTGCTCTGACGTTGATATAATGTTTACTCTTAGTTGGCTAAGACATCGTTGAAAGACAATTGAAATCTAAAATGATGTACAGAGCTGTCAGTATAACACATCTGTGAGAGTGGCAGTAAAAGTGATCACATCTTAGTCACATTACTATTTGAAACTTATAAATAATGATCATACCGGACCGGTTAAATTATGCAGAGGAACGTTCTTTAAACTTATTTATTATTTATGGACAATGTTTTTAACTTATGTCAAGAACATGGGATACATTTATAATTGCAAAAGCAAAAGCCATCGTCATATGCAGTTAAACAAATAACATAAAATTTCAAGGATTTTGAATGCGTCAAAATAGTATTTTAAAAAGAAAATATTTAAGGTTGAATGTTGAATTAAAAAAACAAGTTGAGTTGGAGTGAAAAAACATTACACTTTCAATAACTGTTCAAACTGGCGCCCTTCAACTTCCAAACATTTTTCTCATCTAAGCAGTTCTTGTTCATGGGTTGCCTTTCTTATTGACTCGGAATTTACATTCATAAATTCAATCCTTACTCGCTGCATGCAGTTTTTCATAGTTGTTAAAGGGAGTTATACACTAGATCCTTAATTGTATCCCAAATGAGAAATTCGAGTACCTAGGTAGCGGGGTGGCCATTTCTTGCCGCACAATAAACGTTAGAGTGCCAACATTCTTAAAAATATAGCTCTCTAAATAAATTTAAATTGAAATCACAATTATGGCGATTAAATTCTCCATTTTTTTAAAATGGGGTTTCGTTTGTTCAAATGATCTTGTCCAAAAAACAATTATTTCGTTGTGCCCAAGTTATAAATTCACGAAATGCCACTCGACTGGGAAAATCAGTTTCTTTTAAACGTTGCACAATTGAAAAGGTGTATGAATTAATTTTTTAATTATTTATTCGCAATATTCTGTGAACTGTTGAATTGGACAACCATAACTCTAACGCCGCTTGTCTTACAAACATTGTTGGATATGCGGCAAAATATCCCAAAATAGCTATTTCAATATTTTCATTATTGACGAGGGGTTTATTGCTTTGTACTATTGCCTTGTCGGATCAAAAGTTCTTGAAATTCTCTATAATTTGTTTAACTGCACATAATGATGGCTTCTGCTTTTGCTGATACTGAATGGCAAATATGTCATACGTTCTTGACATAATTTTATCATATTCTCCGTAAATAATAAATAAGTTTAAATAACCTTCGTTTGAGTAATTTAGGCACCCCCGCATCATTGTTTACAACTTCTAATAGTAGAATGTCACAATGACAGCTTTTTACATTAATTCAGCATTTGATAGTTTTTCAACGCCACCTTTTCTAAGAGTAATTATTATGTCAAGGTTACAGAAAAATCGCCATTTAAAAATACTAAATTGGCAATGTTTCGAAAAACTAATAAATTTTCGGACTCGACAACCTCATAAAAACTTACTCTTATTTCTAATCATTAATCAGATGAATTTCAAAAAAATTGGGGTTGTCACTAGAAGAAATTGACTTTTGACCTTTTTGACAAGTACGTTTAATTTTTTAACACCCCATATAACTAAATATTGAAATGCCACAAAAGTTTAATAAACTAGGCCATTTTCAACAAGCTTCTCTACCTCAAGTAAATAAAGAAGGCTTCCTTATAGGAAAAATTAGCCATTATTTTAAGGCCTGCAAACGGAATCTTTCACATAAAAATTTAATTTTGTCAAAAATCCTTAGACTTAGGTATATTACGTAATATTCAAAAACCGACATAAAATTTTGAGAGGAATTCAAAATATAATAATATATAGGGTGTTCTACACCAATATTATGTTGCCAAATTTTCAACATTTTCCTATGCATAGTTTTCCAACAATCGATCGATTTGACTCTCATAATTATTGTGTATCTACCTAAGTTGAAATCAAATTGAAAATTTTTTTATTATTGGTTTTATGGAAACAAGTTGTTCTTGATTAAAAGTTCTGCGTGGTCTAAAACCCAAAATGAAATAATCAAATATCAATTTTTTGCAGTCGGATACGAGGTTCGTTAAAAATATAAATTTTCCTCAAGAGTAAATTACCTTTATTTTTGTTAAAATCGAAAACGTTAAAAAATTCAGAATAAAGCACATTCAGATATGCAGTTACGTTTATTTGGCTTTAATAAAGTCAGGTTTTATAATTCTTTACCAATTTTTCTACACAATAATCCATTATAAATTACTTTTAATTTTATAAATTTCAATACTAAACATTTATCTCTCTTATCTATTACACACCCTTTCCATTTCTTAATGTTTGTGATCAATTTCGCAATTTTAATACGCAGTGAATGCATTGTCATGTGTATTTGAACGCCCTGTATATATGTACATATATTTTTTCTTTTTATTCTTTTTTTTACTAGCGACTCAATTTACGCTAACGAAACTTTTTTTTGTGTGTTCATCAAGGTACAAATGAAAGCAACAATAGGCTGTTTGATTGTTCTAAGTTGCAGTGGTTCGTATTTCCATTTAGATTCATTTCTGGAATTGGCAATTATATATTTTGTGGATTAATTAATTGAAAATAGGCAATCTTAACGTTGACTCTAAATTAATTTTCCTGTTAATTTTTATAAAGGTTTCGTTAACATAAAATGTAACTGTAGATGAGAAAAGTTCGCATTTAAATTGTAGAATAAGATCATTCCTTGGTTTGCTTGTTTAAGCAGGGGATGTTGATGTTAACTTTACTTATCGCGTGTAGTAATTGATGCCATTTTTCTGCCGGGGTATAGTATCTCAGTTCATTAGCGTTAAGTAATTATCGTTGTCGTTAAGGGAATAAATTTGTTACAATTTGCACTTGAGTCGTGCACGCTGCAGTGTCAGCAGTTTGGTTGAGAAATATGGTACAATATTATAGTGTGGGGGAGAGGATGTTTCTTTGCGCGGGATTCTTGGTCTGACTTCCGTGAGTAAAGGATGTGAAGTTGGGGGTTGGGACGTGCCTTTCTTTTAGGATACCTGAAGGACCGAACCGTTCGGAGAAGATGTTTGAAGCTGTTTACAACTAAATAACGAGTTTGGTGGATATTTGTGTAGAGGTCCATCCCTCCTGGTTATTCCTTTTGAAGTTACGGTTAATTAAAGAACATTTCACAGAGGGTCTATAGAAGTGCAACTTGATGGTGAATTTTGAGACGTGCTAAATGCGAATAAGAAAATTGTGAAGGCACAGTTTAGGCTAAGTGCGCATTTGAATATAAAAAATTGTAATTATCATTAAAAATATCTCAGTTGATGATTAATTATACAGGCGCAACATACTTGTTAATGGGTGAATAAACTGCGAAACCAACATGAAGAATCATGCCAGAACGACAGAAATAAGTTTGTACAGCAATCCGAATTTGATTTAGCAGTTCTACGCAGACAATACAACCATAAACAACTTTGTAAAAAAATTTTAACTGCAAGGTTTTTCTTCGTATAGTTAACTTTGCATATTAAACAAATCCAGTAACTGTGAGGTAGGAATTAAATTCGAATAATATCTATTCGTTCTATAAAATAAATACCTTTGAAACCTCTTTTGCATTTTTTCGAAATTATTGTTTATGTAGTTCGTAAAATGGACTCCACACGACGGAAGCATATTCCAAATTGGATCTAGCCAGGGAGGTGTATAGCCATCTCCAGGTGGATATGGACTTAAATGTCTCATTGCACCATACTTACTGACGCCGACAGGTAGGATTTAACTAACTGTACAATATTATGTGGCATTCCATAATACCTTAATTTTGATAAAATTATGGAATGGCCCCTCTATCGAATGCCTTCGAAAGATCAGTAAATGTAGCATCCACTCTATAACCTGCATCCAAGTTAGTACTAATAAATTGAATAAAACTGGTTAAATTAGTAATTGTTGACCTTCCAGCAATGAAGCCGTGTTGCTTAGGTGAAAAATGCGGAGTGAGTGTTTTAAAAACGCTTTTATCTAAAATTAATTTAAAAATTTTAGCTGGTGTAGATAATAAATCAACAGGGCGAAAGTTTTGGAATGATTGACGGCTCCCACCTTTATTTATGGCAATTACTTTGTACATTTCCCGAAAACTGGAAAAGTATTTGTGATTAAATAATAATTAAAAATACTTCCATTTACCCCTTAAAAGAATATTGAAGTGACAAATCTGGTCCAGTCGATCTTTTAGATTTGAATTGTCGAATACCTTTTAAAACACCAACCACTTCAATCTGATCTGCTCTAGGTTTAAGTTTATATTCAAAGAATCAAATTTTGAGGAAAGAACAGAGTACTCAAGGTCATATTAACTTGAAGTACGCAAATATACAGATTCAAAGAATTCAGCAAACTTATTAGCTGTCTTATAATTGGATTCAATCACTACACCCTCATGTGACATGGTATCACCCTCATTAATATGTTTTCTAGCATTATTTATGAATGGCCAAATCATAAGTCAAGGACATTTTCTTTTGACATCGGCTCTCGCAATACTAAACGCTTTATATACATTTCCGAACTTTTAAGATCATTTACCAATTGTAAACGTTTAAATTTCTTAAATAACTTTATTTACTCTTAATACATTTTGTAATTTCAAAAGTGTACCAAGCTGTTGGCGAGCTATTTTTAAAACGTGTTTTAGGGCAAAATTGATCTAGTATTTCATAGATAATGCTAAAACTTTCGTACCATTTTATTTACGTTCTGTATATTATTTAAAATTGACCAATCAACTGCTTCTAAACTGTAATAAATTTGTAAGGAGATCACCCGAGAGAAATTGTAATAAAAATTTTCAGTTACCGTTTTGCTACATTTTGAATATCTTTGACTAGTTAATATTGAAGAAGCAGTATGATATTGAAGGTGTGGTGTGGTATTTACAAAAATAGATTAATTGGACCATTTTGTTCGGTAATCCATGAATGCCGTGCGTTACTTGCAATTATTACAAAATCAAGTTGTAGTGTTCCAGGTCTACAAAACAAATTTCTGATAGTCCTTCGAGATTGAAAAATCTTCAGGTTCGTGATTCAAACGGCCTGACTATTTTGTGAATTAGTAATTACTAGGAAATAGTTTTTATTACGTTTTTATTATACTAAATGTTATAAAATAAGGAAAATGCTATATTAAAGAAAATAAACTTAAGACATCCTGGGTAAATGAAAAAAACAATAAATAATGTACTAGGGACCCCACTGGCCACTTTTCTGGACGCTCGTCTCGTCCTCTATGCCCAGAGCTGTCAAATACTTGATTAACTACATGTGGGTTTTTTCTTAAATGAAATCTTAAAAAAATGTTAACTAAAACGGTAGCAGTAGTGTAGATGTATCAATGTTTCGGTAAGGTGATATACAGGCGGTTACAACTGATGAGTGTATTCAGTATTACTCTATTATATATATATATATATATATATATATATATATATATATATATATATATATATATATATATATATATATATATATATATATATATATATATATAATTAGGCTATCAACCATGTGGTTTTTAAATTATTACTTTTAAACATGTATCGTTATTAGGGTGCTATTAATTAAGTGTATCTGAATGAGCTATAGATCAATTGGATGTATTTTTATGATTATGGACTGGTCTGGAGTGGTAGCCGAGAAGATATACAGTGGCAATGAAATCTGGGCTGTAATCGTGATGGTGTTCAGGTGGAGTGAATAATTTAATGCTGAGTGGATATGAGAGGGTGTATTTAAGGTGGAGAACTACAAATAGGTGGTATCGTAGAAGAATTAAGGGCAACGGAACTAGTATTCGGAGCCTCAACTGCCGTCTGCGGTCCACAAGGGTAACTAGTTGTCAAAGAGGTTGATTTGAGTGGAAGTAGCTATCTGTTTGGGACAGGACCTCCTTTGAAGTAGCTACGTCGATTGTGACATTTCAGAAGCCCATTTCTGTACGGTTGCAGCCAAAATATATCGCTCTTTTGTGGATGATGTTGATATGTGATTTCAAGGCTCGCAATACTACGGGACGGTGCCTCCGGCAAACTAAGTACAACATACCTTCGGCAGGTTTATATACCGGTATCACTGCTAAAAGCAGCCAAGAGCGTGTTATAGAAAATGGTGGTTACAGGTATAGGTTTTTAATGAACGTAGAGGGTGCATGCTGGTGGATTAAAAAAAGGTGGCAGGTTCTGACAGGACAAGTAGATAAGATTTTTGGGTATTAAACGGAGGTAGATCTGGGATGAATGTAAAATGATGGACATGTCTGGTATGAAAGTAATGTCGAGCAAAGGGTAAAGTGAAAGGGTGTTTGTTTGTTATCTGTGTGTTTGTAGATGAGGTTAGGATTCTGATAATACTGGTCGGTATAAGCAGGTATAGATATATGTATAATAATAAGTGTACCATGTGAGAATAGGTAAATAAGTAAGTTTGGATGGTAGGTGGGAATAGGAATGGCAACTGATAATATTTATAAATAATGATAATACAGTTGTGGAAATAACTAGGAAATAAGTTTTGATAGGAATTATTTTCTAGGATTGGAAATTTTGTAAAGGATTCGCAGGATCATTACAAAGTCAGTGACTTTATGGATGAAGATTCGTTAAAAGAACGTGGCTTCAACGAGACGGTATATCATGCACCTTTTTAGCATTGTTGTGGTTTTTGGTTAGTCTAGCGACTGGACCACCTTCAGGAGCAGCTTGCCTATTTGCTGAATTGGCTTAGAGGGTGACCTCGACGATATGATTGATGCTGAGACGACGCTCCCAGTATCATTCAGCTAGTGACTGCGTCCCTTTTCAGCTCGCGTTTTGATTCGAATTGAAATTGATCGTGTGTACACTAATATTTATGTTAACACGAAACTCGTTCACTTTGCTTTAGTTTATTCTAGTTCTGCTTGTTACCATTTATTCTCCGTTAACTGTACACAACATCTGGTTTATTTACAACGCGTTACTCTAATAACGCACACGTTCTGAATAATTCTTAATATTTTTAAATTACGAAAAGCGTTTTTTTTTTATTTACAGCAGATTATTTGATTAACGGCGAACTTTGAACTTTACGTTTGAAAGTTGGGAACGAACGTTGGGTTTTTCCGCAAAAAACGAAGACCTCTACAGAGAACGGCGAAAGCACATGGTAACTTTAAACACTACACGCCTTACTGGATCTCGACAAGTCCCTTTGGACCAACCGCACGTAACGATAAACTGGTCTCGTGAAGGTTGAACAATTACATGATACCTTAATGGACTGTGAAGGGATGAGAACCGTGCTACTAAAGTTCCTTCGACACGGACCTGGGTCAACGTCGTTCCGCTGTATTCACTACGTCCTCGTAACGAAAAACTTAACGCTTCTACGTCTTAACTACTTCTGATCCCGTGAATAATTTCACTTGTCGCCACATGGGTTTTTAAACCCCTTGGTTTTAATTAGCAAATTAAAGAAATGAAACTCGCAAATCGTCAGAAGAAATTGCATCGTCAACATCGTCTTCTCGAAACCTTATGTAAGCAATTGTTACATGGTAAATTGTAATTTTCTTGCCAACGCTTTCCTTTAATGCCCTGTATGTAAAGCCAAATACTTTATTGAAAACCAAACCTTGTAAAAAGGAAACGGCGCCGGAATGCCGGCTAAAATTAGTTTCACAGAAGATGTACCATACAAAGTAATAATTTTAATGCATTCTTTAATTTAATTTTATATGATGCAATCTCAACTCCATTTAACAACATCCACCTAATTTTAGATATTGAAAATATTTATTTATGTAAAAACTACTCTTAATGATTAAAAGGGTTTCCGAAATATCGATACCAAAACCCTAAATGACATTTTCCTTGTAAACTTGCATTTTACTTTGGTCAATAGCAAACGCTTCATTTTTGTTTTAGAAAGTACTAAAAAATTCACAAACCTTTATACACGTAAAAGAAGAAAGAAAAGGTTGCAATAGACAAGCTTCTCCAAACATTGATGCGTTATTAGATCCAATTACGAGAGTTTGTATTACATTTACGATTCTGGTGCTAAAAAATAATTTATAATTTCGGAAGTTATCGGCAATTCTTTGATTAAATCATGGACACATGGCATAACCCTTCCTGAAATTTGTAGTAAATTGGGTGTAACTTATCTTTTTTACTTTATTTTCGTTTTTATTGCTCAAATAGCATTGTATTATCGATAGCTTGAGATTTCAGGAACCATTGTACACTATCGTTCCTATGAATACCTTCGAACTAGTAATAATTCTTTGCAGTCACTGCCAAGGTGTCAGTGTAAGCTTCCACTCTTCTAGAATTCAAATTGAACTGCTTATTATGAAATTTTCCATTCGAAAAAGGATAGAAATAGCAAAACTTCATTCTGGGAATGGAAGTTCCGCCAAGACAAGAGCCCGCTTGTTTAATCAGTTACATTCAGACCGAACTATTAATGATTAGTATGTGTGAAGATTAATAAGGAAATTGGATGACATTGAGTCTGTGATTGATATTCAGTACTATACAAATCGAACTGGGAGAAAAAATGCCACAGAAACAGTGATTTTGGGTCCTTACTAGATAAGACTTGTACAATAACCTAATGAAGACAAGAATGATAGTACGTTGGAGTTCTGTGAAGAAATGAGGCAACGGTTAATCAACAATCGGATTTTTTTTTATGATTGTGGACCTGAACAGGCTAAATTTGGCGTATCGTGCTAAATCACTCAGGAACACTTAGGAGGGTGGATAGAGGGATAATGAATTGCCAATAGATGCCTATGAACAGCTACCTTAAATTTTCTCACATCACAAGTGAGAGTAAAGCAGGAACTAGGGACGAATGCACGTTCTGTTTACACGGTGCTGTAAATAGACATCTTGTCGTTATTGGACCCTCGTTTAGTTAGAGAGGTCCCTCAAAAGTTAAATGTTTGGACAGGTATATTAGGGAATAGTTTTGTAGGACTTCTAAGTTGTACTTGGGCATGTTTGAAAATACAATAGACCCGTTAATTACGAAAAAATTGAAAATGACAATAACCATAACGAAAATATTTTCCACTTCAAACGTGATGGAGTACCACCCCACTACTTAGTTCCTGTAAGGCAGTTTATGAACGCTCGCTTTACTGGTCAGAGGATTGGCCGACGAGGTCAAAATAAGTGGCTACCGAGATCCCCGGACTTAAGTACTTGTTTCTTGGGATACATTTCGAAAGTAAAATTTACGAAACGTAACCCGAGCCAAGTGGAGATCTTCGACGCCACATTACAGATGAATGTAGAAGAATAACTGAAGGTATACTGGTAAACGTTCGCAATAGGTTTGAGGTTTATTACTGTATGGAGCAAAACAGACACTGTTACGGTCGAAAATTAAATTAGCACGGAAGGTAACAGATAATTACAGTGCACCGGACTAACTTGGTGGGACAGAGCGCTTTGAACTTAAAAAATACTGGTTCGTCATATTGTTGAAAGTTGCAAATAAGTGTGCGTCGCAATTGTCGCAAAAGTCGTGAAATGGGCGCCAGTCTGTTGATAAAACAAAATCGGTAAGAATACACCTGGACGCGCATAGATAAATCAACCCCAAACAGACACGAGTTCTCACTTACCTTTACGCTGACTACCTCCAGGTGCACGAAGAGGTGCTCCGGGAACTTTAGCTATAAACAAATCTCAAAATATTCACACGCCTTCAAATACTAAGGAAGCGTGCAAGAAAATCAGCTGTTGGGTTCAATGGCTTTCTTTAACCTAATTTTACGTTACGTAACCCCCAACGCTTGTAAACCAAATACACTGAAACAAAACAAAAAAATAAACAACGCTAGATATTTCGCTTAATTATTGCAAAGTCAAAATTCAAATACTAATCACCTACAAAATTCTGTCATCATTTGAACTCAAAACCAAATAATTAACCATAAACCAAACCAATGTCGTCAAAGGCTTCTAATTTGTTACGTTCACCAACACAAATTTAATGTAAAAAAACTACCTGAAACTAAACGCGTCAAACCTAAGTGGTTGCTACCTGGTCGTAAGAAGAAACACAAGTCATAAGCAAAATACAATCGACGATACATATAATAAATTTACGGCCGCACTAATTCGTGGCCGGTTACTTAAAAATTTGATTAGGGGAGGAGATACTAACCTTATTTCTAAATCGGCCAAAGTTGCAAGCTATGACCTCTACCTTAGTTTAAATCTGAGGTTATTGTTACCTAAATAGTGTAATAATTCAAAACATTTACGTAAACCATTGTTACACCCAAAATTGTCACTTCTATAGCGTGAAATTTTTATGCACATAAACCTGAAGTACATTCCAGTAAACACTCTTAAAATATTACAAACGCGAATAAAAGTAGGTCGTCAAACTTACTTAAAATAACATCAATGGGCTAACAATTCAACAAAAACGACTAGGTTTATCTGCTAACTTCTGTATAATTTAGAAAACACGGAAAATTGTAAGATAAGCACTAACACTCTGAATATGCACGATATTAACTTAATAAAGTAACTCTATTTACAAGTCTATTTAGGGGTAATATAACTATTTACAAATTTATGTACGGTGGGACTTGGTCTATGAAAAGGATGTTTACAGAAACATGCAAATAAGGTTGGAGCAGACAATAATTCCCCCATAAACAGTATATAAAATCAGAAAAGGGATTAAAACTCCATAAATCAGGAAGTACTTTATGACAAGCACTCTCCTAATATCGGAACTGAAAGGCAGGTTTTGTTGATCACGATAAAAACTACATAAAGTTCATTGGCCTGGTGAACCACAATCAAAAAACGTACAAAGTCGAAAAGGACGCGCTGTACACGATACGTTTGAAATACTTATTTACAGAAAAACTATTCTAACACTACTCTAATAGTAACGCAAGCATCACCTGCAGTTACGCCCCCTAGCGGCTATTTCAGAAACTTGAAAATATTTTCCAGGTTTTTATATTGGCCGTTTTACTAATAACTTTTTTTTGCGCAAGCCTCTACGATGGATAGTTTCCCAGATACAGTACCTCGCATTATTAGTTGGCCACCCTGTAAAAGGAAATACGGACAGTAGAGATTATTGCAAAATAATTAGTAGTTGGAAGGTATCTATAGAAAAAAACGGTTGAATAGGACTTGTGATACTAAATGTTACGTCAAAAAAATATTTACCTCTCCATCATAAGCCATAATTTCCTAATTTTGACGTTTATGTCTAGGTTTTACTGTATAATTAGAAACTATAAACTGTTATCTTGAATTATCTATTTTCTTGTTAATTTTTACTGCGAACAAGCAGAAATAAAAACGTCACTTTTCCAGGGTATCGTCAATAAATAATTTTGGCGTCTCTTGTATTTTGTACAATAGTAAAAACACTTTTTTAAAATATATAGTAAGCTTTCCGTTAAAACATTAAAAAAAATTACAAAATTTAGTTCTACATAATGAATAATTTAGTCGGTCCCATTTTTTAGTTTTGTTAGTTTTTTACATCATGAAGCAATAGCTAAAATGGTTGATGACATTCACAATTAAAACCAACAATTTAGTCACTCAACTAAAAATTTACCTAACAATGATAGGTAAAGGCACATAATTATTAATAAATAATTATATAATCACGCAAATAGGATGTTTGTAGGTACATTTATTTGGTAATGTAACTAAATTTATTCAATAATTGAAATGCGTTAGTGTAATGTAATATGAACAACCACGCCTTACTTATTTTGTATGACATGAAGCAATGCAAATTGCTCCGTTAACAACTATATAAACACGAAAATCTTTGTTATACATATAGTTTTGTATCAGCAGTCATACAGAGCAATTTTTGAAAATGTTCAAATTGGTAAGTTTTTTAATAATGATTAGTGATCGAAATAATTTTTCTTTACTTATGTTTATTATAGTTTACATTCGTATTTGCTGTTCTTTTCGCCATTGCCATGGCAGCACCAGAACCAGAAGCTAAGCCACAGCTCTTGTATGGTGCTTACCCTTACAATTATGGTGCTATTGGTTACCCACATGGTGGATATTATGGACGTTATTTAGGATTTTACTAAACTTAAAGTTGCTGACATCATTTTTTTTGGAGTTAATAATTACAAAAATGTAATAGAAAGTTATTAATTTTATTCTTGTATTATCTGAAACTCTGTCAAGTTCAAATATGTTAGTTCTAGCGCTTGATTTTTTCCCGACGACTATTGCAGATTTTTAACAGATGAAGTAAGTTTTAAAAAAGACTTTCTAGTTATATCATTCCGTTCGCTTATGAATACATATAAATAAAATATTTTGAAAAATCTTAAGCTGGTTCAAGTGTTTTGTGCTTCCGAGTATACCTTTGATCTTGCTCAAGTGTTTCAATTGTCCCCAAATCGGTGACGCTTGAAATAAGTAAATGGGACAAATAAAACAGCAATTAAATTAAGGAAGTATGTGTTCCGCCAAACCGATTGAAAATGAAAATCTTGATGTATATCATTCTGAGAAATACTGCGCCCATTTTTCTCCCTGGCGGTTACCACTATACGGTACCAGGCAAATCAAACCAGAGCGACTTTCTTCATCGCTTACACCTTGTCCCTATTATTCTTCTTTTTTTTTCTATTCTCTTGGATTGTAAAACTGTTTTCGGTTTATCTTCAAGCTAAGTAAGTTTTTTTTTTAGTATCATACTCCTATTGAATTGTATTTTTTTCTCAGGAATGTCTGTATAAATTACAAATCTCCTACCATTCGGTTTGCTAGTTGTTTTTTTAGGACGTGTTTTGGGTAAAGATTTTACAATTACTGGCGAAAACACACCCTTCAATGTGCTTGGTGCTACATTAACCCAGGAAGCTGTAACTTCTAATGGACTTGCTAGAGAGTGTTCAGTTGGTAATGATGATGGACAGCTAGTCTTTGGTGATGCTGATGGAGTGTGAGTCTTTGGTGATGCTGGAAAGGTAAGAACGCTTCCTAGAACTGATACAGCCCCACTTGTATCTTCTTTTACTACAATTTCAGAGGAAACTGGTAAATAATTGTCCGGAGCAAGTATATCTGTGACATAGGATGGGGAAAAGTCAAGTTCTGTAAATATATCTCTATTCAAGGGGCATATTCCTGTGCTCACAAAACCAGCTACAATATTCAAATAGTAAAGATTGTTTCACTAGATCAGGCAAGTCGTGAATTGTTATCGTATTTCCCGCATTATTTCTCATCCAAGCACGAGAATTTGAATTTACCGCCTTTTTGGGGGACCGGAGACAGACCAATCCAACGGTTACAATTTATGAAAAGAGTGTGGAGGTAACGACAAGACGATCATCCCAATTCCTTCATAAAAATCTAAACATCGTATGTTTTTATGCGAGTAGTGGTTATCAAGTAAAAATTGGAGGTACGCTGTTGCCAATTGCCTTCACTGCCAAAGCTACTGTTACTAGAGTTACTCTTTCACCAGATGTTAGAGCGCCTACCTGATTTTTCCTTTTTAGACCACAATCTTAACGGGCCTTTGAACCGTGGTTAACCACGCTTCATCAATGTTGTAAACATCTTTACGTTCTAATTTATACGTGTTCATTACGTTTCCCATATTCTATAAAAAAGTGATGTTTGTGAGATTAAAAGTGGTTGCTCTTGAAGATCTTGTGTGCGCAGCGGATTGAAAGTTATGGGTTCATAAACCCAAAGAACAAATCTTCCCTTGCTATTGTATCTTTTTCTCAGTGTAGCTGGCATGTTTAAAGAAGATTTCATGGCCAAGCAAGTTTACGTATTTCTTTTGGCTATAATCCGTAAAATATGTGAGTTGCTTTAATTATATATATACCCCACAATTTTTTTTCTCGGTCAAAATCCAATTATCGTCAAATATAACGATAACGCATCGTCCCAGGAGCAATTTATTCCTACTTAATGACACGTAGTGAAACCCAAATTTCAATGCTACGGATAAATTTGTTGGATTTTGTCTACTTCAAATACAATGTTTTCATTAATATCCTATTCTCCGCGGTTGTTCCGCAACTAAACTTACACAAATGGTAAATATCTGGTGTGGAACAACACACGACAGTCCAACCGACAAAGCGAAAATTAAATGTCATGAAATAATTTTAATAATTTTTTACGATATTTAAGAGACTTCTTTATACATTCTAACCTACATATATATATATATATATATATATATATATATATATATATATATATATATATATATAATCTATGTGAAACTTTTTTCAACCAAGTATAACGTTAAAACACCGATTATTTATAAATAACAGATCATTGGTCACTGGGGCAATAAATATTAAAGAAAAATTCCTCTTGTCATATAACCAATATTTCGTAACTTCATTGTTACTTCATCAGGGTGCTAAAAGAAAAATAATTGAAATTTAAGACGTCATACCTAAACTGAAAATACACACTTATGAGTGAGGTATAAGTAAGAACCCAATTAAACACATTCCTCCTTAACACTAAAACAAGGCAGTACGATTATTAAAATTAACAACAACTTTTACAATATTAAAAGTAACACAAAAAAACGTAAACACATATAATAACTATATATGTGTAACCATTATTAACTAAACTTACACAAATGGTAAATATCTGGTGTGGAACAACACACGACAGTCTAACCAACAAAACGGAAATTAAATGTCATGAAATAATTTGAATAATTGTTTACGATATTTAAGAGACTTATTTATACATTCTAACCAACACATATATATATATATATATATATATATATATATATATATATATACAGAAGGTTGTGCAATAGCCTTTTATTCACTATCGCTAAATCGACATTTTACATGCGCGTGTGCGCGCGCGTGTGTGTGTATAAGCGCCAGTGCGCGCGGGCGTGTGTGTGTGCCTATGCGTGTGTGTGTGTGTGTGTGTGTGTGTGTGTGTGTGTGTGTGTGTGTGTGTGTGTCAGTGCCCGTACGCGTACGGGTGCGTGTGAATTTACGTGTACGTGTGCGTATACCTGTGCGCATGCGTGTGCGTGTGCGTATAGGTGTATCATCCTAGCTTCGTTAAGCACCTAAAAATATTCAAATAATTGAAGCGCAAACTATCAGTTTTGTTGTATGTGTGATAGTACATTGCAAACCGATGAAACCATATGTAATGTTGCCTATGCTATACATATTGGAAATTATATTTTTGAAATACTTACTCAAGAATACAAATTGATTAATGAGGAATTTTTTAGAAATGGAAGGATAAAGGAAAACGTACCTGTAAGAGAAAATACAAAGTTACATCTGTACATTTAATTCAATTTAGCATGTGGTAACGATATGTTTTCAATAGGCTAATAGGCAGTGCGGTAAGTCATAGGTACACGAAAACCAGTGTTTTTTCATATTTATCCGCATCTCAAAACGCTAACAAGTAACGTGGCAAACAGTATTAGTGATAGCAACATAACTAAATATATATATATATATATATATATATATATTATATATATATATATATATATATATATATATATATATATATATATATATATATATAACGTGAACTTGAACGCGAACACGAACACGAACACCAACACGAACACTAACACGAGCACGAACACGAACACGAATACGAACACAAACACGAACATGAACATGAACATGAACATGAACATGAACATGGACATGAACATGAACAAGAACATGAACACTAACTTGAACATGAACATGAGCATGAGCATGAACATGAACATGGATATGGGCATGGACATGAATATAAACATGAACATGAACATGAACATAAACATGAACATGAGCATGAACAAGGACATGAACATAAATATGACCAAGGACATGAACATGAACATGAACATGAACGTAAACGTGAACGTAAACGTGAACCTGAACATGCACGTTAACATGAATATGAACTTAACATGAACATGAACTCGAACATGAACATGAACATGAACATGGACATGAACATGAACATGACCATGAATCTAAACATGAACCTGAACTTGAAGATAAACATGAACATGGTTGCCACCGGTTAATTCGAACTCCACACATGAAGCATTCAACCATTTTGTCTGAAGATGTGGAAATCAACCCTGCTTCTGCAAGAGATGAAAGTGTGTGAACCGCAGACCATGTTCGATACGTAGTAAACGTAAACAACAATAATAATGAGGATAATAAAAGGCTGGTGGCACGTCGCACAGCTTCTGAGCGTGGAACACAGTAAGATAATATCAGGAAATGAATTATTACATGCAATATATGCATTATAAAATATTAACTGTCCAAATAGTACACTTCACCACAGAGTATGTATAAATCATCTTCATATACCTCGTGCAGCATTGTTAGGGGTGCTCTACTCGATGAGCACCAGTATTCTTGGTGTGGAATGTGGTAAATTGCGACCCATCTATTCACATGTGTATGGTGTACAATAAGTCAGTAGCCACTTGGTTGTAATGCTTTGTAGCAGTCATATCATAAATGCATATGACCGGCAAGATGATAACGAGTATGAAAGGCAAATGTCTTTGAATAATATCCCAAATTACCCATAAAGGCATGATGATGGAAATATCGAATTCATTTATCCAGGTTGAAAAACCATTCAGTATTCCACTGCACACCTTCATATGTAT
This sequence comes from Vesta saturnalis, assembly GCA_036346205.1. Classification (NCBI taxonomy): domain Eukaryota; kingdom Metazoa; phylum Arthropoda; class Insecta; order Coleoptera; family Lampyridae; genus Vesta; species Vesta saturnalis. The sequence goes on along the minus strand of JARFJB010002165.1, from coordinate 1,950,282 downwards.
TCTTCAGCGCTTCAAATGTTGTAGAAGGCACTAGTCCCTTTTTAAATTGCACCCAGTTTGGTATTGGTTCACATGCTCGCCGCACACTTAGATTAAAAAGTGATAACGGTTGGTAGCACTCCCTATAATCCCAATAATTTTGTGCTTGCTCAAATAGCGTGTAGTGTGGCGGTCGTGGTCATGTAGGTAACCTTCACGGTGGAAATAGTGGGGAAGGTAGGATATAAATGCAGAGGGAGTACATGTGAAACCAGTATCGTATGTAATGGAGAACATATTAGGTCAAGAGGTAGAAAAGGTGAAGATTGTGAGTATTATGAGTACTAGTGGATGTCGTGATGTTTTAATTAACAGTGTGCAGTATTTTTTAAATAAAAGTAAATCGAAGTATGTTAATATCGGTCTATCACCTCAATTCAATTTTGAACCAGTCGTGAAACTTGGTGGATCTAATAGTAATGGAGTGATGTTTGACAACCAGGAATGACACATGCCTAAGGAATAATTACAAATTATTTCTACACACATGAAGGGACATAGCTACCTACAAAGATGGTCTCCAAGACTATATCGTATAAAATTATTGACAAGAAGGGTATTATACGCATCTCGGATTGTGAAGAATCAGAAATCTATTTAGGATGGGAGTCTAAAGAGCAGTTCTGGAAACTTCTTAAGATAGTCAGTAGCCGACTACTTCTAGTACCTACTACGGAATTGCCTTCATTTTATAATAAAATAATATATGCGGCGGCGGAAATGCCAGATGTTGACATATACAGGTTAATAGTTCCATTACAAGTTGTATTTGATCTCAATGTAGCATGTGTTATGGAAATTGTAGAATTTTCCAGGAAGAAAATTGATATTGACGTAGAAGTTGCGAAAGCTGTTAAGTAATAAGTGAGGTAACGACCAAAGCAAGAATAGGGATAATAATAAAGCTTAGTCAATATGTGGATGTGTTATAGTGCAGAGTCGTGGCCGAAGGCTGTGGATTGTGTTGGTGCAGTGCAAAGACTAATATGCCAATTTCAATCACTAGAATTTGATGCTGAACGTGAAAAAGTGTATGGGCGGGGTACGTTTAGTGATGACTATTTAGATAATCTAGTTTTTATGTATGGTAGTGGAATACGTCTATGTGACAAATACTTTCAGTCGCATGAAGATGGTCTAGAGTGCATTTGTTGTGTTAAGCGATTAATAGACGTCCTTAGAGAATTATCTTTGGAACAATCTGTACATGAAAAAGAATGTCATTTACCGAATTGTATTTCAGCAGATGATAACACAAGTGAGGGAGATCCGCATTAATGAGCTCAAAAACGTAGTTCACGATGTAGTGGAATGGGAGCAAAAATGAGAATGGGAACAGTTAGCTAGAGACTGCACGCTTTATGAAAAGAATAGAAGAGTGTAGTAAAGTAATGTCAGTAGTCCTGGAAAAGCAACATAGTGATTATGTGTTTTTGAGATGCTTTAGTAGTATATAGTATTATATGTATTAATATAAATAACAATTTAAAATAAAAAAAAGAGTTATTTATTGCACAATAATATTACAGTATATAATTAATCGTACAGAACGTATTATATAATGTGTTTAACTGCAATTAGGTGTGTAACCCTTAGAGAATATGGTTCTGTATTTGCTAATACGTACATAACCCCCCACTTTGTTTTACGGTCAAGAAATTTATGTCATTTTAAATGTTTCAAAATAGATGCAGCATTCTTTTCAGTTACATCTATAGGTTTGTATCCGGTGATTCGATGCTTTATTGAATTATAATCAACAACGATTTGTAATATTGTAATATTGATAGCCATTTATAGGAACCTTGCATACTGAATGTTTCCCACATTATTGCTTTAAGAGTGCGGTTTACACGTTCAACTGCGCTACTCTTCAAGTTGGAATAACTACTGTAATGTTTAATTTTAAATCGTTTTCAGTACTTTTTTAAATTCGGCATTATAAAGCTCTGTTCTCATGTCAGTTTGTATATGTGTAGGAGTCCTTTGCAAACCAGACAAAAGTTTATTCATTATATCTGCGATCAGTTGACCATTCTTGCGTTTGATGGGATAAGCCCAGACTTATTTAAAAAATGAATTTAATACTACAAAAATGTACCGAATCCCTTATTTACCGTAGCATAAGGTACCATTTCTAGTAAACCAGCTTGAACCAGATCATTTAAACCTTTAAGTACCACACAACGCCGCGGAAAATTGCTTCTTGCTGGTTTATGCAGTTCGTCAACAACATCAGGTTTACTCATTTTACCGCTTTGGATTTTACTACGATCTCTACGTAGAACATCGTTGCACTTACAAACTGTATAAACTCTGGTATAGTCACTTTAATTGCGGCATTCCTAGTTATATGGTGATCAATTACTTCGCTTGCAAACGTAAACTTTTTATCATCTATGTTAAGCTCGAGACCTGGATGACTCCTCTTGCAATACACTACGGTGCCCTCGTTACAGGGAAAGGTATAGGTGTCAACTGTACCAGTAGGAATACTAATTCTCTTTTTTAATGGCTATTTCAGAGAAAGAAATGAAATGTTCATAATGAAAATCACCAGAATTTTTCGAAAGAAGAACTTGTTAACATGATTTACGTCCTTGGCGAAAGCGATAAAAATTGTCTTTTAGCTCATCGAAAATATAAGCAAAAATTTCCAAATGCACGACACCCGCAAGTTTCAGCATTTTCAAGATTGAAAGAGCGTTTCGTACAAACAGGCAGTATTCATTACGAAGACAACGTAGAACGAGAAAGAACCGCAATTAACGAAGGTAATGAACATTTAGTTCTTCAATCCGTGATTGAAAATCCTCAAGTTTCTTGCCAACAATTGGAATTAGAAGTTGGAGTTTCAAAAACATCTGTTAATAGAATTATAAAAAAATATAAATATCATCATTACCATGTCCAACTTGCACAAGAATTAGACGAGGATGACTTCGTTAATAGATTAAACATTTGCAATTGGGCCATAAATAATAATTTGGAAAAACCCAACTATTTTAGCACGATTTTATTTACTGATGAAGCTACTTTTCACAAAAATGGATACGTTAATAGACATAATTTCCATTATTACGATACTCAGAATCCCAGATTTACAATTCCTGTTGATCAACACCGCTGGTCACTTAATGTTTGGGCCGGAGTTATTGGGGAAAGAATTATAGGACCATATTTTTTTGAAAACACGGTCAATGGAGAATCATTTTTAAACTTCTTGCGCAACGAATTTGAAACTTTTATTGAAGATTTACCTTTACAAACTCTTAGAGAAATGTGGCTGCAATTAGATGGCGCTCCTGCGCATTTTAGCAAAACCGTTAGAAATTATTTAAATATCCAGTTTCAAAACAAATGGATTGGAAGAGGAGGGCCGATCTCTTGGCCTGCAAGATCGCCTGACTTGACAAAGCTAGACTTCTTCCTTTGGTGTTGGATTAAAGAAAAAGTCTATCAAACTCCCCCAACGACTGTAGATGATATGAAGGCAAGAATTATAGACGTCATTCAAGATATAAATGTTTCCACGTTACGAAAAGTAAATTTATCGTTTATTCAAAGACTTCATGTTTTCCAGCAACAAAATGGTGGTCACATTGAACACTTATTATAATTTTAAGTGTTTGTATTTCAGTTAATATGTTTTTTAGTTTCTTATGTATTCATAGCTTACTTTGACCGACTAATGTTACTCTTCTTCGGTGTTATCAACGAAAAAAATTGAACAAAATTAAATATCTCCGAAACTATTAGACATAGGTATAGAACATATTTAATAGAAATGAAAGCCGAGTAATAGACGAACACAGGGCATTAAAAAAATATAGGGTGTACCATTTAAAAAATGAAGATATAGCATTTTCAAATTTATGTTATTGAATTAATTGTTGTGATCACTCTGTATATTGAAATCCAATTTTGACAATAGATCAAAGTAAGCTCATGTATGAATAAATTCTATATCAAAGATTATTTTTTTATCTTTAAAAATAACTGAGATTACTACATAAAAATGTCAGTTTTTAGTTAACTTTGCAAATATCTCAAAAACTGTAAGATTTAGCTTGTAAGTAATTCTTATAAAAAAGATGTAAAATTATAAGGTGAATCGAAAAATAAAATAATATATAGGGTGTTCTATTTAAAAATCAAAAGTTCTACATTGTACCGCTTTTATATTACACCCTGTAGAAACCAAACTATTTTTAGATTATGCAGCTTATAAAAATAGACAACTTTCGTATTTAAACTTATCTCCTAAGTATAATGGGTAAGGAGCTATCGACCGAATATGCACTATTGGGACACCCTGTATAATTGCCAACAGCGACGGAAGACCAAAACTAAATTCGTAAAAAGAATGTAAGCTAAAAATGTCGTTTGTCTAAACAGGCTATAAAATAATAAACTAATTAACCCTTGTAATCTATTTGAGACGGCCTAACGGAATAAGTAAAATAAATATTATGATCTGACAGCTTAAATAACAGATCGTACAAGATCCAAAACTATAAAACAAAATCAGAAAAAATATTGGTAGTTAACAATCGGCTACTTGCTGCTAATAAAAAATTATGTTAGCGATATAGAATTAATAACTGTAGTGGGTGCAATTTTTTGTATTACCCGGTATATACACGGGTATCGCTTGTGGCGGAAAACTACAACTAAATTCCATAAAAACAATAGAAACACAATGTGTTTATTAGGCACTAATAAAGGCGGCTATATAAAACAAATATTATCGAGCAATTTATTGTTTTAAGACCAACATAAAAGAAAAATCCTGATTACAAAACTTAACCAGCTGAGCTACAGAATTGAAATCGCGTCGATGTAAATGCTTACACTAAATTTTAAAAATTAAAGTGCAATCGCATACAATGAAAAGATATTTCTGCAAATGTTCGTACTTGATCTTAAAATTAACCTATAAGCAGTTACCCCGTATAAAAGAAGTTCTAATCATAACGTGTAAATTAATGGTAGGCCTGCAAATATTTTGAAAAACTTAATGTTGTTTGAAAACAATTTTATTTGTCAACGGTTACCCAAGGATAAAATGATCACCTATAAAGGTATAAAAATAATTAACGTACAGATAGCCAGCTTAATATTATTAGAAAAACGTACTTAGTTAAGACGGAAACGGTAGTGTTTCTCAGCTGCAGAGAACTCGTTGATAATACGCTTATCGGATAATTGCACACGTGCAAATACAACTTTACTTAAATATGTTTTCCATAAATGGAATAGCTACACATATAAGGTTTATTACATGTATCTTGTTTAAAAAAAAAACAACGGAATTGCGGACGGGAATTTATGAACACATCAACAGTAGTAAATAAATCAAATTAATTTACTTAATCAATAGACTTACTCGAATAGATCAGGCATGTACACGCGCTCACAAAACTCTTGATGAAAATCTTCACTCTGGAGGTGTTAAACGTCTCGTATTCAAAAAAGATAAAAAAAACTTGTTTTGTACCTGAACTATTTCGATGTTCAAATGGAGAAAACGTTGTATATTAAAATTATGAGTTTATATACTTATAATGGAAATCATTTAAAATAAAATTATTGCATCTGGCATTTCAATTAATCAAACTGCGTGTACGAATATTGCATTGGAATTTATTCACTAAATCAATTTTTTTTATTAGAAAAATACGGGCAGTCACATAAATAACAATTTGTCACAAAGTAAGGATTTATTTTAAATCGTTACATTATTGAAAAAAAAACTGGGATAAATGTAGGTAATTGCAATTGCAATTGCAATTTGAATGTGCCGCACCACGAGATTTACAATTACGTGGCAGTGATCTCGTACTTTGGAATTTGTAAGATCATCCGTAAAAAGCTTGTCGCATACATAACAATTACGACTTTGCTCATGTATCACCAGTTGTTCATCAGTCACTGGTAACATTGGAACAACATCCCATAGTCGCCTAAAGTTTTCGAACTCGTCAGCCAACAGCAACACGTCTGATTTTAAATATATATTAGCATAATCATCGAGTGTATTACACTTCAAGTGGTCCCACACCAGTAGGACGCGACAGTATTCTTCATCGGACATATTTTTATCACGCATTTTATCGTAGAATTTATGATAGGAAGGTGCAGTGACATCCTCTAATTTACTAAATTGTCTACGTACGCATAGAGGAAATTACCTTTCTTTCTAACTAATTTAAAGTCATCACCAAAATATATCCTAATCTCTCTACACTGATTGTTTGAGTATCTAAGGATGCTGCCATTCACTTCCAGCTAATAAATTTTGTATCTATACATAATGCTGATTATCGGTTTGGTTACTGACTAATAGTTATAAATAACATGAACAGGTTGTTTAGCTCTGGTATAGTAGGGAGGACCCACTACCTCCTTAATACGCTGACCATCACGATCCGTATTATCCAGCCCACAAGCATTGATGAAGATATTGTGTTGGACTCAAAAGTTGAGATGTTAGTCAGCTTAACAGGAAATTCTACACCATTTCAGTTGAATAGCATCCTGAAATCAGGGTAAGAAGCCGTCCGTTGTGGTAACCCCTTCGGTGTCACTAATGCTGATACAATAGTCCAGGCAAAGCAACAATTATCACTATTCATCACATTCACTATGGCGTATTTATGCGCAATTTCGACCGGGATATTCATATAGCATGAACCCGTAGTGGGACAAAATTTCAACATGTTTACCTCTAAACATACGAAATGCACCAGCGACCACCCTACAAAACAACATATATTAATAATATATTACACTAATACTCATGACCATACTCACCAGGATCTATATGATGAAATTCTGATTGCTTAGCTTTCAAGATTTCCACTACTCTTTGAAAATAACCTTCCAACACTCCCGACACTCAATAGATCATACTTAGTTTGTAAGGGCTATAATTCAGTACTTTCTCTATTGTTCAGAAAGTACAAACCAAACAACTCAACATTACATTTCAAGGAGAGAAGTTTTTCTGTAACTGAATTCGTATTAGTTTCCATACATTCAGTTTAACGTCACCCATAAACGTCTGCACATCAGTATGGTTATTGCATGGTGATAGTCCATACGAAACAATATAATAACAATAATAATAATAAAGTGGTGATGTAATTTGTACATTGATTAAACGCCAAATGTAATCTCTAAATACAAATTATTTAACAAATTGAATTACTAATCTTTCACCACTAATTATATGCCGTCTCGTCCACAATCGGTAGATGAAATATACGGTGGGTTCTACTATATTGACTTGTTAACACACCTGAAATGCGGCTTGTTTCTTACCTGCTTAATTATTTTCCTTTCTCTAATTAATAAAAAAACAATGTAAAAAATTATAAAAAAATATGTAATTAAATGTATTCTCGAGCGCCATGTTATCTTTGTCAAGGAATAACAAAACCTAAATAATGAACAATAAAAACTTTCTATAAATATCAAAAATTAACAATGCGCAATTAAGTTTATTTACCCAGTATATGGATGCTTAAGGGGAGGTAAGAAAAGGTTTTAAAGCTAAGCTTAAAACATATAAAATCCACCACATAAATACCTCAGTATAATGATTTTCTTATAGACAGCCTCCAGTGTTTAATTATGGATGCGGAACGGTCAACCAGTATGAAAGCGTTTCTACATCTTCCTTGCGTATTCTTGTAACAACGCGATCAATTATGTATTTGAAGGGATTTCCGATCCACTAAACTTATTGTATTCTTGATGTTTTATTGTATTAAAATTGCATTTTAAGATGATATTATTTGAATCAAGAGAAACTTGTGTAAATAAGTAAATTAAGAGCCATTTAAAATATAAATATAAGTATGAGTAAGTAAGTAAGTAAATAAGTGCCTTAAGTGAGTATAAGGGAATAATATAAGTACTATAATGAGTGTACTTGAGTGTACGTGAGTGTACGTGAGTGCCACCAAAATTCTGATGGCACCAAATATAAAAATTAAGTAAAAACCATTATAACAATGCCTTCTGCTTTAACATTCAGCAGCAAGTGAAGAAAAAATAGAGGCTTTCAGAAACGCTTCTGTAAGTGCCCCCTCAAGAAGTGGTCACGCATTGCGCGAAATACAATGATCAGGTCAATTTTTAAAAGAAAGGGAACTATAACTATTTATGTAATATTACACCCAAAATATATGTTCTATGAAATGCAATTTAAGTTGCCTTTCTCAATTCTACATGTAAATAATTAAAAACTCCTCTAATTTTATTTAATTTAAATTAATGATCTTAGATTAACGTATTTTTTAATACAACCACAAAAAAAGGTTGTTACAACAATGAGTTGTTTAAAAGCATTACGAATCACTTCAACCCCAACATCAACGAGTAGGCACAAATTTGATTTGTGCCCATTGTTTCTAAGGTGTCCTTGAAAAGCATATCGAGGAACATCAATTGAACAATCAGTGCAGTGGACAATTTCAACACTTTCAATACTTTTCTTTTGTAGTGGTTCGTTGCATTGGTCCAACTTACGCTTCCTTGAATTGTTCCCTGATGGTTCTGGTTGTGCAAAAGGATCATCAGTACGCCTGTGTTCCGCATTGTTTCATGAGTTGTTTAACCTTGATGGCCCAAGTTGTGCGATGGACTCCGCCACATGACTATGTTCCACTCTGATGGTGTCGTAAGTACTGGGTTGCGTCACATAGCTATGTGGGATGTGGTTTTGCGGTACAGCCTGCTGCATATCTGGAGATGGGGTAGTTGTATCCTTATCTAAAACACCGTTTGTTGATGTCGAAGTAGAGAGTCTTTTCTAGAAATTTTCTTCGAACATTCGCATTGAAACATTTTATTGCGATTTTTAACAGAGATAATGTATAAACCATGTATAAATGAAAGGGTAGAGTTACCCGTTTTGTTATAATTCCCTCTTCAACTTTTTATTAGTCTTTATCATTTATTAACTGTTAAAAATGAATCAAATCCAGCGATGCGAACGAGGACGCAACGTAAAATTTTTACAGGAATAGGATCATATATATGAAAGGTTTAGGGATAGATTAGTGTACGAGTTGGTAAACAATAGCAAATATAGTCGAAATCGGGTATTGCTGATCACACATATTCTACCCAGGATTGTAAATCACCCTACTATGTGCTTTGGGCTGGAAACAAGGTATTAAACCCAACTATTTTCCAGAAACTCCGCGGCAGATGTAAGGCTCAATACACTCTGGGGAGAACATACTGCGTTTTCCACTATATCTCTCACCGGTGAATATCGGGCCATTCATTACCTATAAAAAGCGCAGCACACACAGGACTGAGGCTATTCTCTGATGAATCCTCCATTTGATCGTTTTGTATCGAAGAGTTCATAGGACTCCACTCTTCACCAAACTATTCGATACAAGTAGGGCTCAGGACAATCTCAGAAATGTGCTACCTGACCTCTCCTTCTGCTGTAGAACTAGTGTACGAGTACTCCTCGATAAATTCTACGGTAGAAGCAGGGCTCAGCAAACCTTCAAATGGATTCCCTACTATTCTGCCCTCTGCATGTGTTGCAGATCTGGACGACTGGTCATCTACAGCACATGTTGAGATTCATCTATCCCCAGCACCGGCTGAGCTATAGAGCTTGACGATGAACGCTCTTCCGCAATTGGAGACTATTCATCCCCAAATTGTACCATGCAGGCAGGACTTAAGACATGGTATAATACTACCTGATCTTCTCTCACGGGTGACTGTCCACTCTCATACGGCTCACGTACAGGTTGTATGGTGAGGGGTATTTCATCCACATCTGCCTGCTCGTAATTGCGTGATAATACCACATCCAAATCGTTCGCTAGAGGTGGTGTATCCAAAAACCGCAACGCTACTGCACAGTCATCCTGGTCGAAATTCTACTCGCTCTCCACCAAGGTACCCTCAGCACCACCTTCATGGAGTAGCACTATCACATCCTGCGCGTGATCTGTATGAGGCTGGTCTCCCAGCAACCTCCTCAGGACGGGAGTGTCATCTCGCGGTAGTATCACAATGTGGCTTATGATGTTCACTTGTCCACCCGCCGCTACGGGACGATCATAAGCCACGCATGATCGTGACGTATCTAAGAAGCCAAAGACAACAAGTACTCATCTTCTGCAGTACCAGATGAAAGCGCTTTCTTACCTCTGTTTACGGCTGACACAGTATTGTCCACTACGGCGGCAGATACAGTTTGGTTTACTGAATCAAACTATTATTAGTGTACAAAAGATAAAGGAGTAAGCATAAAGTAATGGAAAAACATTTGCATTGTTTAAATCATGTACAACAAGATACATGCATTGCATTGTAAGACCTAGCAGGGTATTATACGTGATACGCAAGACAAAAACGTTTGGAATTATTCTATGTTCAAAGAGAATTCCTAGAACAAATACTTTTAAGAAAAAATATACCAAGTTCACAAAATAACTTTTATGAAAGTAAGATAAGATGAAAGTAAGTGTTAAAAGAATTTTTGGCAACTATACTAGGTTATACTTTTATGAAAAAATAACTTTTCTGAAATTATTATAAGCGTTAAAAGAATAAAAATATTCTAAGGGCAAAAACAAAACTTTTAAAATCTACTAAGGCAACAAACATAACCTTATGAAGTCCAAAACTAACTTTTTAAAATTCATTTAGCCAAACAGTTTTTTGAAATTATTCTTAAAGGTTCTTAGAAGAATTTTAAAAATGATTCTACGTCCACACAATAACTTTTTGAAATTAATCCAACTCCTTAAAGAATTTGTTGAAAAATATATAAAAATGCATGAAAAACGTTTTTAGTGGGGGAAGCAACTATATTTAGCGAAACGAAATCAGTAGAAATTATTCGTACAACTGCTTATATAGTAGATAATACTCAAATCATAATGACTTCTAGAGTAACTCCCTCATCTTCTTCAAATGGCAACGATGAATTGCCCAGGTATAAAACCACCATTCTTTTACGTTTTAATTTTTTTTACCACTATCGATGCATTTATGGAGCAACTCTCTACTCCGTTAACTTTACCCCGCTTGCCTGTTGAGCACCTCTTCCTGACATCCCGCCAACTTCCATGCCTCAGGTAGCTTGATCCTATGTACCTGTAGCGCAGTACATTCCTCCCTATACCTCCCCTCCTATTGACGTGGACGCCCAATCCAGTAACGAGGACATTTATGAGATGACAACCATAGTCCTAGATTATGTACAAGTACAATTTTGATGCGGATACCATAATGATTGACCTGACCAATGCTGAAGTCATCACTATCAGTGACGAAGACCTTGACAATGCAGTAACTATTGAACTAGATGGCCATACCAATGACAGTAATGACATCATGAGCTTATACGCCAGTGTTGAGGGAGTATGTTCCTCCTGTGCTAGAAACGATTACCTCAACACTGGTGAGTACGACTCTCACGTTGACATGGACCCTGCCCACAGTTATGGTCCAGACGACTACGATAACGACGCGTTACGGCAACAACGACTACTTCTCGAAATACGTACTGACTTCTGTAATGAAACCATTATTGAAGAGAGCAGCGATGTGGATAACTGCATGGGCAGACTCACAAACAACATGCGACGACAGGAACATAACGCCCAAGACCTATCGGACGTAGTAGACCAACTCAGTGCACCGGAACAGATACGTAACAGTGTAAAGGACGAGGACACTGAGTTTGTCAGGGCTTCAGAAGACAATTACGCCGCTCAGTAGGTCCAGGGCCATTGGAATGACGATAACGGTGACAACGACATGCACAACAATGACGAAGAAGAAATTGACGACACCTGATTTTGGGAAACCCACTCCCATGAGTATTGGCTGCACTATTCTTCCTCCCGTATACAACATCATGTGTACGATGGCGTCGGGAGACAGTGCCGCCCAAAGCAACTCCACTTTTCTTATTATCGCTGGGTGGTACTGGATTTTCTACGCACATCACATCATCTCCTGGGAACGTCTCACATTCACGGTATGTATTCTCTTCATACTAATTTTTAATAACAGTTCTTTCTTTTTTTACAGCTGACTACCACAGTACCATTTGTACGCAATTATGATGTCGTGATTATGACAGCTCTCTAGAAGAGCAGCTGTACCGGGTCCACACTAGGTTTATAACATTATACCTTGACTGAAATAATGTTATAAGCCTAGCTGTACTGGGTGGGTATGATTACATCATTATACATCTGGAAATGATACTGGAAACTGTAGAAGAGATTGCAGGACCGTACGAGCTCATCCGAGTTCGTAATGTAGCTTTTCGACATGTACTATTTCCTAGTGATCGAGACAGGCATATTAAGTATAACTATTTGACACAGCTCTCCTTCAACTTATGATTTCTTTCCAGAAAAACGTCGCAGTCAATAGTGTGCCCGTAGACCACACTAACTAACTGGGCGCGTCGACTACTACACAAATAGACAGAAAAACAGACAGACAAATAGACAGATAGACACCACACGGTGTATATGATCAATTATATCAATGTTGCTGTGATGGTATACCATCATGTACCGCTGATGAGCATCTGTTAATCCTCTAGAGGCGCATCTGCAGACGATCCGGTTGAATACTTTATGTGTGGAGTTCGAATTAACCAATGGCAACCATCGGGCACTTCGGTACAGGAACATCTCCGATCGGCACCACACTGCACGTACGCTTAATTACTTGCACCACGTCCACGCAGGTGTAATGATACAGAAGTGGAAAAGACATTTTACACTTGTACTAAATCAAAACGCTTTATTCCTAGAGAAAATCATATATCTCAATAATACACTGATTACATTTGTTCATACAACAAATAAATATATTAACGTATCATTCTTTTTCTATTGTGCTTATGGTTAAATGTGTGGTATCAGACAATCGAAATACTTCTTTCAGCTGGCCTTGGTGAAGTGTAATATGTGTATATGCAAGACGCACAACTAGCCTTGAGAATGTGTAACCATCAAAGGTGTGGGATGCGAATGACCTACATATTGCGAGGTACACGACCTCGGCGTGGTGGCGCACACGGTTGACCGTGCAATTGTGTGACCTTGAAATTGTGGTGTGTTCCAAACGTTTCCAATCTTACGTACTAAAACGAACATGAACATGAACATTACCACAAACACTAACAGGAACACGAACACGAACATGAGCATGAAGATGAACATGAGTATGAATATGAAGGTGAATATGAATGTTATAAAGAATGTAAATAAGTATAAAACTTATTGATGGTTTACCTGTCTGTTTGGAATTTTACTCAACTCTTTGCCCCTCATACATATCTCCTACAGGCACCCACGGCATCTAACGTGTTTAATTGAATCGTTATTACGTTACCCTCGTTTTGAGGGTTTCGAGGTGAGATAAACTGCTTACGTACATAAGTAGCCAAATTCTCCACAATTTCCATTAATAACACGCACACGAACACGAGCATGAGCTTGAACATGCACTTGAACATAAACATGAACATGAACTTGACCATGATCAAAAACTTTAACGTCAACGTAATCGTGAACTCGAACGTGAACGTGAACTTGAACGCGAGCGCCATCGCGACACATGAGTATGAACCTGAACATAAACATGAACTTGAACGTGAACTTGAATATAAACATGAACTTGTAGATGAACATGAACACGACCACGAACGCGATCACGAACACGAACACGAACGCAAACACGAACACGACCACGAACACGAACACGAACACGAACACGAACACGAACGTTAACGTAAACGTCAACGTTAACACTAACATTAACATTAACACTAACATTAACGTTAACGTTAACATTAACACGAACATTAACATTAACATTAACATTAACATTAACATTAACATTAACATTAACATTAACATTAACATTAACATTAACATTAACATTAACATTAACATTAACATTAACATTAACATTAACTATTAACATTAACATTAACATTAACATTAACATTAACATTAACATTAACATTAACATTAACATTAACATTAACATTAACATTAACATTAACATTAACATTAACATTAACATTAACATTAACATTAACATTAACATTAACATTAACATTAACATTAACATTAACATTAACATTATTAACATTAACATTAACATTAAGATTCACATTCACATTAACATTAACATTAACATTAACATTAACATTAACATTAACATTAACATTAACATTAACATTAACATTAACATTAACATTAACATTAACATTAACATTAACATTAACATTAACATTAACATTAACATTAACATTGACATGAACATGAACATGAACTTGAACATGAACATGAAAATGAACATGAACATGAACATGAACACGAACATGAACATGAACATGAACATTAACATGATCATGAACATAAACATGAACAAAACAGGAGCGTGAGCTTGAACGTGAACGAGCACATAAACACGAGCACGAACACGAGCTCGAGCTCGAACACCAACATGAACACGAACACGATTACGGACACAAACACGAATACGAACACGAACACATACTCGAACACGAACACGTACACGAACACGAGCACGAACACAAGCACGAACACGAACATGATCATGAGCATGAAAATGAGCATGAACATGAAGGTGAATATGAATGTTATAAAGAATGTAAATACGTATAAAAAAATTTTTATAGGTTACCTGTCTGTTGGACATTTTACTCCACTCTATTCCTCTCGTACGTAATCCTACAGGAACCCACGGTGTCTAACATGATTAGTAGATTCGTTATTACATTACCTTCGTTGAAGGGTTTTCGAAGTTAGATATACTGCGTCCGTACGTAAGTAGCCAAATTCTTCTAAATTTCCATTAATCTGGCTGGAATTGGATTAAATTCCTCAGTAATTCAAATATTCATACGCAGATTTATGCATCTGCAGACCAATTACACATATGTATTCACCTTTTTGCCAGAATATACAAAAATTAACGAACATAATCCCTAGCCTTTTCTTTGAGATTCCGAGGATATTCAAATTGGTAACAAATCTAAATTTTCTGAGGATGATAATCCCTGTACGGCTTTCAATTTGTAGATAATGACAATTACAGAAAACTAAAAATAACGTAGACTATGTTTACTTCTTTTACCCGAAGGCAACCAAAATCCAACTATATAATACAATATTAAATGGGTTGCTTTCAAATGGTATTTTAATTGTACTAAATAGCTTAATATTGACCTTAAATCTATCCTTGCTGATTAAACGTACGTTTCTTTACTAATTGATAATTTTTATTCATGACCATTGCCGAATGATTAACTATATAATTTCAACAAAAAAAAAAGACTTTCCTAGAACCGAAGTTACAATTGCGTCGAAAGCAAAATTACAATTTAATCATGGTCTTCTAGCAAAATAGTCTACCTACGAGTCAGGAATGAAATGGTTAATGTTGTCAAAGTAGCTTAATTCATTACTTTCCCAGATTTCTACCAACCAAGCTGTTCAAAATTATATTAATTTTCTAAAGAATTAGATAATTTGACTAAAATAATTAGAATCATGTATAGCACATTGATTTACGACTCTTTTGTTGAGCATAGTCCATTTGTTGTTTACGGAAATGCAAGATTAAATTATTCACAACACAAATTTATACAAATAGAATGTCATTTCTATAAATCTTATTTTAACGATTTCAAATTTATATAGAGAATAATTAAGGAAATTAGTAATACAGAAATTCATTTGTGTATACAGTCGTGAATATTAATAGAGCAAATGCACTTATGGTGGTACTTTAACAAACTACTAAATTTCAAATTACATATTACGAAGCTTGATTAATTTCTATTTAATGAAATTTTGTAATTTAGTGTCAAATGCATGTATGAAGAGCAACATTGGCCTAGATTATTCTGATGTGCGTTTTTACATTTTAATTTACTATGTATAATGTACACAATGTGCAATCTAAAAAAAACTGCAATTAGTGTGGCAGATTTGTAAATTGGCCATTATTATTAATAAAATTACATTTATAATTAACATATTTTTAAAAATTTGTATTTAGGGTGTATAATTCATAATTCAATGCAGTGAATAATATGCAAGACGTAAGTGTAAATGTACAAGATCAACCACGCCTTACATCTAATTACTTAATATTACAAAGTAATGCAAATTACTACTAGGACGATTTGGTATATAAACAGCTATACAGGGTGGTTTTTTTTCGTTAATATTATACGGTATAGGCTAAACGGTAAGAGATACAAAAAACTAAGATACGTGTCCCGTTCTCTTTTTTAGTGTTTAATTTAATGGCGCAATCGGATCTACGCTAACTAAATTGGTTTCGAAGATACAGAGTGATTCTCAAAATTGCCGGTTTTTATTATCTCTTATTACTCGGTTATTTATGGAGATAAAAAAAAGCTTTGGATGCGAAAGTTTTATGACTTTTTACGTTGAATCCAGTGGCGTTCTTAAAAAAAATATAGATGTTTTATTTTTTGAGATATTATCAAAAGTAGCATTTTCTTAAATGGGATACCCTGTATCTGATAATCTCAAAAAATTGCATTTTTCTTGAGATTGCAACAATATATAACATTTAATATTTTGCATTATCCTAAATAGCTAAAATACTAAAAAAACATTTTTTTTTTAATTGGCCAATAATTGAATGTTTTAAGCAATTGTTTTTGTTTGTTTACATGTCATAAAATTCAGTAACAATTATGTATTGGTGTTCTTACTTCGTTTCCGATTATATTTTTTAAAAAAAGGTGATTAAAAGGAATAATTTTCAAAATTATGAAAAATTAAATATGCTTGAGTGCTACATTGAGAGTAATAAAAATAAAGACGCAGCTCTAGACTTATATTTTAAGCGTTATCCGGAACGACGACAGCCAGAACAACAAATATTTGAAAGATTATATCACAATTTAAGTGAGTATGGATCATTTGGAAAAGCAAGAAGTAAGATTTACAATAAGGCAAATAGAGATGAAATAAATACATTAGCTTGTGTTGCTGCTGATCCGACGATATCTAGCCGTAATATTGAGAAAGATATTGGCACAAGTAAATCTAAAGTTTTAAAAACGTTAAGAAAGCATAAGTATAAACCATATAAAATAAGAAAGGTTCATGACTTACATCCTGGAGATGAAGAGCGGCGTTTAACATTTTGTCATTGGTATTCGCAGCAGATTAATCGGAATCCCAATTTTTTTCAAAATATAATATGGACCGACGAGGCTTTTATATCTAGCGAAGGAATTTTTAATCGACATAATAATCGATATTGGTCAAACATAAATCCTCATCAGACGGTCGCCAGGATACAAGGACGGTTTGGGTTCCATGTATGGGTGGCGCTATATCAAAACAGAGTCCTTAACTACAGAATTTTTAATGAAAATTTGAATGCTCAAGGATACATCCAAATTTTGGAAGAATATGTAATAATGGAGTTGGATAACATGCCATTAGCTGCAAGAAATAATGTTTATTTACAACAAAACGGTGCTCCAGCACATAATAGCCACATGGTAAGGGACTTACTAAATGTCAATTTTGGCGAAAATTGACTTGATACAAATGGACCAAACAGATGGCCTCCACGTTCCCCCGACCTGACGCCACTCGACTTTTATTTTTGGGGATCTATCAAAAATGAAGTCTATAAAACGCGAAGTAATACTGTAGAATAACTCAGAGCAAATTTTATTAATTGCATTGGAAGAGTGCCAAATATTCAAATCTATAATGCCACTCGTTCAGTTACAAGCAGAGCCCAAAAATGCATCGAGCAGAATGGAAGACACCTTTTGTGATTATCCACCTATGCTAATTGTTATATATAAGTATTTGAAATAACTACTGTTGAGTTGTTATAATCTTTTAATCTTTTCTTGTTTTTTGTAGTTGTTGTTTAGTTTATTAATGTTTTATTATTGTTATTATCTTCAATTTTATTATGCCTATTATAAAATAAAGAATTGATTAAATCCATGGCCAACTAAAAAAAAAAACGTTTTTTTAGTATTTTAGCTATTTAGGACAATGCAAAATATTAAGTGTTATATATTGTTGCAATCTCAAGAAAAAATGCAATTTTTTGAGATTATCAGATACAGGGTGTCCCATTTAAGAAAATGCTACTTTTGATAATATCTCAAAAAATAAAACATCTGCATTTTTTTTAAGAACGCCACTGGATTCAACGTAAAAAGTCATAAAACTTTCTTATCTAAAGCTTTTTTTTATCTCCATAAATAACCGAGTCATAAGAGATAATAAAAACCGGAATATTTTGAGAATCGCTCTGTATCTTCGAAACCAATTCAGTTAGCGTAGATCCGATTTCGCCATTAAACTAAACACTAAAAAAGAGAACGGGACACGTATATTAGTTTTTTTGTATCTCTTACCGTTTAGCCTATACCCTATAATATTAACGAAAAAAACCACCCTGTACAGATGAATGTTTTGTATCAATACTCAAAGCGACTCATCAAAATGTTGAAATTGATAAGTCCACTTATATACTTAGACGTTTTTGTAGTTTGTAATGGTCTATTAGTTTGTTTTGGTATTCGCCGTGCTCTTCGCTGTTGCCATGTCTGCACCAGAACCAGAAGGTAAACCACAAGTCTTTTATGGCGCTTACCCATACACGTATGGCTATGGCTACCCATACGTTGGCTATTTTGGACGTTACGTTGGAGTTTATTAAATGTGGATGTTATTACAAAATAACGTTTAGGCCAATTTTTATAAAATTTAGCAATAAAGTTCGATCCTTTACATGAATTTTGTTTTTTTTATCTGATAATACCCGAAAATTACAAACGCTGCAATAATCACAGAAAATAAGATAAAGTCTGAATAAAAACCTGAGCCTTATAAATTTAGCGATTATGGCTTTAACATTTACATGTTATCGAGAAATATGTCTGTTTGCGTTACACATCCAAAGTACAAAAAATGTTTTTGTAAAATCTTTCAACAGCTTCTTCCTGAATAAAAACACTACCTTTTACCATCTGTAACTTGCAAGATTCTATTAAATGCATACAACTTTAGGGGGTGCGTTTTTTGAGTAATTTTGAGGGCATTCAATTAACCCAGTTATACAGCTTTTAATTAGAATTAAATGAGACGTTGGAAAGCATTGCGTCTATTATTGTGTATTTTGAACAATAACGTTATATTATGAGATCTATTAGGTGATAAATAATTAGTATAACATCGTGTTAATGGTTTAGTTTTCGCTAAGAGTTTCAAATAGGTGGTGCCACAATAACTTATATTTTCAAATTTATGACGGTTTATTGGACAACTAGTACATTAATAGGTATGTGAAAGTAATACGAACCCTACCCTTCCCACAACCTATTACAGAGCTTGTATTTTATCTGGGCTAGTTTGTTCTACTAGTGTACGTTTGGCTAATAAAAATTTTATCTTAATAAATAATTGAATAATTTTTTTCTCTACCTATGAACATTCCAACAGTGTAGCATACTAAAATAATGTTAGTTAAGAACTGAAACGGCGACGATGCTGGTTTGGTGAAGCATGCTTTTCTATGAGCCTTCTGTTAAAATACACCGGTGGCCAATATTGTGCGTGAATAATTAAGTATTCGAGGTCGAAAGTCAAAAAATAGTTATTTGTGCAATTAGAGAAGAATGTGGTGTTTCTCAACTCGAGTTAAAAGTTTGACACACGAGTGTAGCGAGTACTGCAGTAATGAAGTTTTCTACATAACTTGTCTTGTATACACTAACTCTAATGTTATTATAATCTTTATTTCTTAATACCTATCATCTTTATCACGTAAACATATCACCTCAACATATATATATATATATATATATATATATATATATATATATATATAAAATCAGGAGAAATGAGTGAGCTCGGCTAAAACTCAAGTAAACGGTCTGAAGACAGCAAAGCACTCGGATTGCATGGGTGTTAGCGAGGTAACGATAACGTAGGTTAAATTAGAGTTTGGTTAGTGAGAAAAGAAACGAAATAGGCGCCACAACATTTAAAGAAAAAAAAAGGAAAAGAAAATATGTTCTTATTCCTTGAGAGGGAGAGGGAGAGAGCCGGTAAAGCTAGAAACAGGGAGTAATAGGAATAGTAATTGACAATTGTTTCAACAAACGTAAATTTAATTCTCTCCTTAAATCAAGGAGGCAATAAGACCAACGTCACTGTACAGTTAGATAAATACATGAATGATAAATAAGACAAGTTACACACAGTATATAAGTTAAAATAAGATTGACGAGGGAAAGTTGTGAGCTGGTTCTTACGCCCACAGTAATTTATAATTTATCATTATAATCCCCAAACAAATAATACCCCTTCCGGCCGACGCAAGATCTTAACCTGAAAAGGCTAATTTAATATACCTATTAAATCAGTTATTTACAAGAAAGAAAAATAAACAATTAATTAAATAATTCAGCTTGCCTTTCGTTTGACAAACTGAATAAAAATCCCTTTTTGATTCAAATACCTAGATACAAGTGGAAAAGCTTGTTCAGTCCACTTAATATGTCTCGAATAAAAAGAATATTAGTAATTAAGTAATTTAAACTAGAAAAAGAAATTGGTCCGAAGAACCTTATTCATAAAACAATGGTGTATATTATATAATATGTGAGTTACCGAATAGAATTTAAAATAGCACTACCTTCGCGCTAACATTGATATGTATAAAAGTTGCAACACAGCTACTGCGCACACAGGAGTACAAAATTAACTATTCCCAAGTTGTAGGTTATACATGAGCTCTCTAAGGGCGTGACACATAAACTAATTTTGACAACAATTATTTAAAATATTGATTGTTAAGTGTGCGGTACAATCGTAAAGAATGGTTTAATTAACATATAGCAGATCTACATGAGAGAAATTGTGTTGAAAATTAGCTGAAATCAGATATCAAAATATCATCGAACTTATAATATAGGTAATATGTTTAACTACTACTCCTTGACAATTAGTATAAGTGAATTTAATTTCGTTGTAGACAATCGAAATCTATTGAAGGCAATTTATAAATGTAGTAAAGGAAAGAGCTGACCTGTGTTTGCGAAGGCTTATGCATTACTCAAGGTAGCCAAGATTTCACCAGATCTAATACAAGTATGACTTCAACGATCACGCAATTTCAAATACGTGAGTCACAATTGGCCGCAGTACACTATCAGTACATTCCAAATAATCAACCAAAGAGATATAGAACAGATAATCTTGTTACACCGATAAAGACAAAACCAGACGTAAACATGAACTTGATGTAAATACGGGAACTTAATTTTACGGAATTTTAATTGTACAGAACGATAATTGTACGGAAACTTAATTGTCCAGAACCATAATTGTACAGAACCCTAATTGCTAAAACGAATATAAAGCAGTACAACGGTGTTTATTCAGTGATAATATATACCTCTGTAACGAACCGCAATTCCTTACTACAGAACTTTTTTAATTAATTATTTAACAATCAGCCCTCGTAAAAGAAGTGATATAAGATTTCTTAGTATTTCGTTTGATTGCACAACCAAAAATTAATTTGTTTCCCCTCCAACGTAGATTTCATAAAACATCGAACGTTTTACACGTCAGAGTAATCTCCGCCAATTACAGATAGGATTCCCCCAAATGGAAGCCACCACCGCCTACCGAGAGTCCCCTATAAAAACCGCGCCGCGCACCTTTTGGAAAGAGAAGAAGAATGTTTTTTATCCGATCCTAGCGAAGAGTTCCATCGCGCCTCGTGAACGCATCACGCCGCCGAGAATTATTTAGTTGGTTTTACCAGCTCCTGTATTAGTTAGTCCGTTAGACTAACTCCTGTTCCAGAAAACCTGCACGTGACGGTTGTTTTAAAGTAAATCGCCGCAGACCTAGTGGTAGCCGCCGCGAGTTTAGCTCCCTGTGCTTGCAAACACGCACCGCGAACCTTTTGTAAATAAATAGCTATCCTCGATCTTTGTGATTAACGACACGTAAGTCTGTAGAGTAATTCATTACACACACACACACACTAAACCCCCAGCCAGCGATGGGCTAAGTCCCGAAGCAGTCGGGTGTACACACAGCATACACATACAAAAACCCTCAGAGAGCGACGGGCCAAGTCCCGAAGCGATCGGGTGTGCATACACCACCCACATATACCAAAGGTGTTTTGACGGGTCAGCCCGAAATCACCTAGATCACTACACTCTACCATACACCTGACGACGGGAGCTAGATAGGACTGTACAGCCCTGAAACTCTCATCATTTACTCTCACTTACATTCCAAACACATGCAATCACCAGCTCGCTGGCGAAGACCGAAGTGCCGGTAAGCACAAACGAATTAAAAGTAGAGTATCCGTCAAAGACCTGTAGGGAAGAAAAACCGTACATCGATAACCACGCGCTTAGTAATTGGGTTTCAAGAAAGCAATCAATTAATTGTTTTCCACCAGCTTATTCCGCAAGTATCAAACCGATTTCAATAAATACGCGTTTTGTGCGTTATAGACTTAGATAAATTACGCTTGCATCTACGTGAGAATTCGTTCATTTACATAAAAGAAATCACCACCATAAAATTACATCCCAGAAGATAACGCGCAAATATATTAATTATACAACCAAACATGTATAATCCGCCCAGCCTAAATTCAATGCGAAAGTAAACCTCTGAAAATATTAATATTATCGAACGTAATAGATCGCGAAGGTAAATTGTTTCACGAAGGATACGCGCCTATCCGTCTTCCAGTAATTACTAAAGTTAAAGCAGCAAGCAAGAAGGTCGGTGAACGATGGTCATGCGTACGACCGTTAACTCGGGATATCGATTTTCACTAGTGACCTAGATCTGCGCAACCCCCGTTTTAAATTAAACAGTAGTTTGTTTATTTATTCTTTTCTTTTGTAGACAGGGCCATATCCACCATAAATAATTAATTAAACGCAACGTTATTAATCATTTAAACATTACGTTCCTCATTGAGTGTAACTAGGGAGCATTAATATTTGTTTACAGAAACGGCTTCGACAAAACTAAGCCGCCT
This sequence comes from Vesta saturnalis, assembly GCA_036346205.1. Lineage (NCBI taxonomy): Eukaryota > Metazoa > Arthropoda > Insecta > Coleoptera > Lampyridae > Vesta > Vesta saturnalis. Next base: position 1,927,086 of record JARFJB010002165.1, on the reverse strand, counting down.
TCCCAAGTGAGTGGAATAGGACATCCAAACTCTCCGTACCAACCTAGTGGATGCCCCGACGCCGCTGTCTAAGTATTAAATTCCAATTGTTTTCTCATTTTTTTTCTCAATTTTATGTTTATGTTGGTTGGTCATAATGATATTAGCCTAGTTTAAGTGTGAATACGTTAGAATTGTACATAAGAGGATAATATACTATATATATATATATATATATATATATATATATATATATATATATATATATATATACTATTAAACCGTTTTACTATAATTATTCTATGTGGACAGTGTAGAGCTAAAGTTTAAATCTTCCGACGAACCCACCCCCCTCTTTAGTGTCTAATCTAAAGACCGACTTCAGTTTAGCCGCGGCAAATATAAAAATTGTGAGAAAGGACCTTACACATCTAAGGTCGAATGAGAGCGTTAGTGTAAATGTTTTAATCAATTTGTTAACTCTGCTTCTTTGAAGAAGTATTAGTAAATTCTTTTGTGTTTCAAATCTGAAAGAGAAGTTTTAATTACTACGAGGTTAACAAGACCTGATACGGCTCACCAAAAGGTGAAATGCAGTGAGTTATTTCTATTATATCCGCCTTTAACAGCGATTATACCAATTCTATATAACAAATCGATACTATATTGTGAAAATTTTCTACGAAATAGAAACAGAAAAGTTTTCTAGAACTTTCCACCCTTCCACAGCAATGGCGATTTTGAAAAGAAAGCCAACGCCTCAAGAAACAATTTTACAGCTTGAAAAACATCCTTATCAAATCATCGTTGCCACAAATTTTGTATTGAGTCAGAATAAACGGTTATTTATACAGTGTATTATTTAGAAATAACAAAATAACAGATCCCTGTTCAGAGTTAAGTATACTAATCACCAGAACTACGTACATCTCAGAGATGGCGCTATAGGTATTAATTGAAATTAATTTTTATTTACTAGATGCTAAATAACTACAGAAAGCTTTAATACGTTAAACTAGCGGAACTAAAAACAAGTAAACCTATGAAATACAAAAGTGAGTATGAGACAGAAGTAATTTTCGTATAATATAGAAGCGTATGTCATCAAAAAATCATATGTGAAGTAGCAATTAGCTACAGTACAGGAATAATTTGAGTATCATTTAATCCATTATACTCATTAGTAAACGCCGTAAATACAGCAATTTTAGCTCATTATAGGAAAGAAAATAGATACTAGTAAGATTAAAGCACATTACTAAATGTTTAAGTCACAGATACTTATTTAAGGTAGCTTTTAGAAACAGTAATCAGATAAAATGATGTAATCGATCCTATATCGATTTTTGCACGATACAATATATATGTATATTGTCGTAAACCAGAAGTACACTAACATGAAACGTGTACTTTGAACTTTTCCGCATTAATGCAAATTCAAGAGACAAAACAATAGCTAAGGGATGCATCTTAATTTGACTTATAAGATGCTATTACTAATTGCTTAAATTGATGTCACTGAGAATAATGCTACTACGGCTAATGCTAGGCTTACTCCAATTAATAGCTCAAATCTCCCTTACTCGCCGTGATTAAATAATCAGAGTTGATTTAGAAATTTGATCTAGAACTCGCAAAATTCTAACCTGATTAAAAAAAACAGTGATTGTCTAGGGGGCAAATAACCTACGTTGTATAATGTGCATGAGATAGGGTCAGATAAGGTTAATTTGTTGCATAAGGTGGCAAGGTAATTAAATGAAACAAAACTACAATTAAGATGAACGAGTTGCGCTACCTGGTGATTCGCTCGTCATCCTATTTACATCGGGAGGAAAAAGAATCACCAAGAAAACTCCCTTTATTCCAATAATAATCACACAAAGAAAAAACCAAAAATCAGATAACACAAGTAAATCGCAATCAAAGGATTAAAGATGTATCAACGCTACTCTATCGGTATTAAAGGCGTACAAAATCTATAACATTGCATAAAACGAAGTTTAGTCATAAATAAACATAAAATCATGTCTACAAATGGTGTTCAAATTTAAGCAAAATAAACAGGTAATAAATAACAAACAGGGGATCCCTTTTGGAACCAATTCCTGTCTGCTTTTAGGTACATAATTACATATAAAGCATTATACAGGGTGTGGTACAACCGGACATAAACAGAACACAAAAAAAACAAAGGACATCATTAAATCAAGTTAAAAGGGCGTACCTTACAAAATTTAAATATCACCAAAATAAAATGCAAAGCAATTTCAATAACTACACATAAAGGCAATAAACAAAAACAGTGTGATCGTATCCACAATAAGATCGTCAATCAATCACCAAAATAAAATGGAAGAGGGTTATCCCGACCATGTGGCCCTTTTGTTTAACCAATCATGGCGGTTTTTAACTCCCAAATACATTAAGCACCCTAGTAATACATATTACAAATTCAACATACATAAAAAAAATTAACAACAGAAAATTAAACAGGTTACAGATTATTTAAGTAGATAAAAATGTAAGGGCAAGTACGTTACACCTACAAATTTGTGGATACGATCACAACAAAGAATACACATGGACAATAACAGTAAATGATATAATTGAGTACACAGAAAAACCATGCGTGGCCAACCGCATTTAATACGCAGTTGAGACAAAGTATAACGTCTGACACCAAGCGTTGCAAAACCCCGATTCACCTACATGATTAGTAGGTATTATTACAAATGCAAGATAATAAAACTCTCAATTTTTCTTAGGCATAAAACAAAACACAAAAATATAGACATATAGGCGTATAACGGTAACAAGAGATACATTTGGATATATATATATATATATATATATATATATATATATATATATATATATATATATATATATATATATATATATCTAGATAACTAGATCATTAGGCTCAGCTTTCTGACTTTATACCTATGATCGTTTGTGTCTTTATCACTATAAATACAGGTTAGAATTATCAATACGCAATATAGAACACAAAAAAAAGAGAGCGAGCTTCTCTGTGCCTGCATAATTTGAATGAAAACAACAGCTTTGCAAGTCAGGGTTTCAGTTTGGTTTTAACCATTTAAATGAGTAGGTAGAATGACCTTTTCTGTGTAATTTCCCAAACCGTAAAATCTTTTCTTTTACTTACATTATCAATGTACGTTATCCTTTTAAGCTTTCACCAGCACAAATGTTTAAATACTCGGATTTATCGATTAACACAAAAAAAAAAAGAAAAGATCTAATTAAACAAACACAAAATCGATGTCAAATCTTAATAACGCACGCCTTGAAAATTCAAATGCAACTCCCTTATTCTAAGCACAACAACCGTTTTTATTCCTTCATCACCCACTATTTTCCATATCAAATAACAAAAGCAATAAAACTATTTCGTGTGAACGCTTTTGCCTTTAATTATGAAAAGAAACATTATTTCTAATTAACATGTGCAATCAACCGTAGAAATTCTGTACTTAAAATATCACATTTCAACCCATGAACAAATTTTACTTTGACAGCGGTGCAATTTTTTTTTTTTATAATACTGACATTTTTATTTTTCAAAACGCATTTATAAACATCGTTAGCAATTTGTCTTGCCCTTTCGATAAATGCAGTTGAGCCTTCACCTGCAACTTAAAACATCTGGTTGCGGGCCACCCTTAATTAAAATCCTACCCAAATATGTCTTCAAAAAAAAAAAAAAAATACAAACCATTCTCACATAACAATTATTATATAATAACTTTTAGTAATTATCTTTTGCTATCGCGACAACAATTTTAATCGGAATATTTTCAATATATTCATCAAATTTTCGTAGTGTGTACCTACATATATATATATATATATATATATATATATATATATATATATATATATATATATATATATATATATAGTTACATTTCTACCTCCTCAAAATAATATACACTGTTGCATTACAATCGTAATACAATATATTAGATACTAGTCACAACATTTACCAATCCAATTGAGCAAGTTTTAGAAATCTGACCAGCTACACTACCAGAGGCTACCAGAAACTATCCCCGGCGGGTGCTTACCACAATTTTGATAATATTTACTTAGGGACATAAAAATTGGCAAAATTTAAAATTTACAATTAATATAATTTGAGAACTAATAAAAACTGTTCGTTGACTTTTTTTGTTACACGTCCCTTTAATCAATAAATTTATTCATATATTCAAACTGCAGGGATCACCATAACTTATTTTCTTTCAGTTGACTTGATTATTTAATTTTATACAAATGTTCGGCAATGTTACTTATATTTGCTTTTAATTATTCTTTATCCTAATTTTTATATCTCCTTTACTTATTTTCTTCGCAATTTTACTTTTAAAACCAGTCCTACCTTTCTGCTCTCAATTACTACTACCAAATATACCTTAATTAAATATTGTTTCGAATTGACGTCAACTCACGTATTCTCTGACCAAATTCAAAATTTTATTTTCCATTTTTTTTATTTATCCACTTGTTGCCGTTCAACCGTCAATAAATCTTCAATAGCACCTCAATTTATATCGGAAAAATTGTAAACAGAGTTTAAGTGCCGTAAATTTGTGTTTATAATTAATTCATTTCTTTAACTTCGGTAAATCTTATCGAAGTTATGTCAACAATAAAAGAAATCACTTACTAACTGTGACTTTCCACATGTCAATCTATTCAATGCCACGAATTCTAAACCGTTTCTTATGTTAATAATCTTCTTTTTACCAAAAGCTAACGATTTACCAGATTTTTAAGAACATTTTATTCATTTGCATCTCCCTGCAATTGTGGAGCGTATTTATTAACAAATACTGACCCGATATCTTTTTAAATGTACCAAACTGTTTTCATGAGTTTTTTAACATTGTGCTCATATTACTATCACTACAACAGACGCAGCTTTCATTGTCGAAGGGGTTGTTGATCTGTTATCCATCTACTAAGCGTAATTTTTCAAAAAATCAAACTTTGAACATTTTTTTCGCTTTGATAAACGTATTGAGTAAAAAAGTAGAACTTGTTAAGAGCAAACCCAACAAATAATACTGACTGCAATGATATTTTCCAGTTTTTGGACGATCCCGTATCTTCAGTTCAATATGTGTTAAAATTTGTTAATTATAAATAGGGTTTCTTATTTTTATAAATGATTTTCTTAGAGAATGGCGCAAGTTGTTCATAAATTATCAAAAAAGCAGCGTCAGATACCATCAAAATTTAAGGTTTATAATTTACAATCGAACTCGTCGAATGTTGTTCGTAAAACCCAGATCGTTCAAAAGTCTCCTAAACACATTTTGATTGATAGGTCTCCAATTTCTGACTCTATTCTACCCACAGTAGAGCAGACGTCTCCAACAAACAATCATGCGACTAGGACTCCTAAACGCTTTCGAGAATACGTACCAATACAGCCTCATCTAGTTATAAAATTAAATCTAAGCTATTGTTTCCAATTGAATTCAAGTTAAATATTAAAATTTGTGGCATATTGCCATTATTTTTGGTAGAATTACGAATTCAAATTTAATTTAATCATTTTAGTTTGTACGCATCTTCGCTTTTGTGGAGCGCAATGTAACCAGTTCTTGGCGTACCTAAAATTATGACATCGGAAACGATCAAATATCACATGCAAAAAAAAATGCCGCCAGGTTCGTAAAGTAGTTCACCAACAAATGTAACATGGAAATTACTCCTGAAACACACGCACCTGAAACTTGTCTAACATATCAAATGGCTTCAGCAAAGAATTTCATTGCCAAGAGTTCTGATCCAGCAGGTGCGTGATCGGGTGATGAACAACAACCGTTTTCTAATTAATCTACTAAAGACTATAACCCTCTCCAACACACTGAATTCCGTATGTACGAAAAGTTCTGTTCGAGCATAGTAACACTTCCGCATGTACCACAAATTTCCAAAAACATTCTAATTTAGGGGTAAATTGTGTTAAATTGGTTATTCGTGTTACACATTCATCATTAGCTCATTACAGTTTAACCCTTACAGTAGTCGCGTGATAAATTGTTACACGTTTAGTTGCATGGGAGGCAGTTGTTACTGAGTACCGTAGTTTAGTTTATTTATTACTTTCGGGACTTCCATCCGTCTGCGTGTGCGTGTTCGTGTACGTATGTGTGTGCGTCTGCGTGTGCGTGAGCGTGTGCGCGTGCGTGTGCATGTGCGTGTTCATGTGCATTCGTGTTCGTGTGCGTGTGCTGTGCGTGTGCGTGTGCGTGTGCGTGTGCGTGTGCGTGTACGTGTGCGTGTGCGTGTGCGTGTGCGTCTGGGTGTGCGTGCGCGTGTGCGTGGCGTGCGCGTGGCGTGGCGTGCGTGTGCGTGTGCGTGTGCGTGTGCGTGTGCGTGTGCGTGCATGTGCTTGCGCTTGCGCGTGCGCTTGCGCTTGTGCTTGCGGTTGTGCTTGTGCTTGTGCTTGTGCTTGTGCTTGTGCTTGTGCTTGTGCTTGTGCTTGTGCTTGTGCTTGTGCTTGTGCTTGTGCTTGTGCTTGTGCTTGTGCTTGTGCTTGTGCTTGTGCTTGTGCTTGTGCTTGTGCTTGTGCTTGTGCTTGTGCTTGTGCTTGTGCTTGTGCTTGTGCTTGTGCTTGTGCTTGTGCTTGTGCTTGTGCTTGTGCTTGTGTTTGTGCTTGTGCTTGTGCTTGTGCTTGTGCTTGTGCTTGTGCTTGTGCTTGTGCTTGTGCTTGTGCTTGTGCTTGTGCTTGTGCTTGTGCTTGTGCTTGTGCTTGTGTTTGTGATTGTGCTTGTTCTTGTGCTTGTGTTTGTGCTTGTAGTCGCGTGCGCTTGCGCGTGTGCGTGTGCGTATGCGTGTGCGTGCTTGTGATTGTGCATGTGCTTGCATTGTGTGTGCTTGTGCTTGGCTTGTGCTTGTGATTGTGTATGTGCTTGCGCTTGGGCTTGTGCTTGTGCTTGTGCTTGTGTTTGTGTTTGTGCTTGTGCTTGTGTATTTCATTTATTTAATTTTTAAGTTCGCATCTAAGTGTCTACTAGAAGTTTTAAATGTCTGTGTGACATAGATTCTTGTTTTTGCTTTTAAAATGTTGCATGTTTACGTGATGAGTTTATTATGAAGGCATTTAAAGATATAATTATTCCAAAAAAAATGTTATTAAAATTATTTCATTTCTTTAAGTTTCCATTTTGTAGGTTGGAAGGTCGTGTGGTGTTCCACACCAGATATTCTCCAAATAACTGTTTCATTATGAAATTGATTTATTTCTTAACCCCCTAAATTCCGTGGAGTTTAAAAGAGGTCGGCAAGTCCATAATTATTTAGAATAAGTCATACCATGTAGCTATCTGTAATAGGATATAAACTGAAAGTCTCTCAAAGTAAGCGGAACTTAAACATTGAATACGAAATTTTTTTTCAATCGCTTTTACACCCCCTTTAAGGAATCTGAAACACGTTCTACTCGTATATTTAATTTATAGATATAGGATATAGAAATAAAATACCTACCAAAATGAATTTATTGACCCCAACAACACTAGAAACGACACACAACCTGACTTTTTACAACAATTTTACCCCTTAATGTTTTGCACCCGTTTAAACTACCTCACCATTCCACCAGTGTTCAATTTTGCATACTAAGAATAGCTTCGGCATTAGTTTTTAGCAGTACTCTTACAATATGCAGGTTTAAACAAATAAATTATTATTTTTTTATAATATGGGGAATTTTCTCCCTCCAGACACACCTGTGGGAAATGGCCCAAAAATATTCGTAATCTACATATTTTTTGAAAAATTTTGATATGTTTCAAAAAGTTGCACACGGAATTCCTTTCGAATACTGACTATTTTCTATATTTTTAGAAATTTTAATAATTTTTGGTGTTAGGTTGGAAATAAAAGGTATATGAATGAATATAAAATGGTGGTATTATGATCATTACTAATTTGATTATTATATCTGTAGTGTTATTAAGTAAATAATATTAAACAGAAATATATTAAGTAATTTTAACGTATAAGAATTCAGAAAGAGAATTTTTCTTAATAAATAAAGTCCTTTATTTTTAAAGGAAGGATAAGATTTAAAAAGCATCTTATGTGAGCCACTTGTCCTCTCGCAGTTTAATTACTGTGATGTTCTTTAAGGACCTTGTATAGATGCTATTGATAAACAAAGAATTGAAAAAATTCAAAATTCCTGCCTACGTTTGATTTATGGTGTATGAGAACATCTCACACAAATTAGTAAATGTATAATGGTTGAACACGGAAAGTAAAAGGTTTGTGTACTCTGCTACTTTACACCATAAAATGATTACTGGGAGAATACCAACGTACCTTTATGACAAGGTAAAGTTCAGATCTTATTCCTTAATCACCCGACCTCTGCATAAAACCGCACATTATGAACGCTCATTTAGTTACAATATTGTCAATGTATGCAATTTAATGTCTATTGCAAAAACTAACTTCAAACCAGTCAACCGTCAACTGTCGTCATTAATGTTAAAATTTTCATACACTGTGTCCACCATTATTAGATTTAAATACATACGATTTCTTCATTTTTCTATTCTAAACTGTTGTCTTCTGTTCATAACTTTACATTGTAAATAGAATGGGTTAAGTGTAAGAGCAGAAGTAGTGACTTATGTTGCTACTAACTGAACTTCGCCCAGTTGGTTACATGTGCATACATACTTATATGTGTAAAGTTATACATTTCCATGTAACAGTGCGCATAACTTTGTAACTGTATTTTATAATATCAAAATTGAATTTAATTTCATATAATTTGGAGGATGTGTATTAAGTCATCCACGCATTGATTAATAAAAGTTCACAATAGTGAATTATACCATCTAATACATAATTACATAAAATTTGTGAAATTGAAGCTCCCATTGGAATGCCAAAAATTTGTTTATAACAACAGTTATCGAAAATTAAAATGTTTGAGTCGAAAATAAAATTTAGAATGTATTTAAAGGTAGTTAAATTAAAATGTCTCTCGTAATCAATTTGCTATTTTTTTTTTGTAATTATATTTTTATGCTCACGAAACTGTCGTTTTTATCACAAAACTTTTCTGTAATTGGACTGTAAGTGTATTAAATAAATAAATTATATTATTGTTATTATGTGCACAATTTTCAATGTTACGGTAGGCGTATATATTAAATCAGAATAACTTATACGCTTACTTATGTGTTTAATATGTCAAAAACTTATTGTTGTCATCAACTACAGTATGGAAGAAATTTAATACTTTTAGTTACATACTTTGATTATTTTTGTTCTTTAATATGAAATTCTATACAATTTGTTAAATGCAGATTCCTGAGTATAACTTTTTTTCAGTTTTGGTAGTTCCAAGATTGTAGCATTTAATGAAAGGTTTCGATAGTTTGAAATAAATTTTTTTAATTACATAACTACACTACCACGCCTAATTTAAATGCTAATCATTCATTGTGTATTAGATCTCCTTGAAATACTAGTATATTAAACAAAGAATAATATTATGCTAAATTACTAATTATAAATTAAATGATAATTACTATTAATAAATCATAAATATGGTGCGAGTTACTTATTGTCATTGACAAATCTGGATACATTACGGATCCTGAATTGAACCAGGATCTTATTAAAAATTGCTTCTACTTATTTTTATAATTTAAACAAATATATTCAATAAATAGATCTATTTTTTATATTTAACAAGAAAAAATACGCCTACTGTAATTATTGACACCTTGTAAGTATTCATCACCTCTACTTACCCGTAGCATATAGTTTTGTATCTGTAGTAATACAAAACGGCTTTCAACATGTTCAAATTGGTAAGCTGCCTTTTATTTTTTCTTATATTATGATTGTTTGTATTGTATAATTAGTTTATTTTGGTATTCGCAATTGTCTTTGCCGTTGCCATGGCCGCACCAGAACCAGAAGCTAAGCGTCAGTTCTATTATGGTGCTTACTCGTACACTACGTGACTAGTAGCTATATATATTATATTATATATATATATATATATATATATATATATATATATATATATATATATATATATATATATATATTTACAGGGTGAGTCAGTTTTTGTAGACAAACTTTAACAGGAGATAGAACGCATGTTTCTAAAAATAAAAGTTCCTATAAACATATGTCGTAGAAGGCTTCGTTTCCGAGATACAGGGTGTTGAATATAATTTTTTTCTCAAATTTTCATTATAACTCATAAACAAATGCTTAGATTTTTTCATGTTGGGGGACAATCTCTATTAATTAAGGGGCATAAAACAAGCGATAAGAATGTTCACAAACTTACACAGTGGCGGAGTGGAGGGTGCTCAACCCCTTTCATAAACAGAACTTCTACGCCAATGACTATTTCTTAAAAAACTGTTATTTTCATTGTCTACATACAGTTTAACAAAATAATGTACCTTCTTCTGTTTCGAAATTCCTGTGCGTTTCCGAGTTATTTTGATTTTTAGTGTTTGATGTGGTACTAAGTTAAGTAATGTGCTTTATGTGAATAATTGAATATAAAGTTTTAATAAAAAGATATAATAAAACATTTAGAGCCATTTTAGTACCTAACGATCGTTTCTTTAAAATTTCAAATACATTTTCATTTATAAATAGGTAGGTTATCGGTTTTTTAGTATCCATTGTTATTATCCTCGTATAAAAGAAATGTATAATTATTATTGTTATGCGGTCAATACTTTCTGTATAATTATGTATGTATCAATTTCGCCATAAACATGTATGTAGTTTTAAGTGAGATTCTAATAAGTTATAGACCGCTGCTACTTGCTCTCATTAAAGAGCCGCCACTGTATCAAGCCATACTCAAATACAAGACTTTTGTAAATTGAAATCTGTTTAGGACACTAATTTTAACAATCCTTATTTATTATTGTAACAATACTTAATTAATAATTGTCAAATTAATAAGAATTCTTAGCAATAACGATTTATAAATAAATAACAATAACACTAGTATAATAAAATTAGACACTTTGTTCAAAATGTAAACCGTTCTTTTCAATACACATTTCACAGTGAAGTACAATAGAACGTCTTAAGTTAACTAAATGATGCACCCTTATTTCATTGCAACAAAATATGATACTCCTTGGACAACAAGTAAGTATTAAATTTTATATTTTGAAACAACAGTTTGACTTTTACAAACACTTGCTTCATCTTGAATAATTTCACTGTTATTAATTATTGTTTTTAAGTTCAAAAGTTATTTCATTTGATTTGCCAGCTTTTAATTAGTGTAACATGCCGTTTACATTTACAAATAGCGAACAAGCCGACATTCATTTTATTTATGGGTTCGCAAATGGGAATTCAAGGTACGCAGCTAGGGAGTATCGGAGAAGATTTCCAAATAGACGACAACCTCATCATTGCGTTTTAGTGAGTATCCATCGTCGATTTGTTAACCAGGGTTTGAAAATGTACATGCGGGCCGACAGAACAAGCGTGGACGAGATAGAATTGGAGAGGGTATATTGCGTGAATTTGATAGGAACCCCACGACAAGTACTCGACGTACTGCTGTTGCTCTTGGTATTTCCCAAAATAAAGTTTCCCGGGTTTTAAAACGGGATCACAGACGTCCATATCATTTTCAACCTGTTCATGGTTTATGTCCAGGTGACGCCGAACGAAGACTTAATTATTGTAGGTGGGTTCTTAACTCCATTCGAAATAATAGAGATTTCTTATCCAACATACAGTGGACTGCTGAATCCTGTTTTACTCGTCGTGGTATCGTAAACTTTCACAATCTGCATATATGGGCACATGAAAACCCACATGCCATTCGACCAAGAAGTTTTCAACATGAATTTAGTACAAATGTCTGGATTAGAATTTACGGCAACCACGTGTTTGGACCTTATTTCTTGCCACAACGTGTAAATTCAGAAAATTTCCTACAATTTTTAAAAGAAGAACATGTTAATATGTGGGAGACATTCCTTTGAATTTAGGAGGACATTCTTGGTTTCAGCTTGATGGATACCCAGCCCATTATGGCAGAAATGTAAGAAATTGGCTAAACAATAACTACCTGGGAGGTGGATATGTCGTGAAGTCCAGTGGCGTGGCCTCCTAGATCCCCGATTTAATGCCACTTGACTTTTTGTATGGGGATTCATGAAGGAAAAAGTGTATACCACTCCGGTTAATACACTTGAAGAACTTCACAATCGCATCAGAGATGCTTGCAATGAAATAAGGGTGCATCATTTAATTAACTTAAGACGTTCTATTGTACGTCACTGTGAAATGTGTATTATACTAGTGTTATTGTTATTTATTTATAAATCGTTATTGCTAAGAATTCTTATTAATTTCACAATTATTAATTAAGTATTGTTACAATAATAAATAAGGATTGTTAAAATTAGTGTACTAAACAGATTTCAATTTACAAGAGTGTTGTATTTGAGTATGGCTTGATACAGTGGCGGCTCTTTAATGAGAGCAAGTAGCAGCGGTCTATAACTTATTAGAATCTCACTTAAAAACTACATACATGTTTATGGCGAAATTGATACATACATAATTATACAGAAAGTATTGACCGCATAACAATAATAATTATGCATTTCTTTTTATACGAGGATAATAACAATGAATACTAAAAAAAACCGATAACCTACCTATTTATAAATAAAAATGTATTTGAAATTTTAAAGAAACGATCGTTAGGTACTAAAATGGCTCTAAATGTTTTATTATATCTTTTTTATTAAAAACTTTATATTCAATTATTCACATAAAGCACATTACTTAACTTAGTACCACATCAAACACTAAAAATCAAAATAACTCGGAAACGCACAGGAATTTCGAAACATAAGAAGGTACATTATTTTTGTTAAACTGTATGTAGACAATGAAAATAACAGTTTTATTAAGAAATAGTCATTGGCGTAGAAGTTCTGTTTATGAAAGGGGTTGAGCACCCCTCCACTCCGCCACTGTGTAAGTTTGTGAACATTCTTATCGCTTGTTTTATGCCCTTAATTAATAGAGATTATCCCCAACATGAAAAAATCTAAGCATTTGTTTATGAGTTATAATGAAAATTTGAGAAAAAAATTATATTCAACACCCTGTATCTCGGAAACGAAGCCTTCTACGACATATGTTTATGGAACTTTTCTTTTTAGAAACATGTGTTCTATCTCCTGTTAAAGTTTGTCTACAAAAAACTGACTCACCCTGTATATATAACCACATACCATGATTAAAAGTTATTATTAATTTTATTAAATACATTAATAAAAAGTTTACCTCGAGTAAGATTTGAACCTACGACCTGTACTTCGCTAGAGTACCGCGTTAACCAACTCCTCCATCGACATTCAAGCCCCAATCGACGTATATTTTGTCTTTATATGTGTAGAACTGATGTAAATTCTAAATATAATGAGATTACAATCAAATTACTTATATTAATGGAATGTGAGCCTGCAATATCGCAAGTATTCAGACATACCAAAGCAACTTGACTAATATCAATATTTACATAAGTTCTACATACATAAAGACAAAATTTACGGCGATTGGGTCATGAATCTCGATGGTCCAGTTAGTTAGCGCGGTACTCTAGCAAAGTACAGGTCGTAGGTTCAAATCATACTCATAGTAAACTTTTATTTATGTAATTTATGTAATTAGTATTAATTTTATTAAATACATAAATAAAAAGTTCATCTCGAGTAGGACTTGAACCTACGACCTGTACTTTGCTATTTAATATTTAATAAAGTTAATAATAATTTTACATTTTACATTACATATTTACCTTTGAACGTCTTCGTTCATAACAAAACTCATATAACATAATATTAATAGTTATTTACCATTAAGTGTTTTAATGAAGGCCATTAACCACGAAATGTTAAAAAAGTCGAGATCGTTAATCTTGAGTTGGTTACAATATTTTTCAGAGAATCACTTTCATTAACTTTCCTATTTTTCCAAAGTGAAAATTTTATGTCGACTAGATTGCCATCTCGTAATGGAAGTACGGAACGTCTTGACAGTTCTCATTACTTGATGCATTGTTAGATGATTTATACAAATCAATGCAGCGCCTCCTATCAACTTTATTTAAATCGTTTATTAATAGACCCTATTAATGCATGATTTGGAGTTGCTTAATAATTACCATTAACACCCAATCTTAATTTCTCTTGGATAATTCCATTCATCAAGTTCAAAATGCAAAAATGTTGCAGTGTAAATTCTTAGATGTAAACTTAATGCTAAAGTGAAGGAATATCTTCGCCACTATCACTATCGTATATCGTCAAATATTAAAGTAGGAATTTTGTCCGATATATTGTTAACAACTTATTTTTAGATTTGGGAAAAGTTTCTGCTGGCTTAAACTAAGTGACAGGTTGACTGCGTTCCTAAAATACGTAAGCCATGCAACTGTGCATTACCGGTTCCTCGGGAACGGTGTGGTACCGGTCTTCGGGGACCGGTAATGGCGTAATTAGTTTTTATAATTTTATAGTTATGGTAAACAAATAAATTGTTGTAATAAAAAATGTGTAAACGGAATAAATTGTTCTTAGTTATTTAATACAAAAACAATTAATTTCCAGAAGTATAAACTATTCTTTGTGAATTAAATCAAGATAAACTTATTACTGGTTGTCCAGGACATTCGTTGCAATAACTTGTTACTTTTGTAACCAAGTTACTTGGATTTTTGCTTGAATGTGTTTCTCTTAATTTGTGATAGCACTGTCTTCTCTATTTCCTGGCCCAGACGGTTTAACAAAGACGCATAGAACTCTATTGGGAGTAGTGGCTTCTTCTGAAGTAACAATTAACTCACATGCGAACCTTCTTCTAAACCCCATTATACACAATTTTGAGCAACTAACCTTGTTATAGCCTATCCAGGCATTTACAATTGCTGTTCCGAGCAAAAATTCAAAGGCTAGTTTACGGTACCATTTTAAACTTTTTTTTTTAATACGGAATAATAAGAACTCATCTGATCACTAATATATGCGCCTTTTTTTGCTTTATTATAAACATTAACTACTTTTGGTTTAAGTATGGGGTCACGCTGCCAGTTTCGTTTTCCTGTTAGTTTAAATGTCGTTGTGTGAATTGGATCTGTACTTAGCATTAAAACTGGCCGTTTGTCCATCCATTGTACAGTAGGTAATAAGTTGTTCCTAGTACCACAGATTTCTTCCCTTTTCACATTTTTAGGTAGAGTTTTGGGAATACTTCTTCTGTTAGATCTCATGGTTTCGCAATAAATTATTTGTTTGTTGAGCAATGATCCCGCTAAAGGTAAACTAGCATACAAGTAGCGGTAGTAGCCACTCTTGAACTCAACACTTTCAAGAAGATCATACACTATCTGCTCACTCTGGTGAGTGTCTGTATTAGTAGTAGTATTCTTATCACTATGAACGATTATATGGTTAGTACATCTATCCACTGTACATAACATATATAACTTTATTCCATATGCGTGAGCTTTTTTGGGGAGAGAAAGTTTTATTTTCAGCCTTCCTTGTTAAGGTACTACACTTTAATCGACTACCAAAACCTGTCCTGGAGTTAACGTAGCTTGAACATTTTTATTTAATACTTTCAAAACTTCACCCAACCTATAGAGGCGATCATCTTTATTACACTGCTCATTATTACAATAATGGATACCACGCATCAATAAAAGGGATCTGTCTCGTCTCATGGCATCGTAATAAACTGATCCCTGAACATCTGATCTTTTGACCAATTCAAATTTATTGCAGGACCATCAACTAATCTCATAACCACACATATTGAGAAAAAACGCTTAAGTTCGGCTATATCGCACTTAACCCAAAAACGTATACATGATTTTTACCGATGTACATTTGACAATACTTCCCGAGCAAACCGATTTGTTTCCTCTACAATATTTTGTAGGTCATCTGTTACAAATAACTTATAGGTATCTATAGGATTTTTTATTTGGTCAACACTAAAATTTAATATAGGCAAGTTTTTCCATTGTTTCGAATCCTCAGCCTCAGTGTCACTGTCATCTTTATCATGCCACTCGTTTTCATCGTCAGTTTCAGATTCAGACATACTCTCGTTTTCATTTTCCGTCTCATTATTGTCATCGTACTTACATCACTGTACGATTCATCTGAAGACACTATCTAGTCTTTGGAAATTCTGCAAGTGCCTGGTCTCTTGATCTAGTTGGAGTTTGACGCGCATTTACAAGACGTCGGTTCGTTACATTGTTTATTTTCAGCTGAAATATACGATTCGTTACACTCTACTCTTGTTTTTGAATTGTTTTTATCGGCTAGACAAAATTTTCTTAACACGAGACGACATTTTTAGTCTAGCGAATCACACGCATAGGTACACGTGCTATTTAAATACAACTAATACTAAACGCCGATTGTCTGCGCAAGCATACACCGATCTCACAGGGCCGGTCCCGCATCAGAATAACAAATTGTAATGTCTGTACGTTACCGGTCCCCAAACTGGGTACATTTGTTCCTTTTAAAGAAGTCCCGAATCTTGAGACAAGTGTGTTATTTTTAGCATTTGAAACATACGAAACTTAACGAATATATGCGTTTCGCAAATATTACAAATTTGCAGTTTTCACCTACCGCACCACAATAATAACCACGGTCCCAGGAGATCGGTAACACTGTCGACCTGTTAATTATCACATAGAAAGGTTTGCAAGGTTGCTTAACAAGTTTCTTCGTAGTTTATAATGTCCATTTTCCTCACTTTCTTCGTCTGATGAATGAAAGTTTTGATTGTTGAAACTATATCTGCACTGCATTAAGGTATTGAGAATACTGGTACAAATCGTATTGACTACTATATGATAGTGTGGAGTGCAGAGCCAGCAAAAATGTACTTTAATAATACTAAGTAACCTGTAAAAAATTCTTCTAAATGTAAGATTATTTTTATAAAAACACTGTGCCAACCTCATGTCCTACAGTGCCACTACGATCTAAATATGTCAAGCACTCTTAAAGAGGTTTCAAGATCACTTGGTTTTGCATAAAATAAAACATACACCGGAACCAACGGAATTGATACCTTTAAATCTATGCTATCTTTTAATAGAAAAATGTAGCAACTTTCTGAAATGCCCAAACAGTTCAATTTACTACATACAATATCCATAACTACCCTCCACTTTTTACGATAGTTTCGCGCGCAGACAATTCCTCTGTGGGCAGAAAACAGTAAATTGTTCTTGATAACACTCTTTCATAAAAGTTCATTTATATGTATAACGTTGAATAGCCAAATTCTAAATCATTATTAGATCACTTGCTACTCTTTTACGTTAATTCTAAATATAAATCCCTTTATATAAAGTTGCGATAAAGTAAGTGAGTGTATTCTCCTCCGCCGCCTTTGCCGTCCTAAATTTATACCAAAAATTCAAAATAAAAATTTCTAACCACTCAGATGTCTATCTTAACTACACATACTACTATCTTTTAATCTTAACTGATCTCGTAACACATTCCAGGGGCGTAAGATTAATACTGACTTTCAAATTATACTAGAATCCGTGAGCAAATCGTTTTTTACGCTATTTCTACGTGATTTATAAATTTTTCAAGTTTCCTCACTAACCAACTACTGCGGCTGCCATCGCTCTTAAAAAAATAGAAGCTGAGCTCTTTCATAAGAAGGTTTTCTATCACAGTAATATCGCAATGAAACTTCCTAAAACTAACCTAAACGTAAACGCAGTACTACATGGCTATTACGGCCGAAACTGCCAGAAAATCCAATATATATATATATATATATATATATATATATATATATATATATATATATATATATATATATATATATAGTCGCTCTTCCACATATCCGCACGGCACAATTGACAACACAATGTTTGAAGCTTATCCATACACTTTCAACGCCAGTGTCCTTTAAATTTTCGTCCCACACTGTTTCAATCACATTCAAGTCTTTACTCAAAGCATCCGCGTATTTCATTCTCGCACCATTATCTACTATTTTGTCTACCCTAATTCTGGACTTTCGCACTACGTTTGCTTTCCTGCTCAAGACCCACTTTTGCCCTAAACACACTCTCGATACAACCAAAAAGTGGTACGATCCACTTTCCGATCCACGCACTACTTTTGTGTCTCTCACCAAGTTTCTGAGTCGTTCATCATACACTATCAAGTCAATCATACTTTTACATTCATCTCATTATCATATATATATATATATATATATATATATATATATATATATATATATATATATATATATATATATATATATGCACATTTTTATGTTTAAACAACCTATTAGATACAAACAGGCTTCAATCCACACACATATTCACCAGGCGTTCACTAACCTTATTGACTCTTTGGTCTCCTAACTTTCCTAGAACGCGTTCAGTATGTTCTCTCTGTACACTCACCCATCCGTTCATATCTCCCAATACAATCACTCCTTCGTTTGGCTTGCATACGTTCAACACGTTATCTACATCATTCCAGAAGTTCTCACGCTCTTGGTGTCTTTCCCTTTCACCGCAATAAGAAACATTCTTCAAAACTCTACTTTCATTCTAACCCATATTACACGGGGAGATGCCAATTTTTACTGTTTAACACATCTTTTCGCCCTTTCACTTGCGATCACCTCCACTCCTTTTGCGCCATGTAGTTCAGCCTCAACTCCTGACCATAGTGCTAGGCTGCCATTCTCCATCTCCACAGCATCCGCTCCTTTGCGCTTTGTCCACGATACACACAGAATATCAAGCTGACTGTCGTACATTGCATTCGCAATTTCAAATTCTTTACCATGCATACCTCTAACATTCCAGGTGCCGACTCACCATTCATTACTTGCACAGTCGTCAGCAACGGGGCATGTCTGTTTCGAACTTGACCGTCTCTTGTAGCGAGGTCGATCTGAGGCGATTGTATTGTTCTCCTGAGTAATACCATAATGGGTATACGGATCTACTGCTCCTACACGTAAGGAAATAAGAAGTAGAAATACAGAGTCAAGAAAGATATAAATAATACAGAGTGTATACTTACTGTATATATATATATATATATATATATATATATATATATATATATATATATATATATATATATATATATATATATATATATTATACTATTTTCAATCACATGTGTCAATTATTGTTCCTACGCGATTCTTGGTTTTCGTGCTACTTATCGGATTTGCTCCTATTTATTTGCCACCGAATAATTTACTTATTTTTAATTTAAAGTTCCGAGATAGAGTTAGTTATTTGTTCATGTAATTTAATATTTATTTATTTTTTTTTTACGGATTTGATCTAGTTATCTATTTTTATCATTACAGCTAATAAAACAAATTCTTATGACAATGGTTATGTTTGTGTTATATAAAGGAGATTTATAGCAGTTATATAACATTAAGTACAAACTGACCGATTACTTCGATCTTAAGCTGTACATTATTGGTTTTTTGTATCATGTCCGATATGTTTTGAATTTTTATACTACTGTTACAAATACTTATTTATGATCGTTTTTATACCGCGCGGTACAGTGGGATAGAATATGCGACTTCGATTGTTCTCTATATTTTTTGTTATTGCAAAATGCTTACGTGTTTGGGTATTTGTGCTTTTAGTTTGCATTACCATGATAAGAGTTTTAACATTCGTTAAAAGGAACCGTATTTTTTTTCGTAAAACTTCAATGCTATAGTAATGCTAAATACTATTTGCGTGCTTTATTTCTGTAAGCTATTTTACACGTACTAACATTCTACTGGTTCGATTATTATTTGTTTTTAAAATGTTGCCTATTTTCGTAATTAACTAATTGTAAAAGGTGTTCATAATTATCCGAAAAAAATTATTATTAAAACTATTTCATATCTTTTAATTCCCATTTTTTAGGTTGGAAGTTAGTGTATTTTTTCATACCAGATATTTTATAATACTTTGTCATTTCAGAATTTCGATCAATTAATTGTTCATTTTTTTAGGCTAATCAAGCTTTCGTGTATTTTTTATAAACTTTTTTAAGAGCTACAGGTTTTGGTAATTAATAGTTCAATATAAAAATAAATATAATATAATAAATAAATATTGATGAAGTAATAATGCTACTGTGTGATACTCTGTGTATTGGATAGCTCTCATCCGACGACGACCTCTACAGTTTGAATGTTTTTTGGGTGCCACTACAACGATCAAGTAAACGAAGATTGTTTCGTGCGCACTCTATCCCTAAATTTTAGTATGTTTTCTCCTAAATCAAATACAGCTAACAACATGCTTCTGAGGTACCTATTAGAACTTATTCTGTTTCGCCAGTTTAAGCACCTAAATGAAAAAAGTGCAAGTGTAAAGATAGTTTTATTGGTTAACATAAGAAATAATATTGAAAATATGAATTACAGTGACGAAGAACGATTTTTTTGGGACCCCACCAGATGTCAGTATACTGGCAACTGGAGCATCCTTAAATTTAATATCCTGAAAATCACGCTAACAATGATAATCAATCATAATTGAATATTTGTGACAAAATATTTTTTGTTTACCTACACTTATAGCAACTTAGTAAAACCGTTTTTTTTTTTTTAGAAAGAATATTGTATGGGACTACTGCTAAAAATGTTTATTGCACTCTATAACGCAGGTCGCGTTCAGTAAACACTTACTTTTTGTCATAAATAACTGATTTTTATAGTAAATAAAAAAATGTAACTTAAAAACTACGAAGAGGCCTAATTACATCTTTCTAAAATTAGAATAACTTTTTTAGTGTTGAGAGCAGAAAATGATTAACTATATAAACAGCTATAATTTAAATCAATGCCTGCAACAGAATTGTGGGTAACCTTCGCACGCTCTTGTCACAGAAAAAAGCCAGCAAAAGGAAAACAAACACCCACTTATAAATACCTTATTTTATAGAACATGTAACACGGTCGTATAAAAATAGTGATAATTTAGCATCGTTGAAAAACATTGTGTCACTAGTCTTGCACTATTTTGTATTGCTAATTATTAAAGGCGTGATTGCTACATTGTAATGTGCAGTAACGTTAATGTACAATCAATGAAATTGGTTGTTCCAAGTATTTATCGTTATCAGAATAAAAATAAGGTTAATAATATGGTAATCTGACAGATCACTTGCAAGCATACTTAATTTAATTAAATTCTGTTTACATGATTAATTACTAACAACAATAGATAGTTTTACAATATTAAAACTAAATGGCAAACAACAAAAACAGGTAAATTTTTCGTGTCGGTGATTTGTATTGTGGTACTTCCGTCATTTAAAAAGGTAAATTTCAAATGTTATGGCCAAACGATTTTTACCTTCTACCGTCTACATTAAAAGTTGTGCCCGTTATTAATTACTTGAGATTATTTTGGCGTAAGTTCGTTCAAAAGTGTACATTTTGTTAAGTGCCAATAAGGCAGAGGCAATAAATTAAAGAATGCCGGGGCTCAGTTCGCCGGAGGCACTGGATGTGTGGGTGTGTCTATAATTAAAGTATCGAGACAGAGAAAGTTCACTACTCAACCGTAGCTATTTAAACGACCGTTTTGTTCAAGACGGATCGTGCGTAGGGGGAATAAAAGTTTAAAGTAATTTTGGGCGCCAGGAATCGCCCCCAACGGCAGCCCGCACCGTTTTCCCGACTCCTGAATACACGGTGGTGCATTGGATGAGTAAGGAACTATAGGAAAAAGGGAGGAAGAAAACAACACCAAACAAAACAACTACAGTAGTGTAGTAAATGTAAATTTAATAGTAATCTTTGATTACTTTTTCAAAACTGTGTCGAACTTATTCTCACACAAAACCAAAAAGAAAAAATAGATTAACATTTCAATTTTATAAATGCTACTAGGAACCGAAGTAATATTATTACTATTCAAATTAACCCCAAATTTGACCCATATACCAAATAAATAAAAAATATAGTACTTTAGCAAGTTGCTGGGTACCTATACGCAACCCAACAACAATTAATTCTAGGGTAGATTCTAAATAATTAACTGGAAACGTTTCCTTTGCTTAATAAAAGACCTTTTATTGGGTGCACTGGAAGAAAACATACATTATCGCTACCATCAGCGTTTTAGATAACACAAAAAAAAATGAAACACAGAATAGTGAATAACACTTGCTGCAGCTTACACAAATAGTAGAATTAGAGTATAGGCTTAAGAAGGTAGTACGATATTAAATCAACCATACCAACAGCTGTTAACTAGAGGTTATTGATCATATTTGTAGATACCATTTAGTTAAGGTGAGCATTTATACGGTCGTTAACCCTAACAGAATTCTGTACCTTAATTCATATACAGTAATGGAAGTAGTAAACAAAATAATACAGATAAACTCTCTGATCTTATTGGACGGCGAGAGTTCTTACTCTAACGATGGGGTCGCAAACAAAGCAGGTGCAGCACTCCCGGTATGATATGTCCAATGGTTTGTTCAAGAGTAGCCAATCCAACTTCCCATTTAAGTTACCGTAATGTTACACATGAAGAATAGTATGTGCGTAAGAAGAATAATTTTTCCTTCTAACTCCCCAAGTCGATTGATAATCGCTAAAAAAAGGAAAGGTAGGTGAGCACTAAGATAAGAGAGGTTTACGAGCGCATCACTAAGTTGTAAGGCGTGCGATAAATGTGAAAACGAGCCTGCTAGGTTCGAATCTAAAGCTTTATACTTGCCGATTGTATGGGTTCCGTTCCCTAAGAAGGAAGATTTTAAATTAGTACCAAATGGGAAAAACTGTAATTCTTACCACTTGTTGGACACGATTAAATTTTGTTTAAAATCCGCAAAGCTTGCGATCAATAGGAATAGAGAATTTGGTAGGAATTCCTATTGTTTTGAAATCTTTTACTAGTATCCGAAACAATTTCGTTTATTAGAGAAAGTGTAAAAGGAATCACAAAATTTTCGTAGAGTCCTCAATATGGCGGAGAAGAAAGTGAAAAATTTTTTTTATCAAAATCGAATTTGTGATCTATTAGATGTATATTCAATAAACGATTTTCCCATTGGATATTTGATACATTAAACATCGCCCTCTTACGATAATTTCGTAAACTAACCTAAAGTATTAGTGTTTACAACCACTGCATAGTACAGAGTTTGGATAGATGCCGACAGATGTCATACCTATTTACTTTTGGTAAAAATTATTAGCATTAACGGGATTTGTTAAATTACACAACTGAAGACTTGTAAATTACTGCAATGTTTTTCTACACTGAGTGTACGAATTGTGCGTTTAGTACATATCAACAAGAAGTTAAAATAGATAATTGTATAGCAATTAACAAAGTTATGCACAAATGAATTTTTGTATGTTACAATTTCTTGAAAGCATTGATTTGTTGCATTTCGATAAAAATTCTAAGTTATAATCAAGATTGCCGGAAACTTACGTGTATCACAGTTTTAGTCATTAGAACGTGCAAAACTTTGAAAACAATAATTTTTTAAAAGACGTCACGTTCACCTTGGAAGTTACAGAGTTTCTTTAAATTGCAAGTACAAGTGGTAGTTGAACTACACTTGACCACCTCCTCTTTTTCTCGATAGTACATATAGAGAAGACCTACTAACTATAACATCGGTCCTATCTCTGGTAACAATACTCATCTTGAAATATTGTTTTAACTTTATTTTTGTTGTTACTAGGGAAGTTTACGAAGTTTCCCAACTGATTTATCTAAGAAATTATTACACCATAGTTTCTCATCGGCGGAAAAGACAGAATAAACAATATTTAATCTGTTTCTTACATCTTATCTGTACAACTTTCTTTACAGCTTTATTTCTGACTTTATTCAGTTTTCCTGCCCAATTGATGTTTTCACTAAAATTTCTAACACTGTTTTGTTCTTATTCACTAAACTTCTTTTCTTAGTTCTTTGTTCTATACAGTAAAATTATTGCGCTGTTCTCGTGCACTGTATGATTATTTATTTTTCTATATTTATTAGTTTCTGCTAATTTTTTTTATTATTTCTAGGCTTTAGCCATACCAGCTTTACATCAGCTTTTGTTTCAAGAGAGTTTGCTCAATTCCATGCAGTTTGAAGCCTAAACTTCAATTCCTTGGAATAACCATTAAATTTATACACTGTGTCCTAATGGCAGCTATGTTCAGTTTTTGATTAGTTAAATAGCCCTCAAAAATAGCTTTTCAATAAGGTACATCTGCATTGTGTAACGTGTTAAGTTAACATTTGTATTTTCTTTCCAAACTTGAGAATTTCTCATGCCTGTTGATAGGAAATAGACTTTACATGTGTATACGAGTCGTGGATACATTGAAACACCGCAAAAATGATTGATGTTTACGCCACATTCAAAAAAGTTCCTATAGCGGAGAATTTTGGTTGGTTATAATCAGGTGATCTCGTTTTCTGGAAGAATGTCATTTTATGAATGGCACGCATTTAGGCATTGTTTCTGTAATGTTCAGCTTCTCACTAAAAGGTTAAGTTAAGTCAAGTAAGCTTTGTTATTCCTGACACAAACGACTTACCGGTAAGTATTTATTTTGTTTAATTCGTGATGGAGCCCTGGAAAAACAAACCATCGCTTGAAACTCTCCTAACTACTTTAAGTGTGGCTCACTTGTGGACGAACTGCAGAGGAAGTGTGGCACTGTCTCCATGGCTTGTAGAGTGTCCATATAAACTAAGATGTTAGTCATGATCAATCTAAACACTTAATGAGGTTATGTACCTAAAAATTTGACTAGTTACTTGGGAATTAGTAACAACTGACAAACATAATACTTACTCAGGTGCTCACTCCTGACATTTGCTAGTTTGGCTTTCTTTTGTGCATTATTTAATGTATACTGTACCTCAGGATATATCGTGACCCCTTCTTTGGTTTGAGAGTGATGCAAATATAAACCAAGTGATGTCCTATTGTAATTTTGTTTATTCCTACGCCAGTCACACGACCACGCATCCAAGTGTTTTGACCGACAGATTGATCTTCCGGCTACCTTATTAGGTGTTACACCACACCCTTTACTATTATTTTTGGTGCACCTAAACAAACTGTTCAATATGGCCACCATTCTGCTCCACACACCTTTGGAATAGTTGCAAACTTTACGGAATATGTCACCATTTCATGATCTTAGTACATCTAGCACTCTTTATTCCAAGATTTCCAGAAATCTAACACTTCCTTTTTAGTGACTTCCTACAAATAAAAGTCAAGGGGGTAGGGTGGTGTGTTTTAGTAGGCCATTGTACTAGTCCTTGAAATAACTCTCTCATTAAAGTTTTCTCTTAAAAAATGTTTCACGTCACAAGCATTATGAGCCGGGTAGTCGTAAAGCTGGTACCTGATATTTTGCGTGTTCTCAGCATTAGGAATATGTCTCAGGGCGGGCAGATCTCGTTCGTTAGTAGCTCCATACATCAGGTTAGGTGGTCATCAAATATGGAAGGTCCTATTAAGTGATTATCTAAAAACGAATGCTCAGGACAAAAATTCATTGATCTACCAAATGTGGATTTTCAGTAGAACAATGATTGAACGTTCCACAATTGGTAAACCGCGCTTCATCAGTCAAAAGTATTTTCTTGGGAGAATCAGTATCATATTCTCATTATTGCAGATACATCCTGTTAAATTATAATTACCTTTGATAGTCATTATCGCTTAAGCCTTGTACAGGTGTTGGTTTGCATGGGTGATATCTGTTTTTCTTCAATGTTTTATGACACTGGATTTCTGAATACGAGTTTCTTGAGCTACCTGACGAACATACGTACTTGGATTGTTCGCAACATTTTGCAAAATAATATCTTAATGAATATCAGCATTGTTTTTTAAATTCCCTATTACTGATAAAAACTGTAGGGTGTGGTTATGATCTTTCCGGAAAATACTAGGCTTGATTCGTGAAAGCATTTTTAGAGTGTCGATTTGCTTTCTTTATTTATAAATTGATGTTTAATCATTGACTAGTATACAAAGTTCTAACCCATGCACCAATTCCACTTTTATCATTTATGGCACATTGGCGTTTACGTCATAGCCTACCGTATTAAAATTTGTTTTGTTAAAATCTCTCGTAGAAATGAAAACGTTTTTGGCATATTGTACCTCATTGAAAATCTCTTTTCAAGGGATATCTAACTAATTAAAAACTAAAAATGGCCGCCATAAGAAAAACAGAAGATAGCGCTGATAACTTGACAACAAATGAAAATCTAGGGTTTTATTAATAGCAACGAGGTTATCGTGAAAAATTGTCTAGACAATATGAATCCTTGAAAGCAGTTGTACAAGTCGTGATTGAGTTTCTTTTTCTGTTTTTGTTGCGGGCATTGAATTCGGCAAAACATTCCCCATTTAACCGTTGCTCCATCTCTTCGAATAACCGGTATACCAATGGTGAGCATCAAAATGTGGGAGGATGTATAGTAGATCTACATTTCCCGATAAATTTTAATGTTAGATACTTCATTATGCGGTTAAACTGCGATTGAATTAATTTGGTTTTTGCCTAAAACTTTTAGGAATTTTTAAGTTTTTACTAAAAACCGTGTTCCTGGTTCTGCTGCTACATTGCTTGGGATACCGAGTTTCAAAGTAAAATCATTTCAATTGGATATCAACAGTAGGGGGTCAGAGTGAAGATTTAATTGCTTTTAATTTCTTGTTAATTACTTTTTAATAACCTTGCTTTTTCCAACTACTAATTCATCCATAATTTCGTTACTAACACGACCCCATTTCCAATAAGTAGGGTTCCTATATTTAGGGGATCCGCCCTGGACCCCATTTATAAAACTAGATCCCATTTTTAACAGCTAAGGCTACGGGCCCCAATGGATGAGCCCTGACACAGGGACTCATTTATAGTTTTGTACCTCATTTCTAATAACTACGGATCTATTGCGCCCCCAAACATCTGGCGCTCTACGTTGGCCCAGATTTCTAAAACTGGGCCCCATTTACAACAATTTTGGCTACACTGAGGCCCCCATATCTGGCTTGCATGTCAGTTTTAACACAAGGAACTATTTCCAGCAGCTAGGGCTCCCCTGCCGGTATCATATCTGACACTGAATCCCATTTCAAACCACTGCGGATCCGTTCTGCACTCCCTTTATAATACCGGGATCACACCAGCAAATTGGAATTCTCTGCGGTCCCTATTTTTGAGAGATTCGGCTCCGCAGCGTCTCTATTTTTTCAACAGCTATAGGCCTTCAGGCTCCTATCAGATGACCTCTCCACATTTTTTAACAGCTTAGGGTTGAAATTGATTGTAAAGAGCCAGCATCCTTTACCAAAAATTTTTCTAATCAATTATTTGACAATTATCCCGTATTAATCTAATTTCGCAGAAATCAAAAAATAATTAATATTATAATCTTCTCCGACATAAATTTCAGAAAAACATCGAACGTTTTTACGTCAGAGATCATGCCAAGCCGTCCCCGCTTACACGGGGATCTTCCATAAAACCGTGAGACGTGCTACCGTACAAACCGAGCTGGTAGCGTAGTGATGACATGACCTGCTTAGCATTCGGGAGGTAATGGGTTCGATTCCCGTTACCGTCTACCTTGTATGAGGTTTTTTCAAGGGGTTTTCCTCATACACATGTAAGGGCACGGTCACTGCGTATATGCACACCATATGCGGTTGCTTAGGCGAATGCTGGGGTAGTATTTTCCCCCTCAGAGTCCTAACTCCGTTCCTTCCGATCCTATCCTGACCACACCCATCCTTAGTCCCACCATGCATATATACTTAATGTATGTATGTATGCTGGGAATCCATGATTGTGGCTGAAGGAGCTCGGAAAGCTCGAGCAGCCCGCACTCCCTCTTAGGGAGGGGATGAAATACGTGGCCTTTTTCCTTTTTACCGTACAAAATTCTTGTATGTCGGGTCTTGGCCGCGACACCTTGCTACTTGTGCGCCGATCCCGGTCCATAGTCTACTTCCTGCTTGTGCGTCGGGCTATTGCACCGGCCGCTTGCTCGTAGATCCGTTCTGCCGACGCTTCCGAATAAAGTGAATCCGCGCCTACCGCTCTTAAACGCGATATTTAAGGGAATCCTGAAACCTGACCAGAAATCTGATCGCTTATTGCGATAAGCCGTACCCAGACCGCGCGCCTGCCGCTCATATCCTCGCCGACCTGTTGATTGCCGCATTCGTTCGTCCTGACCCGCCGTGTATCTTTTGTCGCGTCACTTCGCCGCCACTCAGCTTCATATAATCAAGCTGCTAGTTGATGCGTTCTGAGGTTCAAAGAACGTGAGTTTTATTGCACATTAAACAAATACTAGAACATACTCAAATCAGCTAATGTTACGACGGGCTTAGATCCCGGAGTCATCACAAACTATTATTACAAAATACACAAATCGGAGTATCACGTCGGGCTTCGACGCCCAGAGTCATCTTTCACTTACATCGCTGGGAAGAAGGGTCGTTGCCTTAATTCCACCAGCCTCTGGAGGATCCGTTTATACAGCATAGTACGGGTTAGCCCCAGATTCTTATAAATGGGCCTTCACTCAAACATCTATTACACAACCACGCCCCACACAAGGCAATATAAATAAACCAGAAGTGGATGCAACAGCAAATAACGCTAATTCCAGAAGCCGTTTCGGGAGAGATCCGCCAGTTACATAAATACAAAACGTTACGCGTTTCTGTCCGTACTTTACATATTTAATCGCCTCAAACGTAAATAAAAACCGATCGCAATTAATCATAATTTCGCGTACCGTTAGTTTTGGTCTAACGACACTTTTCGTCGAAGTCCTGTAGGAAAACCATTCCTGTCATTAGTAGCGAGCTAGTTATCCCGCTCCTGATAATCCTGAAATATCTCGTCCCAGGAGGGTTGAACACCTGATAATGCATTGCAATCAAACGCGAGAATTGGCACGTACTACTTGTCAGTTCCTTTTAAGACAGGAATTAATAGAGTAAATTATAATGTACAGTGGTCCGACCAGATAGATTCTATTATTCATTCTATTCATTCATTCTGTTATAGGCATGGTAATGACAACGACAACATGCTACTGAATCTGGTTGATTATATTAAAAGATATTTTTATTTTTAAAAACTTGAAGCGAAAAAGATTGAGTTATCTTGAATAATGAGCTTATAGCGTTTGTTGTAAGTTAAGAGTTTTCTGATCTTTTAGGGCCTACTTATTCCTCTAAAAAAATTTTCAATACGTGTACAAGCCTGATATACCCGAATTTTAAGTGAGCCACCCTAAATATCGATTAAAGTGTACAAAGCCATAACTTTTTTATTTATTGATGGATTTTAGCGGTTTTTGGAATTATTTTTTTTTTCTAAATTATTTAGCCTTAAATGTCAGTTTCAAATACTTAAATGTTCTTCATGCGCTGACTATACAGGGTGATATACGTCAGCGGTTTTTTTAACTTTTTCAATGCAGTATCTAGGTCTTATTGAACACCCTGTATATCCACTGTATGGTACCTTTGTAATCATCATACCAGTTTTTAAATTTTAGCTCTATCTTTTGTAGATCAAGTGATAGATTGAAAAACAATTATATTTACACTTGTAATTTCCGACTTAGCAAACAAAATTTAAAGAATGTAAAGTTGGCTTAGACAAGATTCTTTGACGTTTCTGATAAATTGTTTGAAACTTCCGTCACTCACTCTGCAAAATAATTGTTACTTAAATTAAAATTCCTCGATTAGAAAACGTTCTTAGTGGAAGGTGTATTGGACACATTGGGTCAGGTGTCTTGCATAAGAGAAATCGTCTACAATTTTCCCGTAACCACCAACACTGGAACGCTGTTGACTGGTCAAGCTATCTATTTAAAGATGAATAGAGTTTTTGCTTACATCCAGACAGCAATTGTAAGCGCGTATGGAGGCGGCAACATGATAGGTATGACCAGAATGGCACTGTAGAATACATTCCTTTCGGTGGGTATTCTGTTGGGAAGGCATAGCATTAGGCAACCGGAAAACCGAATTGGTTGTGCTTATTAACTCAGCGGTGAATGCTCGAAATTATCTAAATCGGATACTGCAATCAATCCTTCTGCCAAATGCACAGGCTCAGAGTCCAGCATTTGTTTATGTGGATGACAATGCCAGGCCTCACCGCACTGTTATTGTAAACAATTTTCTTGAGGAGCACGGTATTACACGATAGTCATGGCCTGAAGTAATAATGATGTAATAATGGCTCAAGGAAGAGCAACTCATTATTAATGATAATAATAATTCTTAACCATAGCTTAAGTTTTTCACGATTATGTTTTAAATGTTTTGTGGTTCCATTACTCAATTGTTATTAAAGTGTCAATACAACTTTTTTTTCAAGTTATTTCTTGATCTATAGAAGATACAGGTGAAATTCAAAAACTGGTATGATAAAGGCAAATATAGGTAGCTAGTACACTATAGAGTAAATATACAGGATATTTAATAATGCCGAGACACTCCTGAAAAGAGTTAAAAAACCTGCTCGCGTATATCACATGTAGAGGCAGAAAATGTACTGACATTTGAATTTGAATAATTTAGAAAACAATCAACGGCTATTTTTAAGTATTTGTAAAAGTTTCTCAACACAATTTCCAATTTTACATCAACTTTTCTTGTAAAAGTTTTAATGTTTTGCGTATACCGTTATGTCCTCTCTCTTCTGAAATCTCACGTGGCCGCTGAAAAATTTCTCTCATGTCTTCTAAACGTGAACCTTTCTAGACAACCACGTCCATCTTGAAAATGTCACGAAATATTAACCCGTTAGATTAAAACCAACCATTCTTAAAAGGTCTAAATGTCACATGAAGAACGAAAGGAACCAAAACAAAAAAATTACAAGCTCAAGACTTATAACTTAAAATAATCCCTACTAAAATATTAGTTGATGTAATCTTTCGCGGATCTAAACTTTAAGGCTTGGCATTCCATGTGGCCCAGGAGTCACGCATACCTATGTTACTACACTTTCTCCGTTGCAAGTTCGTGGTATCCCCTTGTACATATTTTCCATATCCTGTGCTTCCCAAACTTATTTCTCTTCCAAAATTCATAAAATATGGTATCATTCTAGTTCGTAAGAAGCTCCTTTAATTGCACAATCCACCTTCGGTAAATGCATCTCTCAGTTTCGATGTTTGTCTTCAATATACGATGCTAACATAGCCTTCATTACACATCTCCTGAAAAGTTTGCTCCGAAACATTCTCACACAGCACTTATAACGGCACTCGAAACATTAAAAATGCATTTCTCAATATTTTTCACACTTTCACGATCGTAGCTGTACGGAGCGGAAAAAATAACAAAAATAGTCAAGACACTACTAACAGATAACTCTTTTATCACGGTTTGTTAACAATTGAATATCATAAGACCACACGGTGTCGTACACAACTCAGACATATTTAGATAACGTTCCACATCATTCTTCAGCCTACACCGATAATACAATTTCATAACACAGTCATAAGCCTTAAATATTTCTGCGCTCAGTTCGTCATCATGTTTGATTAATAGTTCACAACGTTTTGCTTTCGCAACAACTTCACGCCAGCTGTCTGTAACTTATGTAACTTCTCGTCTTGAACGATCCATTTTTAATTGGGGATAGCTTGTTTCTCAACAATCCTCTATTGTATTATCTTTTTCGATGTTATCTCCGTGGATGGTGTCACTATCGGTGCTCTATTGACCATAGCACGGAGAGCTACTTTCCCTGTAGTCAAAAATTTTCGTTCGCTACGCGTCAACGATCTACTATTATAACATATTACTTTCTCTGCACCGATGTTGAATCTAATCTGAGCCAATTGCATAATCAGAACATGTCAAAATAGGCGCGGTAAGTAAACAATTCTTAATAATATCCAAGGCTTCACTAGACCTCACAATTCATTCAACACGTACAATCTTCTTCAATAATTTCGTAAGGGCAGCGATAAAATACAAAGGTTGGGCTATAAAACGACTGTACATGGTTCCATCCAAATTATTTTCTGTGATTCTGTATCTGCAGTCGGAACATAAATCTATAGAATACCTTCAGCTTTCTTAAACTCAACCGATACACCTGTAGCATTCACAACATAACTCATTGCGATAAAAGAATCACTTGTTTGCTCAACGTTAAACCTGCTCGATCAGAAAGGTCTAAACACTTCCCTTAACACACGTTACCGTGATGCTCGTGCATTAACCAAGTCAAAGGGTATATATTCTATGTGATACTGTAAACGTAATGTATAGCTTTGCATTTTCTGTCATAAGCAATTGCCAATTCGCGTACTTATTACGTCGTGACGAAATAAACATAACGAAGATGAACTGAAATTTACCAAACGTAAGGAATAGTAAAGAATCGTATTCCGTAACCTTATTTAACTTACGATAATCTACACAAAATCTGTATCTGTGTTTTTTCTTAATCGTGGCAATGGGGATAGCTCAAGTACTACTAGATTTCTTCACTACATCAAGGCTTAATATTTTCTATAAATCATCATCGATGTGCTTTTTCATAAATGGTGATGTGATCCATGATAGTAGCATCGCTTGATAGGTTTACGGTTAGTTCTAATTCGGTGCTTTTCGGTGTTTTCAGAGAAAAAGCACAGTAATGGTTCTTTTGCAAAAATTTCACCATAAAATTAACTCACGGTCGTTCGCCACAAAGCAAATAGTAACGCGTTTATTTCTACACCTAAATCCTAACCTTTCTAAACTGTTCCACTCTTTCATTCCTAAAATGGTTCGGGATGAACCGCTATACAAAGTTCCAGCACAGATTCCCTGAAAATATTGACGTCTCTCATCAGATTATTAAATGAATACTCTAGTAAGACTTTATTTTTCGAGTCGCATGTGGTTTACTCCTTGAAATGTTGTAAATGATAGACAACCCTATATTTAGAACACAATACGCTGCTGACCATTGCACCCTATCTCTTTTTGACTGATTCCGTGAATTACGAGAACACATAGGACACATATTAAGCACAACATCTGTTGTACCTAATTCGTAGCAAGATATTTCTTCGGTACTTTGCAATTAGTCGCCATATGGGATGACTGCTAGTAGATCAACACAAAAAACACTACACCCTGAAGGTTTTGGTTCTGTCCGATGTCTTAACATCCCTACATTTCGCAACGCTACGTGAACTCTTCACATGCTGTACCTCAAGTGCGTAAGGCTGATCCGATTCCAAATCAAATGTCCACCTAATTGCAGTACCCAACTACCCATCGCTTGTATTAATTCTTTAACTAACTTGCCACACTTTAATTAAATCATTGTCAACATTTTCGTTGACAATGGAGTGATTGGAGTGATATTTTGACGTAAAATCTGCAATTCCTTTTACTCAGGAAATTGTTAATTAGGTCGCGCAAATAGTGTGTACATTTTCTCACTATCATTACCCTCATCTATTACCAGAATACGTCACATAACTACCTCAATCAGGCTCAAATGGCTGGAATTTCAAACGCGACAACTCCACCATCTCCCTGCATGATACTACTTCCTTACGAATGGATCTGACATAAACCAGTACTGGACGGGTAAATAAATCCAGACATTCCGCAGAAAGTTGTTCATCTTTGACATTACCCAAAGTTGTAACTCACCAATTCTTTCCAAAGGTGCATTTAACGACAAATACTTAGAGTCACCTGAAAAAAAGATGTTCCATTTAGATACTGAAACACTCTCGGCTACACTCATAAAAGTCGCTATTTTAACTAAGGGTTCAGCCATCAGTGAAGTTGTAGTAACGGGTGTCGATGTTGAAGCCATCATGTCATCAGTAGTCATCCCTAAAGAAACTACACTGGTTGATGCCTTATCTACAATCTGCCTATCCAAAATTTTATAATTCGAAAATATAATTGCCTGATTTGTGATCAAAATCACTCTTTCTTCGCGTTCAGCTACGATATTCGCTACAGAATAGATTTAAGTAGTCACGATAGCTTGTAGTTGATCTACTAATTTTTCGATTTCTAATTTGGGTTTATTAATCGTTAACCTATTCGTTTCAACATCAAACTGGCACGGGTGACACGTATTTACCCTATTCGAAACTTCTTCGCTATAAAATTCCTAAGTGCTAATCTTGTTATTTGTTTTCTGGGTGTCTCGACGACATAAGATGCCTCCTTTTCTTACTGGGGATATATTGACGTACAAGATCAGTATCCATGCCATGTGACATGCGGAATTCGCCTGTCCTTGAAAGACACTTGCAGACACAGTTATTGGTTATGATAGTTGAAGTCATTTAAAATTGTACAAAATGAGTCAATAACAGAGTAAACTGGTGCTTTGTGGCTAAACTTTTCCATACAACGTATTTATCACATTATAGGGCTAGTAACTGTGCGGAATTTAGAATTATTTTAACTGTACAGAGTGTTCAAAAACAGGGTAACACAAATGTAGTATTTTTAATGGACCACCCTGTATATTATTCGATTTTGAATTTTACATATAATTATAAAACCTTATTTATATTATATTTACGGTTTTAGAAATAATTCGAATTTTATCGAATTTTCAGGTATAAGTTTATTATTGTGTACCATCTTGTGATTTGTTAGGGTAACTTTTATACTTGGACCAAAGAAAGAATAAGTTTCAGCTTCCGTTCTGAAGAAGAAGAAGGAAATTTCTGTTCACATCTGCCAAACTTGAAATTCTAAAATATAAATTTTCTCAAATAGTTTTACCCTGGGTTAAAGAGAGCCAAAAATGATACAATTTTTAATAAGTATATCCCATCCCTATCTCTCACTGTGTTTTCAATGTTTCAATAGCTTGTCGTGTGATTATTCGCAATATCCATAAAAACAATTTCCCACACAACAATAGTAAAATAATGGTTTACTCTAAAAGTTAATTAATTGAAATGGTTTATGTGTTACGAGAGGCTCAAAAAAATTGCTGAAAGGCTATACAGAATAAAGTATCCTGCTCGACAACCCACTGGGCGAACTTTTGGAAAGTGGTGAATAGATGTACCAGTAACTAAGAAAAAGAACTTAAGATTTTGCTTCATGTTGAAGAAAACCCGCATGTCAGTTCTCGTCAGATAGCAATATCATATTAAACGTCACAATCAACTGTCAATCGGATAAATAGAAAATATACGAGTAAGTATCATTCTTACCATATTCAATTACACCGGGAATTACGCAATGATGACTTCGAAAGACAATTAGACTTTTGTTAGTGGATGAGTGCTCGACTTGAGATTAATCCAAACTTTTCATCTTATATTGTTTTCTAATGAATCTACGTTTAGAAGAAATGGTGCTGTAAATCGACAAAATATTCATGATTAGGCATTAGATAATCTATTTTGGATCAGACAAATGCAAAATCAAAACCATTGGTCCATAAATGTTTATTGTGGCATTCTCCACAATAAAATTATTCGACCGTGTTTTTTATTACTCCTCTAACTGGTCATATCTGCCTTCAGGTCCTCAAAGAAGTTTTGCCTAACCTCATTCATCTGCTTAGTAATGATGAACGAGAGAATATTTATCTGCAACAGGAAGGTTTTCCTCCGTACTGCCACCGCAAGGTACATGAATTTTAGATAACAATTATCCTGAAAAATTCAGAAATGGATTGGACGTGGATGTATATGTCACACCTTTCACTACAAAAGAAGATACGGAAGATAGGATACAAGACACTTGTGGAACGATAACGCTGGAGACTCTGAGGAACGTGAGGTAACACATAATAAAACGACTAAATGTATGCATTCAGCAGAAGGGACACCTTTTCGAACAAATTGTAAGAACTCATTACTAACTGTTGAATTATCCGACCTGAGAATGTCTATTTATTTCATATCAAGTTCTTATGCTAACGTAATATATTTCTTGTTGGAGTTAATTTCTATCTAACTTAGTGTCTAGTATTTAACGCAGCCTTTTGTGTCTCTTGTTTTCAAGTTTCGCAGATTTGAACATATATTTTGAACACCTTGTAGTGTTCATCTCTAATACTTATTCTTTCGAATATAGGCTTAAAGTGCCCTAACAAAACATAAGACCTGTAAATGCGATTTTTTTGCGTAAAATTCGAATTAGTTCAAAGACAGTAACACGAAACATATATGAATAAAGTTTCATTATTGCACGTTGAATGCAAAATCGAATGATATACAAGGTGTTCCACTAAAAAATATTAACTTTGAATTGCCCTGATTTTTGGAACACTGTGTAGTCCAGAATAATTCCAAAATGCGCACACTTACTAGCCATATAACATGATAAATACATTTTATTGGTAAAGTTTACTCATAAAGTACCAATTTACTTTACCTAGCGTTGACTCACTCCGTACATTAATTGTAAACGTATCAGCTGAGATTGGCATCGTTCAGAAGGGTTAGTTGTGTTTCCGTTATAATTACAGTACCTAAACCAAGGTCAGTCTTGTTAGAGGCCCTATTAAACCGGATTGAGTTTCGTAAGTGTGATCAATCTCAAGTGTATACCACGTGATCAAGATATTTAAGTTGGTACCACTGATAGGTTGGTAAGAAGCTGTATTGCTCTAGCTACTCTAGAGCATGGTTCGAGTAAAAACTACGATCAGTTTCAAATCTGTATGAAGGTCATTAACTTATACATATTATAAAATATTATCTTAATTTAAATAATGACTATTTTGTATTTGATTAGACTGCATCCCTATAAAATACAACAAAATAAATAAAATATTATTTAATGATTGGATTGCCTACATCATTACAAAATAATGAATCTTAAGTATTTAAATGTTATAATTTCATTATCAGTACATATTTATGGAATGACAGTGTCTTTTACAAATTTTTTTTAACTCCATAGGTACACATTAGTTATCACACTTTGCTTTACAGCATTTGTTCAAAATGACCGCTATTAAATTGATAACGGCATGATGATTAAATTCGATATCACAATTTGAAATTCAGAATATATAATTTGTCTTGATATAGACAGTTTGTAAATAACTCAAGAAAATGCAAAAGTGAAAAACGAAGGTATAATATGACATAAACTGACATAAACTAAAACGACTAAAACCACACTAAAAATCCAAAGCAGCCAACTGCAAAACACAACAATATTAACAACTAGGGATTTTTGTCATACCACTACAGTACACTTGAGATTGATCACGTTGTAAAAGTAGTGCAATTATAGATTGAGATGATTGAATTGTGATGAGCTCCTCGTGGACACTTAAATTTTAATGTTATCAATGCGCGTGACATCTTTTCTTATGTATGAAAACTAGGGATTTTCTTACAGTGTATTAGTTAATAATGTTTCTAAGTTGTCCCAATATTAACACAACTTAAAAAACATTTAAGCTGTGATATTAATAAGTATTCGCTTGTCCATCCTAATTCTAGTAGTACACTTTCGCTATTAACGGTGTAAGTATATGTGAAATTGACTTCCGATGAATAATATCCCATGTAAAATGTTTCTGTTAACAAACATTAACCCAAACATAAGTTTTTCAAAATATCTCAAACTAGAAGTTCAGTTTGTTACAAATTTTCTAAAACTATCCAAATTACACCATTCATCTGTCTCTAAAATACTTTCCTCTATAGATTACAAGTGCATCAATGTGGGTCATGCTGAGGATGATTAAGCATTTACTAACAGTAAAAGTATTAATCAATAAATAACAAATTTCTGTTAAAATTGTGTTAAACACATAAATAAATAGGAACATGCCTCATAAATCGCAATGTTTGCGTAAGCTCTGTCCATAAATTTTCCATAATGTCAATTAGTGAGATTTCATGCGTTAAATTCTGAGAACAGAAATATTGACGTTTACAGGAAATCGAAAATTTGATATTATGTGGTTCATAAATTTTGCATTTAAGTGTTTCATTTGACATAGACATTCTATTAATCGACCACGTGGAGCAACTACGCATTATGGGTTGCATACTGCTAACCATCTTTAATATCAATAGCTACAATTAATAAATCGTCTTTTCGCATTAATATATTTTGTGCCTTATATTTTGAAGCCACTCTTGAATTATTTCATATAAATGTTCTTTTATTTAATTTATTAACGAGTAAATTTATGGTTTTATTGCTTTAATTTCAAATACAGAACTGTTTTTATTTCGCTTACTTTAGAACGTTATTATTTTTAAAAGTATTTCGGATGTTAATGAGAAATTCTAAAATAAGATGGAGCTTAGTACTTTTTTTTATAAAAAACTTATAAAGATTAAACTTATTCTAATGCAAGAAACTAATCGCTTCACTACATTTAAGAAAGAATCATCAATATTCTGTTTTCTAAAGATTTGAATTTGTTCTTGTACATTATGTGTAGAACTCAATATCTATGATGGCATGCATAAAGTTTTATCGTTTATCAAACCCTGTCAAGTAGAGCATGTTTATGGATATTTAGATTATTTAGGTGTTTACAAAAAAAACGTATTTCATATCCATGGTTATGATTTATTATACAAAAATTTGTGGAAAAACGCAAGTAACCCTACTTTTAGTAAATATGATGAAAAGTACAACTATTATGTTATTCAGATGTTGTGTATCTATGTGATGTAATGGTTACATGGGAATCAGTAGTTTATTACCTGCCTTCGTACATACTATGTGTCTGTGTCTCACATACGAGGGTTGCTATTTATTATTGAGAATAGAAAGAATAAACAAATGAATATGATGAAAAATATTTTTATTGCTTTTCAAAATAATCGCCTTTAAGATCTATACACTTTTGCATGCGATTGAACCACCCTTAAAAGCACTTTGTTCAGTCAGAGCTCTAAAACATGCGTTTTGAAGGCCCAAACTGCTTCTTCGGGCGATGAAAATCGTTGTCCACGCAGTTTATCTTTAATTAATGGGAACAAGAAGAAGTCATTGGATGCCAAGTCGGGGCTGTAAGGCGGATGGCCCATCAATTCGATCTTTTGTGTGTCCAAACACTCGTTTGTTGCATGTGATGTGTGTGAGCTAGCATTGTTGTGATGCAAAATGATTCGTCGTTTTCGGTTAGTTTCTCTCAATTTACCGAAAACTTCAGGCAAACAAATAGTCGTATACTACGCTGAGTTAACGGTCTTTTGATCTTCGAGAGCCACAGTTACCACAGGACCGGTTTTCGTGAAGAAAAACGCCACCATTTGCTTCTTAATGCTTCGAGAACGAACAACTTTTGTTGGCTTTGCTTCACATTGAAACACCCAAACTGTGGACTGGCCTTTTCTTTCTGGCTCTTACGCATAAATCCACCTGTGACGATGTTGTAGACCGCTTTGGAAGCACCACAGTTGTATTTTGAAATCATTTTACGGCACCAACCGACACGAGCATTTTTTTGAGCATCTGTCAGCAAGTGTGGAATCCAACGTACACACAACTTCCGAACACACAAATGTTCGTGCAAAATCTTATGTATGCTAGTCATACTAATGCTTAAACATCTTTCGATTTTGTGAAATGTCACATGACGATCTTGTTCAATTAGTTTCCGCACAGCATCGATATTTTCCGGCACAACGACTGATTTTGGACGACCTTCATCCGTGAGCGAACTACGTCTACGTTTGAATTCAGTGTACCAGCGATATACTGTGGCTGTAGATGGAGCTTCATCGCCAAAAATTAAATTCAGTTGATTGATGCATTGTTCTTGAGTTAGACCACGTCGAAAGTCATAATAAATCATAGCTCGAAAATTTTCACGAGTTAATTCCATATTTTGGCTGAGATGAAATTTTCAACTTACTGTAAACAACACAAATAGTGCTCGCATGACAAAACGTTCTGAGTACGTATAACCTCAAAAATATCAAACTTTAAGATGACAGTGACAGATTTCACCTGGAAATACCAGCGTTGCCAATTCTCAATACATAAATAGTATCCCTTGTAGATGATACATGACATCTCCTTCCTTTTAAATTTATAAACATAAGATCTATTACATATAAAACAACTTAAAATATTTACTTACATAATAATATATTATAATTATTTATCGGAGGCTCAATGGAAATTGAACATATTTCCTTATAGGGGAGACCGGGGTATGTTGCAACACGGGGTACATTGTAACAGCCGTAAAATTTGTAATGAGAGCTGGCAACATGTAGCATGCTCTCCAGTCTATCTTAAGAACTACCTTTAGTTTGTTCCTAGACCAAACATGGTGAGTTTCACTGTTTGTCTATAAAGTAACCAGTTGTGTATTACGCTAACGTAAGTAAATTTTCAATTCAGATTCTATTTTTGGATATCTATCACCAACAATAAAGTGCCTTCCGCTTATTGATGGTAATCGATTACTACAATAATGAGTTAATGTCTTTATTAATATGATAAAGTTTCTTAACGTTGTTAAGGATTTATTAATCATAATATAAAAAATTATCTAACGGGGCAAGATGTAACATGTTACACCTTACCCCGTAGATATTTTCAAATACTTAGTGAACCAAAATATAAAATTTTACAAAATTACTACAATTGTAATTAACCCATTGATGTCCATAATCCCCATTTTGGGATCTCGCCTTTTTTTCTAAAGTCAGGTTGTTGTTATGTTGGCAATCCTGTTTCATTGTTTACATCGTCCGTTGATGATTCACATCGAAGATCTAAATAGTAGCATCATTGATTTTTAATTAGGGTGAGTGCACTTTATATTTTACTAAACTGATTTTCGGAGCAAAAATATATGTCAACTTTACAAATGATTGTGTTATTTGGGAAAAAGAATTAACTATATTGTTATTATCTAAAACAAGTTGTGCCATTCTTCCTTTTGATGACTATTTGCTTAGTTTACATTTTCGAAGTGCTAACTGCCGTATAAAAGACATAAAGGCTCGACACCCATTTGGGGACTATGGTGCATGTCACTTATATGGTGATATTATTTCAGTTCAACATGACAAGCAGACGGATTCTCTCACTACGAGAAGTAAAAGAAATATTAGATGAAGACGATTTCTACAATGATTTTGAAGATTCACCGATATAAATATAGTTGAATTACCTCCTGATCGAGCCGGTGACGTATCTGATAATGGAAATATAGATGAAGACGATCTTTGCAAAGACAAGGTTCCAGAACGTGTGCCCCAAGTTCTATCGATGCCTACTTCGTAAGTTATACCTGAGCCTGTTCCCGAAACATCAGCAAGCACAGAGGTAAAAGCACCTGTCAATTCGAAGAAAAGACCAAAATCAACGGTAGCTGATGCTGCTGACATCAAAAACGAAAAAAATTTGTCAGTCGAGATCTGAAGCAAGATTCAAAACACCAGGAAAAAATAACCTCCGGAAGGTTGCTGAATGCCCCTGGAGTCTCTTTCTTATTCGTCTACGCATCATCAACCCGAACAAACCAGACAGGGCCAGGAAAAAGTAAAAAATGTCTTCAAAGACAAAACACACCGGAGGTTTTTGAAGAAATTTTGAAATTATTGTTCGGGAAACGGTGAAATATGCAGCACAAAAAATAGACATTGTTTTACTTTGTCCACTGGAATTTTTTTACTCACTTCTTACCTCAAGAAAGGATGTATTGGGTTGAAGATAAAGATATTGATGTGCGAATAGTGAGAAAAGCTATGACCAAAAATCGGTTTTCTGAAATAAAACTGTACGTGCATCTGAATGATAACCCACAACTGGAAAGAATTCCTCAGCCAGTTCGCCACCGGATTTTCACCTCTTATTGATAGGCTGAACAACAATTTCATCAAGTTTGGTATATTTTCAGAATTTCCGATTATTGATAAACAAATGGTTCGATACTATGGTCACCATTATTTCAAGCAGTCTATTCGAGGGAAACCATTCGCTTCGGGTTCAAGAAATGAAAAATAAATACAGAGGTACATTCGATACCAGATTTGTCGTAAAAAGACAAATTTTGGGAATAACTTGGAAGGACAACAGCTGCGTTCGCGTTCTAACAAATTTTTCCTTCGTCGAACCAATGAAAAAAGTGAAGAGACGGAGTCGAGCAGAGCAGAAGGTAATTGGTATACCCCAACCATCCCTGATTGCTGAGTATAAGTATACGGGTGGAGTCGACAAGCTCGACTGGAACGTAAACAAGTACCGATTAAGAATTCGAGGAAAGAAATGGTACCTTCCTTTGATCACCAACCCCATTGATGTTGCAACAGTAAATGCCCACGTACTCTACTATCTGGACAATCCAACAAACAAAATCACACTACTAGCCTTCAGAAGAGCAGTAACAAAGGCTTATTTGGAAATAACATCTGATCTATTGGATCCTCGAAAGTCGGATCGGCCATCGCTGAAACTAGCAGCTACTAAAAGTGTGTACGATGTAAGGTTTTCATCTACTCGGCACCTTTTGTCCCGGACCAATGAGGGGAAACAGCGCAAATGTGGCATTTGCAAAAAAAAATGCCAGGGAAGAGTGCATAAAATGCAATGTAGGACTACACATGGACTGCTTCACAACATGGCACAGAAAGTAGGAAGGAAGTCTACATTGGCGTAATCCCCATTTAGGGATCTTGAACTCTTACTCAGTTTTCTCCCACATTTTCTATATTCTTTACTTTTTTCAATTGTAATTTTGATTTTTATTAATAAATACATGTATTTTCTGCAAAAAGGGTTTTTTTTTAATCTGGACAGTACTGGTTTAAATAAAAAAACTACATTTACGTACAGTTGAATTGTAGGTTTAAAAGTACTTAGGTATTTTTTTTTTGCTTTCTTTGCAGAATGAGAAATTATAGGAAAAAAACCGAATGAGGTAGATACGATAAAGACATAATTGATCGAGCTGTAAACCCAGAAACGTGGAACACACAAATATACAAAAATCTCAAAACGACTGCGCATCCGATGAGGATGAATACGTTTGCCTGGTATGTTGTGACCCCTACAATAGAGGTAAGCCAAGTGAAGCTAAGAGAATGTGCCAAGCATATAAATTTTGGTCACACGAAGGGCGAGAAAACTGGATCATCTAATATTTCCCAAAATTGTGATAGTGACTAATTATTTTTATTTTTACTTCATTTTTGTTCTTGTTATTATGTTTTACAGAATTAAACCTTTAAATTCCATAAAGTACCCTTGCCGTTCCAACCTACCTCAAATACTGTTACAACTTAACCCCATACCGAGGTAAATTGTAAAAATTTTTTTGTAACACAATAAAAAATGTTAATCAGAAAGTATTATTTTTTTCTTTAATATAAATATACACAGTCGTAGAATAAT
Organism: Vesta saturnalis; assembly: GCA_036346205.1. NCBI lineage: Eukaryota > Metazoa > Arthropoda > Insecta > Coleoptera > Lampyridae > Vesta > Vesta saturnalis. The sequence continues at coordinate 1,883,605 of JARFJB010002165.1, read as the reverse complement.
GTTGTTGAATATTAATGTGTAAAAATAGTAGGTTTCAGGTAATATGTGTGCCAGTTCTAGGTTTGTTCCCAAAAAATGTTACAACGTGCCCCGGTCTCCCCTACAAATCGCGAAGAACAGTATCTCCTTCACAAACCACCAATCCCCTTTAGACGATTTACTTAAGTTGACATAACCTTATTACGATTAAGTTATATATTCCAAATGATGGATGGCACTGAGAAGCGCATAGTATCTGCTTTACCGATAACAAATCACTCAACCGTTTGATGGTTTGTGTTACCGATACAGCGGTTGCTAATGTTGTATATTTGTTGGAATTTTATTGTGTCGAGAAAGAGCAGCTTCTGTCAAAAGGAACAACACTTATTGGCCATAATTGTAAGTTTCCTAAACATGATAGAAGTTATGTAATTAAAATTATTATTATAATATTATAATAATGATAGAAGTTAGATGAATTCAATACACACTTTACAGGAGCGTTTAATAATAAACAAAATGGTGAGGATTAAATGTTGTGCACCCAATTGTACATCAGATAAAAAACATATCATCGATTCCTAAACCCAAATAAGGAGTTACTTAGATTCTAAGCATGGAGTGAAGCCATAAATAACCATGGGTTACTACATTTGACACCCTTGGAAGTGCATAATCTCAAAAGAGTGTGCCGCTTACATTTGGAATAACAATATTTTAGCTGTGGCAGCAATCGTGTTCGTCATAATGCAGTTCCAACTTTGTTTTTATCAGGAAATCTACCAATTAAGAACTGTTATATTTTTCTAATTGGAGATGTTTGTTAGTGCCATTCCTAGTAATCAATTATTTAATAATTATTATACTAAAAATTACATCCTACGAAACTTCAATCATTAATAATTTGAGATGATATCTTGTCCTAGGTGGCCAAATATTTTGTATTAATTTCATGAAACATTTTATTCAGTATTACCTAGCTTCAAATTAATTGGTGTATATGTACAAAATTTTATCTAGATAGAAAAATTAATTGCAATTATATGAAATAATAAGAATTAATGTTTGTAGCGTATGAATTAACAAGCCAACCATCTACTTCTGTTGAAGTGTTGGAAACAGAGGATTCTGAAATGGAAGTTGGTAAGTTGTAAGGTACGTTACGTATAGTTCGGTCGATGGATCTTTGCATTTGTGTGACATAAAAGGGCAATAACTGACCACTGATATGTTAACCACAAACCACCAATATGTTAACCTTCTTCATTTTCAACATGCACTAATCCTGCAGAATGACAGCACTTGATTATGTCTGTATTTGTCATAGTGTGATGTCATGTTAATCCAGTATTTGTCCTGTTACGTTGACATTCAAATGCAAAGATCCTCCGTGCGAGCTACACATAATTTTTGAAAAGAAGAGACATATTCTTGTAAACATTACAATTTTTTGGTAATGATGCATTTCAATGATTTTTAAAAGGATATGAGAACCACAAAAATAATTGGAACCTCTGATTTACAGAGACTGCATGATATATGGTAATTAAAGGTATAAAATGTATAAAATTTATAGGTGGTGTAAATAAATGTTTTAAGCGTTATCAATACAAATCGTTAAAATAACTAGAGACGCCAACCACTCAATAAAAGATAATGCCGTTGACTCAGTAGGTAGATTAAATCAGGTCTGGTTCATGCTTTTGATTTGCTTAACTACCACAAATTTCTGCTTGGTTATTTTCACCTAACATCAATATAGTAACTTCTAGGTTACAATAATAAAAATGATCTCGGACGCCAAGTTATTTTTTTACACTAGGAATAACTAAACCGAGGATACAATAAATCATTCATCAAAATGTCAAACTAAAAGATATACAAATTGTGTTTATTAAGCATTTAAATTTGGGATTATACAAACAAATTCTTAAAACTAGTGTTAGTAGTCTTATCCTAATAAGTCATAGGGGTATAAATACCTGTTACAAAATTTTGTACAACTTCTTGAGAACCTCTGTTCATAAGGAATGCGGAAGTGTAAATCAAAGATGATGTAATCTTCGTACCAATATTGCGCAATATGTCGTATTTTCAATGGTTTACGTTGTAAAGTATACCAAAGTTGAAATTGCTTCTTACAAATTTACATTCATTGCAATTTGAATAATCCAGAATTTATTGCATTCTCTTGAAGGTTCAAATAAAAGGTGTGATCTAAATTTAGATCGGAATTAAATGCAAAATGCAATCATAAAATGAAATCACTCAAAAATAGCAAAATTATAAGTACAGGTGTACGTGATTGAAAGTAGTAAAAGTGCCTGCAAAGAGAAAATGTTTCAGATTTTAATATAATACGAGTTAAAGATGCCTTAGCATTAAATCAATGGCACTTTACACAAAATTTAGGTAGAAACCAAAAATGGTTTCTTACTTAAAAAAACGTGCATCAAGCAATGCTAAAAGGACGCTCACCGTTTCAGGTGATTTAGCTATGCGCGAGAGATATGTGCAGAAAGTAATTACACGATATAGAAGTGTAAACCCTTAAGAAAATATGCAACTTAAGTTACACCAAAATGCGAATTAAGTTGCCTACCACAACTTATAAATCATTAATTATCAAAAACCCTTTTTTTCTTATATTTTACAACTAAATGAACGGAGAACGTAAAAGATTCGTTACAACTGCAGCACTAACTAATAGTACTATTAAGACAAAAAAACGTAAGAAAATAACGCCATATTCCATTTTACGAAGTGCTAGGTTGAATACTGTTAGCAGCCTAATTCCCCGGGAAAAAGTTTTTTATGGAAATATACAAAAACCGTACAGAGCATTTCAAGTTATGTCAAGCAGAAAACATAGTTTTACGAAGCGCTTGAGCGCTGCCAAGAAGTTTGTTACTGAGAAGGGTATAGAAGAGAATTTGTGTAGACTGAATGTTTGGGTTGCACAGTTTATCCGTTGCCAAGTAAGAAAAGCAAACAAATTGGGGAAGCAACGTCGATTTACAACAGATGACAAAATATTAGATCTCGCCTTATACAATCAAAGCCCAAAACCTTCTCGTTTTTGTCTATGGTTTTTGTATTACGTTTTCTTACGTCGAGCATTCTTCAAGGCTTCTTTTTGAAGAAATAGCTATTAATCTAGGAGTATACTTTAATGAGAAGGATGACTTTATACATAGCTTTGAACACATGGGAGAGGGACTCGCACATATGAAATGGCAGACCATGTTCGAGTATTTATGGTGAGAGGAATGAAAAAAAACTTAAGCAACCAATTTGTTACACGTTTTCAAGCAAGAATGATGCAAAGGCGCCTCAAATTTCCAAGCTTTTGAAACAAATTATTCACCTGTTACTAGACATTGATTTGAAACCAATAACCACAATATGTGATCAATCTCCAACAAACGTAAAAGTTATAAGAACTCTAATGGAAGACACAAAATTGGAATATTTATGGGAAGTAATTTTTCATACATGGAAGCTTCCTTTGTAGTAAAATGGTTCGAAATATTCTCACTACATGCACCCCATTTACTCAAAGGAATCCGAAACAATTTTATTACATAATAACCCTGTACGAGACAGACAATGGTCCAAATTTGGTTAATGGCTTACGTACAATCCCTCATTTGACGGATGAACATGTGTATTTAAATTTTTAGGCAGGGTTGCATCTATTATGAATTTTCTCAGTAACCTAGGTAAGCATCAATATTATTAAAAATTAATCTTAATATTGAAATTAATTTGTTGTTACAGAAGGGCAAAATGTTTTCAAAGGTGCAAACTATACTGCTCAAGTTTTGTACTTTTTTGACAAACTATTCGACTCAGACAATGGAATTAAGAAGCTATCGGCAAAGGGCAAAATTTTGAGGTGCGGAATTTTTGCTGATCACCTACAGTTTTGGAGAGAAGCTTTAGTTTTTTAGAAACAATCCAATTTGTACATTCAGCTAGAGGTCTCACTGAAAGACCACAAGTCTGAAAAATTGGATTTTCACTATTAATATCATTAATATTTGGAACAGCGTTCAATCAGATGATTTTAGTTATTTATTGGGTCGAAACCATAGAAACCTTTGTTGGCCAAATTAGGAGTCACGGGATTCAAAATTCTAATCCTACTGTTTCTGCTTTTATTGGTGCGTTCAAAGTAATTCACCATTAAATCTATACAATCCCGCATTCAATTGTGAAAAGGACAATGCGAGCTATTTGTCTAGTGGGCTAAAATAGTTTTTGAATCGTGCTCCAATTTCTGTTGGTATGCCGGAATCACTTCCTCAGCCCTCGCCTTTGTCTCCTGCATGTATGTCGCCATCTCCTGTAGATTCAGAATTACTCAAGCGCTTAGCTCAACTTACTAGTAGCAGGATTATCTATTAAAAAAAATTAAAAAAAAAGGTTTTATCTGTGACACTTGCAAAAATCAATGCTTTGTCAGGGTAAGGATAACCCAGACAATTTGTTAATCTCATTTAGAGAATTTGGTGGTGAATGGGCTAAACGCTTGAGTTACCCTACTGTACAAATTGCTAATAGTTTTAAAAACATCCATTGCATCAAAATTATATTATATTGTTTTATTAGGAGTAAAAGTGTGACTTTTGTGGCGAGACTGAATGTTTGATAATTTCAGACGAGCCACAAAAAATGCTTTTACTCCGAAAAAAACATGCTATTTTTTCCGCAAACGACATTTAAAAGATAGAATTAAGGGAATATTTTCCAAAAAGATTGCAGCGCAGCTGATAGATATAGAAAAATGTAAAACTACATTGCTGTGGTTACTGGTTTTGTGGTAGTCAAGGCGAAAAAAATGTTTAAAATTCAACAATATAATTGTCAGAAACATTTAAAGTCTAACACTAGGACGGTGCGGTTTTGGTGACTTCTTGAGCGTCATGGTTCACTTGTAGTAAAATGCATTGTACAAATTTTCTTGGAGATTACTTTGTGTCGGATTCCGAACCAAATTGTATGCCGCCCAACGTTGTTCAAATTGCTAAGATAGCTACGAACGATTTAATTCCAACTAAGTCAAGCAGAGTTTAAAATCATGCTTATGAAAGATATATCACATGGTGCAATGAGAAAACCGTTACAAACTATATTCTGAAAGTGCTATTTTTGTGAATTGGCAACCAAACTAAAAATGAAGAGTTCAACAATGTGGTCTCAATATTAAATGACAAAATTATTACTGAATATCAAACATGGATCAGATATTAGCAAATATACGAAGCTACGTGCTTATTTGAAGAAGCAGAATGAAGGTTATAACCCTAAAAAGTCAAAAGTATTCACAAAGTAACAGTTTGAAGATTTTTTAAACAATGCACCTAATGAGTAATATCTAGGATTAGTGATAAAATACTAACCTGCATCAATACATTAAAGTTTTAAAATATAAGCTACTTCCAGATTGTTTTAATAATAGGCGTATCAGGAGCATGTAGGTGCGATGAAATGGTGAAACGTAGGTGCGATGAAATGGTGACCATGACAATAGACAATATAAAAATTTAGGATCTGTTATTCATATAAATATTCCTCATAGTAAAACTAAAAAGTCACGATCGTTGTAATTTTACCATTAATAATTATCGTTAATAAAGGTCCAAAGTTCAACTAATATTTATTGCCTTTGTTAATTTTAGGTCACGTCACCTTTTTGTCCGACCGTTAGCGTACAAAAGTGCTTTTTTGTACGCTCACGGCCGGACCAAAAAGTTACGCCTATTAAATCAAACTTCAGCATTATAAACTGACGTTAATAAAGTGGATGTTTTTGACGTTTGCGGAAAATCATTATCCCCAATACATTGGGGATACTGTATGTTTGATTTCATTGGATGTCTGGGGTGATGTTACCCTACGCGAAAGCACACCTTATACGCTACCCCACACAATAAACACGCCCTCGAATTCGGCTTTATAAGGAAGCAAACCAGCTGGTAGCTACCGAGCTGGTATCGTTGTAGTGGCACGACCTGCTTAGCATTCGGGAGGTAATGGGTTCGATTCCGTTACCGTCTACCTTGTATGAGGTTTTTCAGGGGTTTTCCTCATACACGTGTAGCGGTATGGTCACTGCGTAGATGCACACCATGGGCGGCTACATAGACGAATGCTGGGGTAGTATTTTCCCTTCAGTGTCCTAACTCCGTTCCTTCCGATCCTATCATGACTACACCCACCTTAATACCACCATGCATATATACGTAATGTATGTATGTATGGGAATCATGATTGTGGCTGAAGGATCTCGAAAACCTCGAGCAGCCCGCCTACCCCTTACGAAAGGAGTGGAATAGGTGCCCTTTCCTTTCCGCTGGTAGCGTAGTGGTGACACGACCAGCTTGTATTCGAGATAATGGGTTCGATAGGCGAATGCTAGGTAGTATTTTCTCCCACAGAACACTAACCTTCCTTCCGATGCTATCCTACACACATCCTATCACCATGCTCATACGTAATGTAATGTATGCTCGGAATCTATGATTGTGGCTGAAGGACCTCGAAGCTCGAGCAGCCCGCCACCCCTTAGAAAGGAGTGAATAGGTGCCCTTCCTTCCTTGCCAAAGGATCATTCTGCTACGTTGTTACAGCCTGGACAGAGTGAACCGCACTGCACCGGTTTCTCTTATAGCCCGAACCGGCGAACAGCGTTCTACACCGGAGTTTCCCAGATCCCTCATAAGAACAACCTAACTCCCTGCGCGTGCTTCTTATAGTCCGGACAGGGTTGTTACAGAGCCACGCCCTGCCCTGTAAGAAATGGTACGCACGGAAGCCGCTCGCCAGCGCCGCCGGCAACTGCACGACTTCCGGACCTTCCGACAACGATCTCCCGTGCCTTCGATGGTTACACCGCTCTCCCGCTTTCGAGTAAGCAACCCCATCCTTAGCAACCGAATGGCCGTGCACCGTACAGCGAGGCCCACAGCAATCCCTTCACCCGCTCCACCCGCACCGGTCATGCGCCGTGTATATACGATCTAAGTTTAATAATTCGTGTGTGAATAGTACTGTAATGAACAATGAACGATTAAGTGTGTAAATAGTACTGGAAAATGACGATTACACCAAAATGTGGTATTCATAAAGTTGAAATTGTTAACTTTACATGCATGTATTGCTATATTCGTTAATATTGAAGATAGAATGTCGGTTAAATGGGGAAAGTTTTAGAGAATTTTATGGCTATCATCATGGTAAAGTCAGATTTGAAGTAACTTTTTTTGTTTTTGAAATAATTGAAGAAAACAAAAATTGTGCATTTTCTACTACCCCCTGTAGCTCTTTTATTTGAAGTCTGACAACATTTTGATTTGTACATTATTATGACACTTTTAAAAGACAATTTTAAAAAAGTACCAAAATTTATCTACAGTCATTTGTTTTGAAATACATACACTAACTGTTGTTTTTCATATGGACGCCATCTTGGATTTTTACATTATCGAATAGTATTTTTTATCACCTTTTCAGCGATGTATCACATGATACGAGAATTTACTTCCAACTATCAAAAATTTAAACCCTTGCTAATGTATCTGTTTTTACTTACAAAATTTAATACATTTCTAACTTTTGTTTTTGGACGCTATTTGAATTATTACATTATCGAATAGTGGATTTTAACACCTCTTCAACAATGTATTGCATGATATGAAAATTTACTTTCAGCAACCAAACATTTAAACAAAATAAAATATGAGGCCATGGATAATAATTCAATGACTGACAAGAAGGTGGCATAATTTATTTATTCGCGTAAATTATTCGCAATCTGTGTTAAGTACTTGGAAAAATAATTGTTCTTGTTGTCATTGTTAGTGTTTATTATTGTTGTTATTCTGTTATTCGTTTGTGTTGTTTTATTGTTTGTTCCTGTTGTTATTATTGTTAATATTTATTCATGTTTTGTATCTTGGTGCAAGATTTTTGAAGTATGGTGTTAAGATATTGCAATGAAGAGAAGCTAGATATGCTTGAAATCTATTTCAAAGCAAATAGAAATGCAGATAATGCAATAAGAAATTATGAGGAAATATTTCCCGACCGGGTTCAACCGAATAAAAGACATTTCAGGACTTTAGTGATGAATTTATTATCATATGGCAGTGTTGAGAAGGAAAGACCTAAAAAGTATGTTAAAGATAATGAAGGTAATAATAATGCTGTTCTAAATTTTATTGGTGAAAACGAAGCATGCTCGATTAGAAAAATGGCGGATGTATTACACATTCCGAAATCCTCCGCCCATGACATTTAAAAAAAATAAATTTCATCCATTCAAACCGATTATTACACAAGCGTTACGAGAAGGTGATTTTGAGAGACGAATGGCATTTTCACGGTGGTACATTCAAAAATCTGGGGAAGATACTCAATTCTCGTCCAACGTTTTATGGACGAATTAAACCAGATTTACAAATTGCGGAATTTTTAATAGGCACAATACGCACTTCTGGAATGTGGAAAATCCCCATAAAGTTTGTGAAAGGAGATTTAAAACCAGAATTGGTTTCAATGTATGGTGCGGAATTATAGGTATAAATAAAATTTTCTTAAAAAGTTTATTTTAAATGTA
>JARFJB010002165.1:1777500-1870000 GCA_036346205.1 Vesta saturnalis | reverse complement strand
GGTTTGATGTGTGAACATAATACAGAATATGATTTTATTGTAAATGAACGAGAACTATAAACCTAATTGTTCCTTCATTTTCTAAAACAAACTACAAATAAATGGTCGTTTACAACTTTCTAATGAAATGTTTATAAATATCTACACCTTTTGTAAAAATCGCGCACATAATTATTTCGTTGATGGATCAAGTAGAAGAAAATAATGAACTTAAATACCTCTATCCACATGCGCTGACGCTCTGCTGGTACCAACGCTGGAGATGAGAAATGTCGGCATAAAAGTTGCTCGCTTTCCGTGGCCGATGTAAACAATTCAATGAACAGCTGTTACTTTTAGTGTGTAATAAAGCTTCGATGTTGGTCTACCATTTCCAAAACAGTACCTATAAAGCTTACTGGCAGTTTATGTATGCAGATTTTGTAATAAGCTTGCAATACCAACTATAACGAATTCAGTAGTAGGAATGGGTTTGATGTTAGCTGTAGTGCTTGCAAAAAAGTAAAATTAATTACACGAAGTTTGTCACGTGTGGTCAAAACCTAACGAACCATCGCTGTTTTATCGAACTTTATTTCATTATTGTCCTTCATCAGAAATGTAGTATTAATATACTTACCTTTTTTTTGGGTTTTTTTATTGGTGTATGTTAAATTATTACAATCTAAACGTTTCTATAACACATTTATCTTCGTCAGTAGTATTATTATCTATTAAAATTGTTAAAGATGTTGAAACAATTTTGTCAAGGTTGAAAAATTAAAACATAAATATCACTAACAGTTTGAGAAACGTATAAAGCCAACTATGGAATTACACTTTAGTAAAAAATAACTAGATCATTAAAAATTGAATATTGTTAAACCATCTTAAAGATAACAATTCAGAACACCCTCTAAACTGTCGAAGGCTAACCATGAAAAATGTCAGCAAAAAAAAATGTAGTATAGTTCATTGAAATTAAACATGTTGACAGCTTGAATGTATTACAAATTTTACGTTGTTTGAAGACAGCTGGATTTTTAGCACTAATTAAAATTTAGAATTCCAATTCTGTAAGGGCATTTAGGATTTTGTTATTTGGTGTTGCCATTAAGAAATCGAAGTTATTAATTACGTATCATTCCCACGGTTTAATATTTTCGTTGTAGTGGAATAGATTTTAGATTTGTTTTTGTGTAAATATTACGGTTGTTCCTAGTTATTTTAAGTATGGGTAACTATAGTTGACGGATTTGAAATTACGTCTTGTAAAATTATATTCAGTATTAAAATTACTACTTTAGATGGGGCATAGTTGCAGTTTTAAAAGCATTTGGATGTCGGTCAGATGGGTCATCTTGATAAATTCATTTTAATTAAGCAAGGAGGTTCGACTCTATAGACGTTACTTTAAGGCTGATTTTCGAAAGGAATTTGGTTGACGAAAATATCAGGTTTTATTGATAAGACCGTGCGATAATGTGCAGAGTATTTATTTATGATTTAATTTTCCGTTTCATTTGCCGATGTGTCTTTGTTTTTAGCGCATATGATGACAAAGTAAGGAGTTGGTAGGATTGGCTCATGAGGATTAAGTTGAAGAGGACGAGGTCTGGATCATGTTAGTCTTGATAAGGATGTTGTAGCGTCAAGGCTCGAGTTTGATCGCGTACGGAGAATGCTTGTGCGAGTAGAGTGGAATTGGGTTACGCTATACCGGCAGTGAAGGAACTATCGTAGAAAGAGTTTTCCTTAACCTTTACTTTGGGGATATTATAACGATTCACGCACCTCCAGTACTTTTATAACTTATCGTTATCAGCGATGACAGTACCGTTTTCCGAGAAGAGGGTTAGTTGTTCGAACGATTGACGATTCTTTATTTTTCTGGATGTATTTCGAAATTATGAAGGTTCCAGTTTTATAGTGATTTCGTGTACACAGCTGACCCGAAATCGAATAATAAAGTTGCCGTAAATAGTCGCAGTTTAATAGTTCTGTGTAAACACAGCTTTCGCATTAATAAATGTATATAAGTTGATAAGTATTAAAGTAATATTAGTGTACATACGATGAATCGGGCGGATAGATGATGGAAGCAGATGGTATTGATTTAATGACTCTTTGTTAATGAAATTTGTGTAAATATAATCTAAGGAAATTGAGAAGCTAGGGTTTTCTTGTCGATAAAAGAGTGCATAATTTTTTAATCTTATTTTTTTCTCATGTTAGCATTATTAGGTTTATTCAAAATTTAAAAGTTTAGCATTCACGTACCGCGTGATTGAGTTGTGCAAAATTGTTTATTAACACAACTTTACAGTGACAACTTTTTAACTACTTTATTATTTAGTAAAAGCTTTAACGTAATGAACAATGAGAATTTCTGTATTAGAGTAGTTACCATTTCGACATTGACAATATAAGTTCATTTTAAAAAAGGTTTTAAGATATACCGCAACGTAGTGATAAAGTAAATTAGTTCGTTGACCGAACAGCTGGCTTATTTGCATGCCAGTGATTGTTTTGCAAGCATTCGCAAATTAATTTTGGAGATTTTTTATAGTAGTCGACTACCGACTGTAAATCATCGTTTTACCTGGTTTTTGATAAGGTAAGCAAGTTTGTTTATTTGTCTGGGAATGAGCTGTTTACTTTTCAATTTATGAATATTTGATCGCGTTTAGGTTATTTCGTTGTGACGTATTTACGTTTTGAGCTGAATAATTAATTACCGTTTGGACCAACTATTTTTGGTTATTTGAGTCAATAATTTTGAGTTTATTGGAAGGTACAATGAGTTTTGGGTTTAATTATCGCCATTTGGAGGATTTTGTATGAAGCTTAAGGTTTTATTGAAGTTTAGGTGAACTTTACGTCGAATTTTTTCGTAGAGGGGAGTGTTTTATTTTGAGTTAACGAAGAAGAACTGGAAGCGTGTGTATTTCAAGATAGTGTGGGAAATTATCTAATTTTAAGGATAATACCATATCTGTGTAATAATAATAATAAAAGCGACAAATAAAAATTGTACGTTATTCGCTGCATGTATTCTTTAAAGCATAATTACAATCGAATGAGTATTATTATGAAGCAATATCAGGGGTATTAGCTATTTTTACTTTTTAATAAGCTACTGCAATATAATCGCTCAACATGAAAACGGTGAAGTTGGTGCTGGTAGTGATGTCCTCTATGAAGATCTAGATAATTTAAATTACGCTGCCCTTAATTTTGAAAATAAGGGGAAGCGCAACCATCCCAAAAGCCTTGACTGCCGAAAATGTCTTCACACTAATATTTAACATAGATTATCGATTACCTACATTTGAGGATGTTTTCCATAATTTACTGTTAGACGTAGTAGTTACTTTATTATGGGATTTATGGCATCTTATTTATGGCGTTTTATTTCTGCTTAAACCTTGTAACCCCCAATGTATACATTAATTTTTCGTACGGGTAAAAGGTCGCAATTTGTAGATGGGAGTGAGAAATGTAATAATAATTTGAATATCAATTATGCAATCTCCTTTGATAAGACAAAACGGGCCCTAATAAGTATTAATAATAATAAACACAGATTAAATAAAATCTTTTTATTATCAGGGAAAAAGTACAATGGTGGAAGATGCCCATATTCTACTTCAGTGATTCGATATCTGATTTAAAAACAAATCAAAAGAAAATTGAAATCTAAAATTTTAAATATATCGTACCTTTTTAATTAATAACGAATGTATATTGATATATCATCTGTCGAAATAACGACAGGTTCGTGTTTTGAATTATGTCCAATAAATTCTGTAAAATGTGGTTAATGGTGATTATTTATATATTTTTGTTTTTTAAATTACAAAAATTACAAATATATCTAGAGATGCTAATAATTTAAGAATACACTTTGCACTATAAGTACCATTATAATATCATAGAATGTTTGTCACCTGTACTTTAATTTTTAGCCTTGATAAAGGAAATTCACATTTCCGAAAGCTCGGCATATCAAAAAAGAGTTGTTTCTTGTTTACTACCCCTGCCCATTGACAATATTCCCCAAAAAAAAACGTTAAATTTTCATTTCTAACCGATAGTGAAGATTAACTCTGTCAAAGCATATTGTTTTTCTTTACTTAAGGGTATTAGTACAAGCTGTGGCTGAATAAAGGTATTGAAATTAAAACCGACATACAAAATTAACATTAATTAATAATATTATCCTTTTAGTTGCTTCCTGGATTTTCTGGTCTATAGGTCATGTATTAAAATTTTATATTTATTCATTATTTTTACATAATTAGTGCCTGATGTATTTATTACTCTTTCTTACTCTTTTTTTTTACCATAATTACAAAAACTGGTAATTTCCGATTCACACATTAATATTGTGTATTTTTACGTGTTAAGTAATAGTTGAAAATATCCACGGACAGATTAATTTAATTAAGGGCATTACTAGGTATATATAACGTTAGTGCGGTCGTTTAATTGTTTCAGTCTTATACGTCTTTTGAATTCTACAGAACCATGCTGAAGTTATTGGTAAGTTTACATTATTTTATTAATGGTGTAAAATAAGTTCTTCTTAAGCTCTTAGTTGTTGGTATGTTCGTGATAGTGTGCGCTATGGCTCAATACTACAACCCTTACAATCAATACCAATATTCAGGTTATCCTTACAATTATGGACAAAACGGATATAGCACATACAATTACCCCTATAACTATAATCGGGGCTATACTGGATACTCCAATGGTTACTATTAATGACCTGTAATACCAAATTTGAATTTTTTTTTTGTAAAAATATACATTACAGATGGTCTACAATAATTATTTTATCGTTTTACACTCAATTGATATTCAAGATTCCCACGTTTTTCTTTAAATTAAAAATAAGGTAAATGGCCCAAAATATAGAGAAAATAAAATGTACACTCTTTTGTTGTGCACTGTACATAATAAATTTTTTCTTTATAGTTTATAGTTTTTTTTTGCGTTTTATTTATATACATTCCCTTTTTTTGTTGAAAATTACTATTATGAATGTGCTTTTCGGTCAAAAGAAAAATAAAGAATATTTTTTTTACACATACTCAGCCTTCTTGCTGGGAACGATGGTTACAATTATCTAAAGTAGACTAATTTAAGGAAAATTACACTAAACTTCTACAAATTCCACCAGGATAAAGTGTATTCTTAACTCATTTTTCATCCAGTAAAATACGTATACTGCCAACAGAATTCTTTTATACACACATATTATTATTCAATCCCTACCAGGATGAAGTCCAAAATTCTCCCCAACTTTCAATTTATGGCGAAGGAAGTATTTAATAAATAAATAGGGTGTTACATTTGATGTAGTAAAGGTGACATAAAAAAAACTGACAACATGGCAAAATTGGAAATGTCATTACCGAATATTTTGAGATCACCCTGTACAAAAGTTCAAAATAATTAAAAAATATCTGGTGTGGAACAACACACGACCTTTCAACCCGCAAAGTGGAAATTAAAGGTAATGAAGTAATTTTAATAACAATTTTTTTAGGATAATTATGCAATTTTCTTTGATACGTTCATTACGAAAATAGGCAACATTGTAAACATTGTAATACTTAAATTCCACCTTAGGATTTTTTGCCGCTATATTATGCGTCGTATCAAAATATTGCTTATAACATAATTAATCTATTTGTTTAAGGTCCACATATTGGTACTTTTATAACTTTGAAATATATAGCTGTTTCAGAACTATTTGATAAAACGGAAACATCTCCTAATGAACCCTCCCTCACCGCTGCTGAATGTCTCCTAAAATTTAACCAGCTCCAGAGAAATGAAAACAAGGTTATATATGACATTCTAAATACGTCCTTGTTTTCATTTTGGAGATATCGTCGACATAATCTATTTTATGTTATTTTTCCCTAGCTTTGGGGTGTTTATTATTACACCAAAAGTATTATGGTATTAGACGATTCTCAGAAACCTCAAATCTCATAATGTGTCAAAATTAATTTAACACATAATAATAATAGGAGCCTATTGAACTTTAAGTGAAGAAGCAGGGTTCCGCCGTATTATAACATACCCATAAATTTATGTTGGGGTCTCTCTCAATTGGTATACAAGATTTTCATTAAATTTCACAAAATAATTTGATACAACTAAAAAATGTTTATTTTCAACAATATTAAAGAATCAACACAAATAAATAAAAAAACCACACTGCTTTGTCGTTTACTATCCTTCAGGTAGTTTAAAAATATTTAATAACTGCCGATTGAATCGTGAGCTGAGATTCTTTCAAGAGATTTTGAGTCAAAAGTGTCTAAGTACACGTCCTTATTCCATCTCCATTTTTTCTACATCTGAATTAGGTTCATGATTTTTAGAAGAAAGTTTTGAATCTGAATCTGATTCCTCGAGAGAAATACTGCAAACTTTCAAACTCCTCTGAAACGGACATTTAAAAAATCCTCATTTTTAATATTCAAAAAAGAAGGCAATATATACCAATCATGTGGAAATAAATTAATCAAATTTGAGGTTAGTGAAAAATATACCAACTTTGTAAAAATAACTGCCAAATCTTGGGGGCAAATAAAAAAATAGATTATACTAACATACATCCACATACATACGCACACGCAGACGCACACGTACACCCACACCCACACGAACACGCAGAAGCACGCGCACACGCACACGCTCACGCAGACGCAATTTTTTTCTCTCGAATATTAAGACATTTAAAATGTGTATGGGTATAAATTTGTTTGTTATCGCAGTTGATAACGAAAGGTTCAGCCGCGGTTGTATAGTTTACATTTTTTTTTTAAATTTATCAGTTCGCATGTATACTGAATTGTTTGTGAGAGTACAGAAAATTTATTTGAGTAATACAGTCTCTGATTAAAAACATGATGAGTGCGTTTTATTTCTAGATATCAAGTCTGTTTTTTTTCCTGGGAAGTGTGCACTATGCAGCTTTAGTATGAAAAGTTTTTATGTGACGATTAAAACGGATGACGTGATCTTGTGGGAAAAATGCAGTTTTGTTTTTTCCGTTAGTTGAAGTCTAGGTGTAGAAGAAAGAGATTGGACGCTGAACATGTGATGTGGGCGAATTAACACGACTACCGATGACCAGTTGATTAGTCCAAGCGGTTTCTTCTCAAGACTGGTATACTAGTCTAATTTGTATGTAAGTATACGGATACACGTTTATTCCGGTGCCTGGTCCTTTGTTGTGTTTTGAGAGGTAGTACGATTGGCTTGCAACACGCAAGATCCATGACTTCTAAACAAGTTTTTGAGTGGTTGGGAAACCATTGATTTGTAGGTACAGTTAATAATTTTCGGATGTCGATACATGTTCTTATTATTGATACTTAGTAGGTCTTGTAGTAACGTGTGGTGGTTAAAATTTATATATTTTTTGTTTGCAATCGTGAATAAGGAAGGAAAATGGATAACCTGGCTAAACTTAGCACTTTTGGTTCATCGCAATATATTTATAATCTTATTTTTGTTTCTAGATGTAGTAAAGATGCCGACATAACCCTAACCAGCAATAGAAAACGCAAAGGATTTTAACCCAAAAGGAAACCGAATATTTAACTGAGCACTTATCAGTAACATTGATGAGCCATATTAAAGTGACGATTCCCAACGAGATAAGTACTTTGTGCCTTCAGACTCTGTCAGCAATAGCAGTGAAGTTTTTGAGCCCGACCAGGATGAAATATGTATAGGAACAGATAACATTGCAGGCAGCGACGATCAGCAACACGTCGATCTGGTGATGATATTGACTGGACAAGCGAAGAAAGGGAGACCTCTGAGATACCATTTGTCCGAGACCCTAAAATAAATGTTAATCTTCTAAACGATTTTCAGCGAATAGCTTTTTTATCTACTGTTTCCAGAGGGGCTTATCGGAACAACTGTGACTATTTTTTTTTATGATTGTGGACCTGAACAGGCTAAATTAGGCCTATCGTGCTAAAGCACTCGGAACACTTAGGAGGACATA
The DNA here is from genome assembly GCA_036346205.1 of Vesta saturnalis. Lineage (NCBI taxonomy): Eukaryota > Metazoa > Arthropoda > Insecta > Coleoptera > Lampyridae > Vesta > Vesta saturnalis. The sequence goes on along the minus strand of JARFJB010002165.1, from coordinate 1,861,974 downwards.
GAGGAATAGTGAAGTTGCCAATAGATGCCTATGAACAGCTACCTTAAATTTTCTCATATCATAAGTGAGAGGAAAACAGGAACTAGGGAGATCATTCCAGAGTTTAGAAGCCGTGTAGAAAAATGTGGATTGCGCCCGTTTGGTACGACAAGTGGAGATTTGTACTGCATACTGATGATGTGAATGAGCGAACCGAGTGACTGAAGCAAATCCTAGGAGGTATTGTCAAGTGTACTGTGCTAGCACAGCGTTGGACAAAATCGCTTGTATTACCATCCAATAAGGATAAGCGCCACAAGTATGGAATAAAATTGTATGAATATACTTCAAAAGATGGGTTTATACTGAATGCTATAGTTTATACGGGAAAACGGATAGTACTTCGCATACTGACGAAGTTGTGAAGTTACTTCTGAAAAATTACTTTGAAAAGGGTTAATTGGTGTGTATATATAACTTCGAAAATAGTGTCAAGCTGCCAGAGGATGTGATCAAACACAAAAGTGGGACAGTGCGAAAAAATAGGAGAGTAAATCCGAAAGAATTGAAGACGGGTAAAGTGGCATACAGAAGTAAAGGTCCTGTATTGGTTACTAGTTGGGGGAATAAAAGATAAGAATGACTACTAAAGCTTACAGGCATAATATGGGAGAAGTTGGAACAAACAATGACAAAAGAAGCTAAAACCCCACTGTGTCATTGATTATAACAAAAACATGTCAGGTATAGGTCCACTCCCAGGAAAACTACTCGGTGCTACAGAAAATTTTCTTGCACCTCGTATATATATGAATCTGGGATGCTACCTGTATCGAAAGGTCCAGAACAACAAATTCCGTCTGTTGCTATTAAGGGAAAATATAATCAATTTCCTTTTAGACAATGTTAAAGAACAAATCAATTCTTCCCGTGTCCCATCGGAAGTCCTGCACCATGTTCAGTACCATTAGGAGCCCATTCCGGATACCGACAAGAATAAGTGAGTAATGACGTGGTGCAAAAGTCGTATCAAAAAAGGAGTGCGCCAACCATCTCGCTACCTGTGCCTCCTAAGCCTTGGTTCTCCTGCACGTTGTGTCTTTTCTTGCACCTCGTAGATATATGAATCTGCAAGGCTCAATTTACATCAGTTTATTCGAAATCTTACGATACAAAATTTAGTTCAATGTGTTTCGGACAAAATACTTGTTTACTTTAATTTTTATTAAATTTCAATAAATGTATAGTGTTTATTAAGTGAGTGTTTTTTTTTGAGTGTACACAGTACATCTTTGCGCACAACATTCGTATTACTACTTAAAAATTATTATTAATTTTACTAAATGCATAAATAAGAAGTTTACCTCGAGTAGGATTTGAACCTACGACCTGTACTTTGCTAGAGTACCGCGCTAACCAACTGCACCATCAAGGTTCAAGCCCAAATCGATGTAAATCTTGTCTTTATGTATGCAGAACTGATATAAATTCTAAATGTAATGAGAACTTATTCGTTCATAACAAAAACTTATAATAATTCGTATTACTACGTTTATTCAAAATTTAAAAGTTAAGATGTTTTGCATTGCATCCAGTTATAGAGTGGTTTACTGGTTTTACCGAAATTGTAGGTTTACACAACTTTACGATGACGATTTTTTTTTGCTTTATTATTTAATTCAAGCCTTAACGTAATCATTTGAGAGATAATTAGTCATTCTGCTCTGGTTGATATAGTTGAAGTTGAGGATAAGTTATAATAGATATACTGTAACATAATTATAAAGTAAATAGGTCGTTATCCGAACAGCTTATTTGCATGCCAGTGATTGTTTTGCGAGAAGTCGCAATTCCTTTGAAGAGATTTTTATAGGAATCAACATACCGATTGTGGTCGCCGTTGTGCCTGAGTTTTCCAAACAGGTAAGCCAATTTGTTTCATTGGTTATAGCAGCTGTGTATGTTCCCGAATTTAGGTACTACATCCCGATATCGACGTTTAGTATATTTTAGGATTTTATTAATTTTCGGTCACGTTTAGTTTTGTTGTGACACATTTTGACTTTTAAATTGTATAATTAATTACCTTATTGATCAGTTTTTTGGGTATTTGGGCCAACGATTTTGACGTTGAAGTTTATCGAAGTGTTTAATGAGTTTTTAGTTTTATTAGCGCAATTTTGCGTCTGTTATATGAAGCTTAAGATTTTATAGGTTTAGGTGACCTTTGTGTAAATGTTTTTTCGAACATTCTGAACCATTGGTAGTAAATACTAGAGTACCCTAAGGCTCTATAATTGGACGCATGTTATTTTTAATTTTTACTAACGATATTATAGTGTCAGATTCAAATTATTCGTTCACACTGTATGCCGATAAAACTACGACTACTAGTACGTCAAAATCTGCTTTGGAAAATGATTTAAACAATAGTAAATCCCTTATTGAAATAAAACAGTGCATTACGTCAATCAAACTCATACTGAACTAATTACTCCGTTTTTCTTTAATAAACAATCAACATAGTGGTACCTCACAAGCAACAGGTTCTGTTATTAATAGGAACACAAAGTTATTACCTACTAACCCTGCTTTGCTGAGTAGTTTTGAAATTAACGGTAATTGGATAATAAACTCCGTAGTAGTCATATGATCAATTATAACGGTAGCTTTGTTAATCATTCAAAAAATCAATCTTCAGGAATGACTGTTTGAAATGATGGTAGAATTTATTGTGAAGATGTTGGTGATGTTAAATTTACACTTATATTATAATAATACAAAATTATTATCAGTTAGTTACGTAACTGAAAGAGGTAATGTTGCAGTTTCTGATGACATAATGACTTACGTACATGACAAAAAAAGAAATTATCATACACAAATACTCAAAGACGGATCGATATTTAGGACATTTAAGTTTAAAAGGAATGTTAATGCTTCGTGATTTGTTAGCCATTGGCATATTTTCCGAAAATGGACAGTAATCTTGATGCATTCCTTGCTTTGAAGGGAAGCAGAGGAGTTTGTGTTTTCCTAAAGAGCAAACTCGAAAAGTGAAAACTAAATTAGAATTGATTCTTTCAGAATTCTGTGGTCCAATGTTTGAAAACAGTTAGAGCGACTCGAGGTATTTTAACACTTTTACAGAAGAATTTACGCCTAAACATTTGGTTATTTCTTAAACAATGAGGCTCGAAGGAGTGTTTTCAATAACATGGCCTACGTGTTTATTTGACATTGTGTCTGCGTTTTCATTACCATTTTCATTCACCGTTACCATTACCGTTACCTTCACCATTACAGTCACCGTTACCGTCACCGTTACCATCACCCTTACCGTTACCGTTACCATCACAATTGTTTTCCCTAATTTCGTAGTTTTGGATACCGCTAGTTATGGTGTTGGTGTTACTGTGAACATTTAAGGTTAGTGTTAGAGTTAGTGTCAGCGTTGTCGTTAGTGTTAGGATTTGCATTAGCCACCCGTTAGCATTAATTTTAGCGTTAGCGTTGCCGCTTGCGTCGTTATTACTATCACGCATCATGTATACATAATTTATTGCGAATAAAAAGCCTCAGATATAAGAGGTTTCGTGCTATAAGATTTTAAAGGTAGTCAGTTAAATCATATATGCCAGTTTCGGTGCAGTTTTTTACGCTAGGTTGTTTACTGTTTTTACATTACTCCCAAATCTTAGCGCTCAAATTTTCGGGGACTGTGAGTCTGCGCCAATTAACTAAGATATATATTTACTATCTTTTCTTATCCGTTAAAACCCGATTGTAAAAAAAACAATTAGAAATTATTTAGTTTTTATTAATTGCGTAATGCAGAAATAAATTTTAGGAAATTATAGTAATTACTTCATAATGCCGATACTGAGTGACCCGGAAAAGGTGACATGATATTTACTTGTAATAATTATATCAAACAACAGACTCCTTAAAATTGTAAGTAACTAATGTACCCATAATCAGGTTTTTATAATAGGTCACTTGACAATTTCCAAAAACCATTTTTAAAATAATAAGTACAGTAGAACTCCAATTATCCGAATTAATTGGGACCAGACCCCATTCGGTTAATCAAATATTCGGATAATTGGAGTTTTCACAAAAAAAAACGGGAAATTTAATAAAAAAAAAACTCCACTAAATATATGGTATTATTTACTTTAATTACAATGGTTTTAATATGTACTTTACAGTACAAATTAAACTTTACTTACAAAAGAGTGTTAATGCTTTTTGAACATATCTGTTAGCGTAAGTTGTTTTGCTGTCTTCACACGTTTTCGAGCTGCCAAGTCCCTCATCTGCTTGATTGTGAGGAGTTGGATATGGTTGCACTCAGGTTGTTGCTCCATCCATTTTAGCGCAGTATCAAAGTAGGCTAACGCTTCGCTGGCTGTCGGTCCTGCCTCTGGTTCGTCCGTGATGTCATCTTCTTCTTCTTCAACAGTTTCCTCTTTTGTTACACTTTCAACGAGTTCATCATCATTAAGAATTTGGAACCTTGGGTCAGATGAATCACTTTCAAGCCACTCGCCTACATCTTCCTTACTAACTTCAGAACACCCTGGAATTTTCAAAATGATTTTTCTCAACTCTTCAAGTGAGAGCCCGTCTTCATCTTCAAACTCCTGTTCATTTTTTCTTGATTCTCTGTCACTTTTTTCTTTTGCCTTCTCCTCTTTCGTTGATATGCCTTTTAACTTGTTCCAAGCTCGCCTCAGTGTTTCTGGCTTCACCAAACTCCACGCTTCTGCCACCATGTAACAACAATCTTTCAAATTTATTTTTTTATGTTGAGCCACAACCCCTTCTTCATCTTCAGCACACAGTAAAAGTTTTCTCAGCAACTGTCTTCTATAATGGCGCTTCATTGTTTCTATAACAGACTGATCCAAGCTCGTTACATTGGGTGGCAAAAAAATGGTTTTAAATTTCCCATTTTCTCTCAAGCAATTCTTCCGTAGGGTGGGTGGGTGCATTGTCTAGAATTAAAAGCACTTTACTGTCTTCTTTCCCTAAGGATTTCTGATGTTTTTTTACTCCTGGGATGAAAATCTCTTCATACCACTCCAAGAACAAACCAGCAATGCCTTAGGCTGATTCTTGTAACAGAGGGGGAGTTTTTGTACATTTTTAAAGGCCCTTGGGTTCTTAGATTTGCCTATCAGCAGAAGGGGAATTTTATGAGTTCCTGTTGAGTTGGCACAGTTCAGCACGGTGATGCGGTCTTTGCTAACTTTATGTTCAGGAGCATTAGATTCTCGTTTAGAATCTAAAGTTGTTTTATGCAAAGCCTTCCAAACTATGCCAGTCTCATCGGCATTGTACAAAAAGTCAAGATCGTAGGAATCAGCTAAATCTTTAAACTTTTCAATAAAGTTTTCTGCTGCTTTGGGGTCTGCAGACAGTTTCTCGCCACTTAAATCTAACTCACGGATACCGTTCCTAAACTTAAAATTCCTCAACCATCCGTTGCTGGCTTTAAAAGAAGAAGAACAGTTCAGTTTTTCAGCTAAGAGTTTTGCCTTTTCACACAAAATCGGACCTGTAATAGGATTTCCCATACTACGTTGCTGCAAAAACCACTTGAAAATCACGTCCTCCAACTCTTTATTTGAAGCCATTTTCATTGATTTTCTTGATGAACTTCCGTCTTCATTCTCAAGCACAGACACAAAATTTAAAATGGAAATTCTGTTCTTTTTAATGTCTGAAATCGTAGCTTGTCCCAGTCCGTATTTTTCCGCCAAAACTTTGCCCGTCACTCCTTTATCTAATTGTTCTATAATTTTAATTTTATACGCTAACGACAAAACAACACGTTTTCTCTTAGAAACCATCTAACACAACACAATACACCGGCACAGACAGATGATGTAAATCAACACCACGATATCAATAGACTGAGTAAACGAACAAAAGCAGGCAGTGTTGCCAACAGGCTCTGACAAAATGGCGCTACCGGGGGTTACTAAAAGTCGCTAGAAAGTCGCCAGATTAGAGAATAGAGAAAATTCTTAAAATTAATTTCTTCTTACAGTTTTATTTCCTTTTAAAATGGTTTTTAATTTTTAATTTATGATCCTTACTTATCACAACTATTATTATACAATACCCTACCTGAAAGGGCTAGAAATCTATTTCTGTTAAGTTTGTTGCAGTAAATACAAAGCGGGCAAACACTGAAAGCAGGTAGTAAGTGTCTTGTACAGTCACGGGTGACAGTGCGGCGTAGCGGGCGACTTCTAATCCTTTTCATTACGTTAAAATTTCGTGTATTTTTTTCTAAAAGCGATTTGGATAATCGGCGATTCGGATGATCGGAGTTCGGATAATTGGAGTTCTACTGTATGTTGTAAATTAAATATAAAAAAAATTTTTTTGCGTACTTATAGTGAAACCAGGTTTACAATTTCCACCATCTTTGGAGGTATATTCATACAATTTTATTCCATACTCGTGGCGCTTATCCTTATTGTATGGTAATACAAGCTAGTTTTACTCCAACGCTGTGATAGCACAGGAAACTTGACAATACTTCCTAGAGTTTCTTTCAGTCCCTCTGGAAACAGTAGATAAAGAAGCTATTCTCTGAGATTCATTTACAAAATTAACATTTATTTTAGGGTCTCGGACAAATGGTATCTCAGGGGGCTCCCTTTCTTCGCTTGTCCAGTCAATATCACCAGATCGACGTTTTGCCTTCAATGTTATCTCTTCCTGTACATATTTCATCCTGGTCGCGCTATTGCTGACAGAGTCTGAAAGCACAAAGTACTTATCTCGTTGGGAATCGTTACTTTAATATGGCTGATCAATGTTACTGATAAGTGCTCAGTCAAATATTCGGTTTCCTTTTGGGTTAAAATCTTTTTTGCGTTTCCTACTGCTGTTTAGGGTTATGTCGGCATCTTTACTACATCTAGAAACAAAAATAAGATTATAAATATATTGCGATGAACCAAAAGAGCTAAGTTTAGCCAGGTTATCCATTTTCCTTCCTTATTCACGATTGCAAACAAAAAATATATCAATTTTAACCACCACACGTTACTATAAGACCTACTAAGTATCAACAATAAGAACATGTATCGACATCCGAAAATTAATAACTGTACCAACAAATCAATGGTTTCCCAACCACTCAAAAACTTGTTTAGAAGTCATGGATCTTGCGTGTTGCAAGCCAATCGTACTACCTCTCACAACACAACATAGGACCAGGCACCGGTATAAACGTGTATCCGTATACTTACATACAAATTATGACTAGTATACCAGTCTTGAGACGAAACCGCTTGGACTAATCAACTGGTCATCGGTAGTCGTGTTAATTCGCCCACATCACATGTTCAGCGTCCAATCTCTTTCTTCTGCACCTAGACTTCAACTAACTGAAAAAAACAAAACTGCATTTTTCCCACAAGATCACGTCATCCGTTTTAATCTTCACATAAAAACTTTCCATACTAAAGCTGCATAGTGCACACTTCCCAGGAAAAGAAACAGACTTAATATCTAGAAATAAGACGCACTCATCATGTTTTTAATCAGAGACTGTATTACTCAAATAAATTTTCTATACTCTCACAAACAATTCAGTACACATGCGGACTGGGAAACTTGAAAAAAACGTAAACTATACAACCGCGGCTGAACCTTGCGTTACCAACTGCGATAACAAACGAATTTATACCCATACACATTGTGTTACTTGAAAAACGATCTTTTCAGCCATCACGAAATTTAATTCCCTTAGCAACTGCGATAATAAACTTTAAAATAACAATTACCGGTAACAAGGTTTTGATTTATAATTCTATATATAACATTTTAAATATCCTAATATTCGAGAGAAAAAAATTCGTCAAATTTCATTTACACGTCGAAGTGCGTCTGCGTGAGCGTGTGCATGTGCGCGTGGGTGTGGGTATATGTGTGCGTCTGCGTGTGCATATGAATGTTAGTGTAATCTATTTTTTTATTTGCCGCTAGATTTGGCAGTTATTTTTACAAAGTTGGTGTATTTTTCACTAACGTCAAATTTCCACATGATTGATATAATGTTGCCTTCTTTTTTAAATATTAAAAATGAGTATTTTTTAAATGTCCGTTTCCATAGCAACGTACAGAGCAGTTTGAAAGTTTGCAGTATTTCTCTCGAGGAATCAGATTCAGATTCAAAACTTTCTTCTAAAAATCATGAACCTAATTCAGATGTAGAAAAAATGGAGATGGAATAAGGACGTAGACTTTTGACTCAGAATCTCTTGAAAGAATCTCAGCTCACGATTCAATCGGCAGTTATTAAATATTTTTAAACTACCTGAAGGATAGTAACCGACAAAGCAGTGAGGTTTCTTTATTTATTTGTGTTGATTTTTTAATATTGTTGAAAATAAATATTTTTTAGTTGTATCAAATTATTTTGTGAAATTTAATGAAAATCTTTTATACCAATTGAAAGAGACCCCAACATAAACTTATGGGTAAGTTATAATACGGCGGAACCCTACTTCTTCACTTAAAGTTCAATAGGCTCCTTCTATTATTATACAGTGATCCGTGGTTACTATTGATTTCAATTAAGTGTGGCAACTGTTAAATTAATTTTGGCACATTATGAGATTTGAGGTTTGTGAGAATCGTCTAATACCATCATACTTTTGGTGTAATAATAAAACACCCCAAAGCTAGGGAAAAATAAAAGAAAATAGACTGTGTCTATCTCCAAAGTGAAAACACGGACGTATATAGAATGTCGTATTTAACCTTGTTTTTATTTCTCAGGAGCTGGTTAGATTTTAGGAGACATTCAGCGGCGGTGAGGAGGATTCATTAGGAGATGTTTTCGTTTTATCAAATAGTTCTGTAACAGCTATATATTTCAAAGTTATAAAAATACCAATATCCTAAGGAAATAGGCTAATTATGTTATATGCAATTTTTTGATACGACGCATAATACAGCGGCAAAAAAATCCTAAGGTAGAATTTAAGTATTAGATCAATTTTCTTCAATATCTGAAAAACTATTAATTTTATAGAAAAATATGAAGACATATTTTTAAATAAAATATAATTTTACAGTAGTTTTCATTATAAATTTTCTTAACATAAAGCAAAATCAATGTTAAAGTTAATTAAATAGGTTTGAAAGTTCTGTGTTATCGATATTTTTATAGAAGCGGGCGGCTTTGAGATTTTTTATGTCAGCATCTTTGTGTCTATTAACGTTTTTCCGACATGAAGCTTTAAACGTCCGTCTGACATAGATTATTGTTTTTTTTTGTTTTTACAATGTTGCCTATTTACGTAATGAACGTATTAAAGAAAGTTGCATAATTATCCTAAAAAAATTGTTATTAAAATTATTTCATTACCTTTAATTTCCACTTTGCGGATTCCACACCAGATATTTTTTGATCAGGGTAATCTCAAAATTTTGCCACGTTGTCGGTTTTTTTGAAATTTCTGTCATGTTTACTACATCAAATGTAACACCCTATTTATTTATTAAATTCCTCCTTCGCCATTAATTGAAAGTTGGGGAGAATTTTGGACTTCATGCTGGTAGGGATTGAATAATACTTGTGGTGACTGTTAAGATCGGTAATGGTGTATAAAAGAATTCTGTTGGCAGTATACGTGTTTTACCGGATGAAAAATGAGCTAAGAATACTCTTTATCCTTGTGCAATTTGTAGAAGTTTAGTGTAATTTTCCTTAAATAGGTCTACTTTAGATAATTGTAATCATCGTTCCCAGCAGGAAGGCTGAGTATGTGTAAAAAATATTCTTTATTTTTCTTTTGACCGTAAAGCACATTCCTAGTAACAATTTTCAACAAAAAAAGGGAATGTATATAAATAAGACGTAAAAAAACTATAAACTATAAAGAGAAAATTTATTATGTTCAGTGCGCAACAAAAGAGTGTACATTTAATTTTTTTATATTTTTAGTTAAAAAAAAACGTGTGAATCTGGAATATCAATTGAGGGTAAAAAGATAAAATAGTTATTATAGATCATCACCATGTTGTTAGTAAATGTGAAGTAATGTACATTTTTACAAAAAAAAATTCAAATTTCATATTACAGGTCATTAATAGTAACCATTGGAGTATCCAGTATAGCCCCGATAGTAGTTGTTGGGGTAATTGTATGTGCCATATCCGTTTTGTGCATAATTGTAAGGATAACCTGAATATTGGTATTGATTGTAGGGGTTGTTGTATTGAGCCATAGCGCACACTATCGCGAACATACCAACAACTAAGAGCTTAAAAAGAACTTATTTTACACCATTAATAAAATAATGTAAACTTACCAATAACTTCAGCATCGTTCTGTAGGATTCAAAAGACGTATAAGACTGAAACAATTAAACGACCGCACTAACGTTATATATACCTAGTAATGCCCTTAATTAAATTAATCTGTCCGTGGATATTTTCAACAATTACTTAACACGTAAAAATACACAATATTAATGTGTGAATCGGAAATTACCACTTTTTCTAATCATGATAAAAAAAAGAGGAAGAAAGAGTAATAAATACATCAGGCACTAATTATGTAAAAATAATGAATAAATATAAAATTTTAATACATGACCTATAGACCAGAAAATCCAGGAAGCAACTAGAAGGAAAATATTATTAATTAATGTTAATTTTGTATGTCGGTTTTATTTTCAATATCTTTATTCAGCCACAGCTTGTACTAATACTCTTAAAGAAAAACAATATACTTTGACAGAGTTAATCTTCACGATCAGTTAGAAATGAAAATTAAATTTTTTTTTTTGGGAATGTTATCAATGGGCAGGGGTAGTAAACAAGAAACAACTCTTTTTTGATATGCCGAGCTTTCGGAAATGTTTATTTCCTTTATCAAGGCTAAAAATTAAATTACAGGTGACAAACTTTCTATGATATTATAATGGTACTTATAGTGCAAAGTGTATTCTTAAATTATTAACATCTCTAGATATACCTATTTGTAATTTTTATAATTTAAAAAACAAAAATATATAAATAATCACCATTAACCACATTTTACAGAATTTATTGGACATAATTCAAAACACGAACATGTCATTATTTCGACAGATGATATATCAATATACATTCGTTATTAATTAAAAAGGTACGATATATTTAAAATTTTAGATTTCAATTTTCTTTTTGATTTGTTTTTTAAATCAGATATCGAATCACTGAAGTAGAATATGGGCATCTTCCGCCATTTTGTTTTTTGTGACGTCACCTCTGGGGCACCTTTCCCACTACTTTTTTATGTATGCACACGTTGGGATCGTATTTTTCCCCTGCGAATAAAAAGATTTTATTTTATTATTATTGATATTTATTAGGGCCTGTTTTGTTTTATCAATGGAGATTGCATAATTGGTATTCAAATTATTATTACATTTCTTTTAACTCCCATCCACAGATTGCGACCTTTTACCTATACGAAAAATTTATGTATACATCGGGGGGGTTTACAAGGTTTAAGCAGAAATAGAACGCCATAAATAAAATGCTATAAAGCCTACAATAAAGTAACTACTACGTCTAACAGTAAATTATGGAAAGCATCCTCAAATGTAGGTAATCGATAATCGCCTATGTTAAATATTAGTGTGAAGACATTTTCGGCAGTCAGGACTTTTGGGATGATTGCACTTCCCCTTATGTTCAAAATTAAGGGCAGCGTAATTTAAATTATCTGGATCTTCATAGAGGACATCACTACCAGCATCAACTTCACCGTTTATTATTTTATGCTTTAAAGAATACATGCAGCGAATAATATTCAATTTTTATTTGTCGCTATTATTATTATTACACAGATATGGTATTATTCCTAAAATTAGATAATATCCCCACACTACCTTGAAATACATACGCTTTGAATTCCTCTTCGTTAACTCAAAATTGAACACTCCCCTCTGCCAAAAAATTATACTCCAAAAATTCTACGTAAAGTTCACCTAAACTTCAATAAACCTTAAGCTTCACATAAAATCCTCCATATGGCGATAATAAAACCCAAAACTCATTATACCTTCCAATAAGCTTCAACTCAAAATTATTGACTCAAATAATTAAAAATAGTTGGTCCAAATGGTAACTAATTATTCAGTTCAAAATTTAAATACGTCACAACGAAATAACCTAAACGCGATCAAATATTCATAAATGTCCTAAAATTGAATAAACGTCAATATCGGAGTCGTCATACCTAATCTAAAAAGTAAACAGCTCATTCCCAGACAAATAAACAAACTTGCTTACCTTATCAAAATCCAGGTAAAACGATGATTTACAGTCGGTAGTCGACTACTATAAAACAACTTCAAAATTAATTTGCGAATGCTTGCAAACAATCACTGGCATGCAAACAAGCCAGCTGTTCGGTCAACGAACTAATTTACTTTATCACTACGTTGCGGCATATCTTAAAACCTTTTTTAAAATGAACCTATATTATCAAAATCAAAATGGTAACTACTCTAATACAGAAATTCTCATTGTTAATTACGTTAAAGCTTTTACTAAATAATAAAGCAGTTAAAAGGTTGTCACTGTAAAGTTGTGTAAACAATTTTGCACAACAAATCAATCACCCGGTACGTGAATGCTAAACTTTTAAATTTTGAATAAACGTAATAACGCTAACATGAGAAAAAAATAATATTACAAAATGATGCACTCTTTTATCGATAAGAAAACCCTAGCTCCTTAATTTCCTTAGATTATATTTACACAAATTTCGTTAACGAAGAGTCATTAAATCAATAACATCTGCTTCCATCATCTATCAGCCCGATTCATCGTATGTACACTAATATTACTTTAATACTTAACCACTTATATACATTTATTAATGTGAAAGCTGTGTGTATACAAAACTACTAAACGGCGACTATTTACGGCAACTTTATTATTCGATTTGGGGTCAGCTGTGTACAGGGTACAGGCTTCAACTCGATCCTCATGAGCCAATCCTACCAACTCCTTACTTTGTCATCATATGCGCTAAAAACGAAGACACATCGGCAAATGAAACGGAAAATTAATTCATAAAAAAATACTCTGCACATAATCGCACGGTCTTATCAATAAAACCTGATATTTTCGTCAACCAAATTCCTTTCGAAAATCAGCCTTAAAATAACGTCTATGGAGTCAAACCTATTTGCTTTATTTTTTTTTTTTTTTTTTTTTTTTATTACTCCAACTATCTATACAATCTATCCTTGTTAAGGATAATAGGTACTTAGTATGTCTAGTTATTCAAGTAATAACAGAAGAACTACTGACAGGTAGAGAGCCTCCCAATGAAGATTCTCTATGAACATTATTAAGTGATTAATACTTGTGTATGTATATCACAGCGTTAATTAGGTGATAATAATAATGATGATATTCTATAATAGTTGATTGTACATTGATATGATTTAATTTAATCGAATCTAGTTTGAAGATCCGATGGTTTAAACCTTTTTAAACGTCTGTTTTCGTTTTCATCATCTAATAGTGTTGTTGCCAGATGATTAGGATGCACTTGTAGTTTGACACTGTGTTTTACACTAAACTTTTTAATTTCTTCACGCACTAGCGGGACTTGCAAGTCACTATGAATCACTGTATTTGGCACGTACCACGGTGCATTAACTAAAACTCGAAGCACTTTATTTTGAAATCTTTGTATAATTTCTATATTAGAATTGCTGGCTGTGCCCCATAACTCTATCCCGTAGGTCCAGATTGGTTTTATCATAGCTTTGTATAGAAGCAGTTTACTATCTAGCGACATCCTTGATTGCCTACCTAATATCCAATACATAGTTCTAAATTTAATTCCTAATTGCTTGCGTTTATTAAATATATGTTTTTTCCACGTCATTCTTCTATCCAGATGAAGACCTAGATATCTTGCTTCATCCATTTGGGGTATTTTTTGACCATTGAGCGTCACAGGCGGACAGTTTCCTCTTCTCAAGGTAAAAGTGACGTGAGTTGATTTTTCGGTGTTTACTTTAATTTTCCATGTTTTTAACCAGGTTTCGATGTTATTTAGATGAGCTTGAAGATTTTGTGTAGCGGATATAGGGTTCGTATGCGATGCCAGGATAGCAGTATCATCTGCAAATGTGGCAGTTAGTGTTGTTTCTGAAATTGGTAGATCTGCTGTATAAATTTGATAAAGTGTTGGTCCCAGCACACTACCTTGTGGAACACCGATGATACTGGGAATAGGTTCGAGAATGCCTCATGATATTTTATATAATACTGTCTATCAGTTAGGAAGGAGTTTAGAATCACATAATATTGATATGGTAGTAGTAATTTCATTTTGTAACATAGACCTTTGTGCCACACTTTATCAAAAGCCTGTTGTACATCTAGAAACACCGCTGAACAGTATTGTTTGGTTTCTAAGCTTTGTGTTATTTGTTTACTGATGCGGTGCACTTGTTCGGTTGTTCTATGCATCTTACGGAATCCGAACTGATGGTTGGGAATTAGGTTGTCATCTTCTATAATTGGTTGTAATCGTTTCATTAAGAGTTTCTCGAAGACCTTGGATAAGAGAGGCAACAAGTTTATCGGCCTATATGATTTCAACTCCATTGGGGTTTTCCCCGGCTTGGGTAGCATTATTATTTGAGCTACTTTCCACTGATTTGGGAAGTGTCCCAATCTTATAACTGCATTGAAAATATAGGTCATAGCTTTTATGCATTTTCGGGATTTCTCTTAGAACTTTTCCTGTAATAAGATCGAAGCCTGGTGCCTTTTTGATTTATTTCCTTGTGAATTATTGTTTTACTTCTCCTGTTGTGATAGGCTTAATTGGTAGGCTCATTTGATACGGGGCATCAAGTATTTAATGGATGTTGTTTTCATCTTGTAAAGTGTTTTTAATATTATGCGGTTGGAATACTTTTTGGAGGTGGTCTGCAAACGCAGTTACTTTTTGTATGCTGCTTCTTAGCCAGGTGCCGTCAGCAGCTTTTATAGGCGTTATTGTGGTTTGAGGTCTTCTGAATTTTTTTGTCGCCTTCCATAGTGAGTAATCCGTGGCTTGTCTCGGCTCTAGTTTACTTAAGTATTCTTGAGTGGCTACATTCTTAAGATTTGTCAGTGCTTGCTTCAACTCTTTTGTAATTTTATTTAGCCTTTGCTTGTCTTCGTGGGAGTGTGTCATGTGCCATCTAGCTCTTACTGATCTTTTTTTGGATATTAGTTGTTTGATGTTTATGGGGACTACTTCTTTAACGTACGTTTCCGTTTGGTCGGGCGTTGATTGCCATGCTGCTGTTTGGATTGCTTTGGTTAGCGTTTCAACTGCTATTTCAATTTCACCTGCATTTTTAAGTGGGAACTCTAGGCTGATTTGTCCGTTTAATATGTTACGGAATAGATCCCAGTTGGTTAGTTTGCTGTAGAGAGGGTTCTTTCGGCTTCTCTATGATTTGTGCGTGCATGCTTATTAGAATGGGTGTATGATCCGAGCTAAGTTGGAAGCATGATTTTACTAGGAACTTTCTAGTATTAAGCCCTTTAGTGATACAGAAATCTAAAAGGTCTGGTAATTTATGTGGATCGCTAGGCCAGTATGTTGGTTCCCCTGTAGAGATAACTGAGATTATGTGTTTTCATGGCGGCTAGTAGTTGTTTTCCTTTCGTAGTAGTTGTTCTAGAACCCCACATGGTATTTTTGGCATTATAATCACCTCCAATTATAAATCTGTTTCCAAGCGTTTTGAAAAGGTGATCGAAGTGTTCGAATTTATTGTTATGTTTTGGGGGACAGTAAATGGCTGCTATTGTAAGTTCTCCTAGGTGGTCATGTAGAATGATGCTGGTTGCTTGCATATTTTCATATTTGTATTCGGCTTGTTCTGTGTGTTTGATGTTTTGTTTGATAAGTACTGCAGAGCCTGCATGAGCATTCCCGTCAGGATGTTTCGTGTGATAAATATTATAATTGTGTATTTTTATATGACTTCGATCTGTGAATCGCGCTTCTGATATAAGCATTACATCAATATTGTGAGTAATTAGGAAATATTTAATTTCTTGGACGTGTTGGCATAAGCCATTGGCATTCCAAATTGCAATGTTTAGTGTTTGAGCCATTATGTTAATTTGGTAATTAGCGTTGTTAGTAGGTTGAGTAGTGTCCCCATTTGTTCCATCAGTTTGTTCATCGAGATTTTTAATTCGTTCATGTCACTAGATGTTTGTGCTGAAGTTGTTGGAATAATGGGTTGTATGTTATTGACGTGTTGTGTTGTTTGGGAGTTTTGCTTAAATGCTTGAGCATAGGTTAGATTTGGTTGTGTCAATCTACTAGGGATTTTAGGAATTTGTCTTTCCCTTAGTGTTGGAAATATTTTTTTGTTGCAGTTGTTTGTGTATTATGCATCCACGGTAGTTTGCTGGATGGTTATTTTTGCAATTTGCACATATGACGTTCTCATCTTTAGTCTTCCTAGGGCAGTCTTTGGTTGCATGGTCGGCCGCACATTTAACATAGCGTGGAGAATTGTTGCAATAATTCTTTGTATGCCCGTACCTCTGACACCGCATACACTGTGGGATTTCCCCTTCTGACATGTGGGGCCTCAAACTCTACGCATGTATTTAAAAGAAGCTTAATATCATAGATTTCCTTATTGTTAGCTTTTGGTTTAAGATCTACGAAAAATAGGGGCAACCCTGTTTTGGTTTTATATTGCTTTATATTCCATATATTAATAGCCTCGTGTCCTTTTTCTTGTAGGCTTAGCTTGATGTCATTCGTGTCAGTCGAGGGTGTATGTTTTTAATACTACGCGAAATGATTTCTCCTGTTTGGATTTATAGGTATGAAACTCGGTCTTTTTGTTAATTAATTCCTTAATAATAATCGTATAGATTGTACTCTCTAATGACTGCACTTTGACTTGGTCTCCAAATAGGGATTTTATTGTATATTTGTCCTTAGCTATTTCATTAAGTTGATTAGTGAGTGGCTTAATATTCTTGACTCCTGTTATAAATATAGGTGGTGGTTTAGGTTCTGCGTTCTCTTGTTCTTTTTGTTCTTTTTGAGTGTTTTGGTCCATAGTCTCATCTTCTAGACTTTCATATCGGTTGCTGGTTGGTATAATAGGATCACCTAGCCAGTATTTTTGGTGTTCTGATTCTGTGCCCCTACTCCGTTTCTTACTGTGTGTGACTGCTTGCCATTGGCTTCCCGAGGAACATGCTGGCTGTGTATACGGTGTTTGGTTGTAGGTTTGACTTGGTATTTGTGTAGTGACATAGGGTTGTGAATAATATGTCGTATTAAATTGCGGGTAATGCTGTTGAGCTGGCAGCGGTTGCTTTATTAAAATGAATTTATCAAGATGACCCGTCTGACCGACGTCCAAATGCTTTTAAAACTGCAACTATGCTCCGTATAAAGTAGTAATTTTAATACTGAACATAATTTTACAAGACGTAATTTCAAATCCGTCAACTGTAGTTACCCATACTTAAAATAACTAGGAACAACCGTAATATTTACGCAAAAACTAATCTAAAATCTATTCCACTACAACGCAAACATTAAACCGTGGGAATGATTTGTAATTAATAACTTCGGTTTATTAATGGTAACACCAAATAGTAAAGATCCTAAATGCCCTTACAGAATTGAAATTCTAAATTTTAATTTGTGCTAAAAATCCAGCTGTCTTCAAACAACGTAAAATTTGTAATAAATTCAAGCTGCCAACATGTTTAGTTTCAATGAACTATCCTACATTTTTTTGGCTGACATTTTTCATTGTTAGCCTTCGACAGTTTAGAGGGTGTTCTGAATTGTTATCTTTAAGACAGTTTAACAATACTCAATTTTTAATGAACTAGTTATGTTTTACTAAAACGTAATTCTATAGTTCGCTTTATACGTTTCTCAAACTGTTAGTGATGCTTATGTTTTAATTTTTCAACCTTGACAAAATTTTTTCAACATCTCTAACAATTTTAATAGATAATATTACTACTGACGAAGATAAGTGTAAGTGTTATCGAAACGTTTAGATTGTAATAATTTACCATACACCATTAAAAACCCCCCAAAAAAAGGTAAGTATTTTAATACTACATTTCTGATGAAGGACAATAATGAAATAAAGTTCGATAAAACAGCCATGTTTCGTTAGATTTTGACCACACGTGACAAACTTCGTGTAATTAATTTTACTTTTTTGCAAGCACTACAGCTAACATCAGACCCGTACCTACTACTGAATTCGTTATAGTTGGTATTGAAATCTTATTACAAAATCTGCATAAACTGCCAGTAAGCTTTATAGGTACTGCTATGGAAATGGTACACCAACATCGAAACTTTATTACACACTAAAAGTACCAGCTGTTTTATATACCAGAAACCGTCATTGCAGAAACGCATATGTACTCATATAATCCACACTAGATTCTTGCTTCAATAGGGCAATCTGCAGTAAGTATGCTAGAAGTATTTCCATACGATAAACGGCAAACCTCTAAAGTTTAGCAGTTAAACAATAAACGTTCAATTGGCATGTACAACCATCGGTCATTATTTCCAAGAGTACTTCAAATAATAATAATGAAAACAGTACTACCGACGAGTCAGCCATGTTGCCGGGTGCCAACCTTTTATTTTCCAATGTTAAATTAAATAGTTATTAAGTTGTATTTGTTATAATTCTAGCGCAACATGTACATTCTATGTGCATACTCGTAGATTTAGTTGTGTGGTTACAGTTTGTAGATTATACGTAAAAAATGGCGAAACAGCGAATAACAATTAAGAGTGATCAGGTCCGTGCACTTATACTGAGTAGAATTCAGAAGTCAATAACGAGTTATTCGTGGTTATTACTTTGTGAATTATAAAATGTCTAAAGCGATTCCAACACCTGAGTTGCTGTAACAGACTATGCTTGCTATGTAGTGAATAAGTGTAGAAGGAAATCAATTAAAAATATTGAACAAATTGAACCCATTTGAATATGCTCTATAGGCCGACTTCGACTTAGCTGAGATTGGTGTGAATTTTACAAAGCAAAATAGGAAGATTCACGATCAAGCCTGTCTTTGCTTAGATTTAATGTACAAACTTTTTCGCGGTTTCGCTCAATTATCGCCATTTGTATGAGAGCGAATGTTGCATGTCCATAGAATTGTTTACATCGGCCAACGAAAGTGAGCAATCTATACGCCGACGTTTCTCATCTCCAGCGTTGGTACCAGCAGAGCTTCAGCGTATGTGGATAGAGGTATTTATGTTCATTATTTCCTTTTACTTGATCGGTCAACAAAATAATTATGTGTAAATATTTATAAACATTTCATTAGAAAGCTGTAAACGACCATTTAGTTGTAGTTTGTTTTAGAAAATAAAGGAACAATTAGGTTAATAGTTCTCGTTCATTTACAATAAAATCGTATTCTGTATTATGTTCACATCAAACCCTTGAGAGAGTTTCATGTCGCGGCACCCAGTATTTTTAATAAAAGCTTTGCAAGGTACGCAAAAATGTTAAATGGTCGATTGTTTCAATCATTAAGGTGAATAACGAATCCGCAAGGGTTTTTAGTACAAATAAACACAATTTAGAGTTCAAGTGAGCCTTTAGTTACATATTGGTAATTAAATAATAATAATTTAAAAAACACAATTGCTACACCTTGACGTGTAAATTGGTGCGAGTACTTACCCACAGTTATAATATTGGTTTTAATCATAAATTAAAAACACTTTAGAAACCATAATTAACATACTTAGCTTTTTCGGGTTTTAGTGGTGTATTATTGTATTTATGTTTTGCACAAATCTATACGTTACACTTACAGTTATCGCCCTCAGTAGCAATAAAATCTTATAGAATTGTTCAAAATGTTGAAACTATTGCTGAGGACGATAACTGTAAGGGTTAACGATACGTATTTTGATTATGTGTTATAATGTGAAAGTTTATATTTTCATAATACATAAACCAAGCGATGGGTTAACAACCCAATGCTTACCAATATGTATTTGTTTAGACATAAGAACTTAAAGTTACATAGCATAAGAAGTTGAAGCAATTCAGTCACAATACTAAGTGTTTATTGAAATTGGCAGATAATATACCAGTAGATGGACAGACGATTTCACTAAGCTGTCATCAGCTTAGGGTGACGAGGAGAACCCAAGAAGGTTAGTATCGGAGATACACAACGTGTAATAGTGGTCTGCTTAAGGCCCCTCTTGGTAGCTTGACGAAATATAAATCGATCGCAGTACTCCCTAGTGCAGCGGAGTGAAAATTTTTCAAAATTTTACCTGAATACCTATCTGCTGCAGGCAAGATGAGGGATTAAATCAATATTCAGAAAAATTTATGCAAAGCCATTTATTATTTTTTCACTAATTTACAAAACACTAAAATTGAATTTTTCTTATTTCTTATAAAAATTGTTAAAACAAATGCACTTTTATTTTATTATGTAGGTACCTCAACTCCATCCTTTTGTTTACTTACACGTAATCAATATAAAGTATTATTTAAAGAAATTGTATAACATCAAATTCCTATTATTTTCTAATTAGTTCATTACCCAATGTTAACATTAAAGAGATATAGGTAATATAATTAGGTGCAGAAAATGACTCAATAACTTTACCTTTAATTAACCCTAAGTATATCGCGTAATTACATATTGATTATTGCTATTTCTCAAATATTCCAATAAAATGTACAGAATTACGGGATTGCTATCAGTGTACTAGCATTTTGTAAACAATACTCATCGATCAAACACCAGTTGTGAATTTGTGATTGTGTCTAAAAATGCCTAAAGCAAGAAAAAGTGCGAGTGTTCCAAGAAGAAGTAGGAGTGTGCCATTAAAAACGGCGAGAGAAGCCTAAGTACCTACAAACAGTTTTATTTTATTGAAATATTCCCTTTGTTATAATTTACGAACTGTCCTGTAATTATCATAAAAAAATTATGTACGATTCACTATTAGCAAATCCAGCTAATTGGCCCGAAATTCTTCTCTTTTAGTTTTCAAATAGCAGAATATGTAAAAAGAATTATAAGGTAGATTTTTTTTATAGATAAATTCCTTTTATAGAAAATTGGGTAAGATTTCAACAGAAGCTTGCATCCACCCTCGTTCGGAAGACGAACCTTGTAACATCAACTTCCATCATAATGATGACGAAGAATGTTTGGTGTCCGACACTGATAATTGTCAAGAAATGGTGACAGACGCAGATACTGAACCCGAAGACCAATTTGATGTTTCTTCTCAGTTCAGATTCATCGTTATTGTTGGAAAACGATACAAAATCAGATGCCACTCAGAAGCACAATTTATCAGGCCGTTTTTAAATAACTAAAACACGATGGTTTTGGTTGTTCTTGTTTTGATATAGATGTCATATCAGAAAAGATAGAAGGATTAGAAGGTACGCTTACATTTAAATGTAATATGTGCGGAAAGACATATGTGGTAAGAGTGGTGACACTGATGCTTCTTTTGGTTCAACAAATCGCGCTGCCGTTATTAGTGCTGTATCAATTGGGATTGGATATACCCAATTACAGTGGCCGGCGTGTAAGAAGACGAGCCCGCTTATGCGCGAAAGACGACTTTATGATGTTCAAATTTCCGCGTTCGTTTACCTCAGAGGCGTCACATGGTGCATAATGTATATTTTAACGGTATATTAAAAGCAATTCAAAGAACCATATTTTATGTAAATACGCAATTTATTATAATTAAAAGCTATACTGGAAGTAATACTATAATTAAATTAATAAAATCAATATGTTATTACATTACACATAATTGATACCTATTACTAAAATAATATTGTCTAAAATGTTTCATTTTCACTGTCATTCAAATCACTAAACTGATAATCACTGTCACTATCTTCACCCATATTTATAACTAACTTCTCAGTTTCTGTATCCAAAATTTGTCCACTTTCAAGATATTTGTCTTCTATATTAATTACTTTATTACATCGGCTTTTCCAATCTTCTGTAGTTGTCGTTTCAAATGCTCTGTTGGCCAATTCCATGACATCATTTAACTTAAATGTAACGTTTTTCTGTGCAACTTCGCTTTTTATCTTTGCCAAAATTAATTCTATGGGATTTAGATCCGGATGATACGGCGGAAGTCGTAACGCAATGTGTCCATGATCGTTCATTAATTTGTCAAATTTATATGTCTTATACCGATTTTTATTTTCTAGTACAATTTTGTAAAGTTGTGCTTTATATAGGTTCGCAGGAACTTGAATTCCTTTTTGATGTAACCACTCTAACATTTCGCTTTTCCTACTATTCGACGTTGGTGCAGGATCTAGTAGAACACTGTGGTACGGGGCGTTATCAATAACAATGACGGAGTTGTTTGGCAAATTCGGTAGAAGACGTTCTTTGACCTACTTTTCATAATTGGCACCATTCATGTCGTCGTGGTAATCTCCACTTTTTGTGCCAGATTTAAATGTTAATAAACAGTTAGGTATAAAACCCATGTCGCCCCCTGCGTGAACCATAATTACTCGCTGGCCTTTTGAAATAGGAGCAAATAATCCTTCGTTACTGTTGTCATTCCAGCTTCGTGAACTGGTATGTCCGCTGTGAATATAGCTTTCATCCAAAAAGACGATCGGTCAGTTTTCAGTACGGTAACGTTTAATGTTTTGAAGGTACACTATTCTTTTTTCTCGAATATCGCTTTTCTCTATTAAAATTCTTCTGTTGTCCACTGTTTTCCTCCACTTGAAGTTAAGTTTTTTTGAGGATTATTATTCTCAGCGATTTTTCACTCCAACCCAAATCTTCCATTAATTTCTGTCGTAAGGATTTAACGCACGCGCACACGACTCTCTTCTGTTTTATGGAAGTTATAAATGATGTGTCTTATTATGTTAAGATCATATTCTGCAACATCCGTAACTGGATGTTTTTTTAGCGCTTCTTCTCCGGAGATCTCAGTATAATTGTACCATTATTTTTTGCGGACGATTCCTTGGCTTCCTTTATGATTCATTCTATTGTTGTGACTGATACTTTTGTTGCATTTGAAGTTTTTTCCTTGATGCTCCGTAAGGTTTCGGTTTCTTCTTCTTGTGTTAAAAAGTATAGAAACACGTTATGCACTATTTCTCGCGTTTGACCGTTTAAGATTTTTCCAGACTTAGACATTTTTTAAAACCGATTACAAATCAGTAAATGTTGACACCGTATAATCAATTTTCAAAAACTAATATGCATATGTACCAAGAATCCGGATATTTATATATCAAACCTCTAATTGCTGTCATTATGTTAACTGCTTATAAATTTATTATTTAGATAAGTATGTTTTTCCCCTCTAATCGTCTTTAAGACAATTTTCTAATGGGTACCTAATGCTTTCATTATTTCATTTTTATTAGCGTATATTAAAAATACATTCAAAATTACCTATTAGACAAATGGGAGAGATGCCTACATACTTTCAGGGATAGATGCCTATTATGCAAACATGAAAAACCAAATGTTAAAAAAAACGTGCCAATGGAAATATTGGAATTATTCATCTTCATACGCATTCTTCCAATATACGTATAATTAAACATACAAATGTGATACGCCACTGCTTAGTATTTTTATTATAATCGGCAACCGCCGTAGTTCTTCGCGATGCGCCGGCTCCTCGTCTTCTTACACGCCGGCAACTGTAATTGAGCTTGTTGCAGAAATGGATATACCACAGATGTCTAACGACACATATTTAAAGTACCACAACAGCATTTTACCCTCGGTTCATAATTAATGAGCAAAGCTGCAAAAGAAGAAGGCGAATCCGCCTAAGAAAAGAATGAGAGTAACATTCCAATTATATCAGTGATAGCAGACAGAGCTTGAGATCTTACCGTAGAAACTGTTCTGCACTTTCAAGAGTTGTAGGTTATAATGAAATCTTTCTCTTTTATCATAAAGGATTTTTTCAGGCATCCATAATCGGAGCTAAATAAAAAAAGATTTTGTATATGGGTGTAAAAAACAAATATTTCCGTTTGTGTGCCAGAGGCCATGATTTGGATGATCATGAATGAATGAACTGGACTGAGACTTCCACTGCAATGGAATCTGGTGTTATTTGCGGCATAACCTTATTTATGGCCAATTGTTTGGTGACAGAGACAGTAGTGTATACAAACATTTAACACAAACTTCCCCGTAAGAAAAATAGAATGTCGGAATCATTTGTTTCGTAATTACACCAATAAACTCAGCGATATTAGCAAAGACTGCCGATATCCAAAAAGGCGAAAAGGTTATATATGCAATCCTTCAACTTTAGGCCGTTTCCGTAATGCAGTTGTGAAAGCGTTAGCGTACCGCAAAGTTGAAAATGGGACTATCCATAGCAAAACAGAAAATTTGAAGAAAGATCTATTAAATTGCCCCCACACGCACGCACGCACGACACACACGCACGCACGCACCACGCACGCACGCGCGCACGCACATCACCACACACACAACAGACACAGACACACACACACAGACACAGACGCAGACGCAGACGCAGACACCGACACCGACACCGACAACGACACCGACACGGACACACGCACACACACACACCCGCCGCCACACACAGACACACAGACACAGACACACACACACACACACACACACACACACACACACACACACACACACACACAGACGCAGACGCAGACGCAGACACCGACACCGACACCGACACCGACACGGGCACGGGCACGGACACGGACACGGACACGGATACAGACACACACACACACACAGTCACACTCCAAATTTGTTAAATGAGCTAATAAGTCGATTTAGCGATAGTGAAAAAACTCGACTGTATAAACTTCTATACCTACTATATATATATATATATATATATATATATATATATAATATATATATATATATATATATATATATATATATCTAGGTTGGAAGGTAAAAAGGATTTCTGTAATCAACTTCGACATTAAATAATGAAACGTTATGACTTATAATTTCTTTAGGCGGTCAGTCAGTATGCGGGTGTGTATATTTCAGCCTTTTATGGTGTACTATTTTAGATCATTACGATCTCCGAAATATGCGTTATTGCACAGGAATTCAATTTGAATTCATAGTTATTAATGTTGATAAGCTAATGCGCGCTAACAATTGCGCTTTTCATTATACATTATGCCGCTTCATCCAGATCTAAATCAGGTGCATTAGGAGGTATAAATTTCCAATCAACGGAAATTACTGTAAAATATTCCGACAATTTTTAATTATGCAAGAAGTGAATAGTACGTTTTAATTGTCACCTACAAAATTTGTTACAATAAATAGATCTGTAAATACCTGATCCATACGTAAATCGTCGAATGCAAAATGGTGATGTTGATAAATAATCAGATATTGTTAAGTGAACAGTCGTGGTGGGTTAATAGATACGTATTTGTTTTTTCGTCTGTCCATCTTTAATCAAAAACGCACCGGCATATCCTACGGCCGTATATAAAAGTTGAAACTTGAATCCAGATGAAATTTCAAGCATTCGCTTATTTTCTCTACTTGTTACGTTACATTTGCTGTGGTAAGCCTTTTGCTTTGTAACTGCGTTTATGTGTGCGTTAGTCTTCGAATTTTTGTTTGCTTGCACATCTACATTTTATTCTACCGTTTCCTTTCGTAGTTACCGTTACCATTAGCATTAGTGTTAGTGGTTTCTTCGCAATTGATTTAAGTTTCAAAAAAAGGTTCACGCCTCCGATGCCCACAAATGCAAATAAACAATACGCAATACGTAAAATATCTGTAATCTTGCATAACATGGTGGCTCAAAAAATGGACAGGTTTTATAAAGTAGAGGCTCTTCAAGTCAGTGGACTTTAATTATTTTCAGTAATGCTAAATTTGCTTGTATGCATTCGGCTTACTAGATTATTTCATCTTATCTATTCTTTCTTCAGTCATTGTTGTCACATTGTACTTCATAATTTTGGATATTTAGTTCAAGCCATCCTTTTTCACGTTTCACGTTGTATCTGCATTTGTTTGCAGTTTCACCGTTACCATCAATGTTACCGTCACCGTTACCGTTACCGTCACCGTTACCGTCACTGTTGAAGTCGCCGTTACCGTTAGTTTCGGTGTTGGTGTTACTGTTAACGTTGCCGTTTCCGTTATTATTACTACCGTGCATCATATATAGGTGATCTATTATGTATAAAAATAGTCTCAGGTATAAAGAAAGCATATTTAAAAGCAAGAAGTTTTTTTGTTTTAAGGTAGAGTCAGTTGAACCAATTATGACGGTCCTCGTAGGGGAAACTGGAGTCACTTGATCCCCCCATTAATATTTATCATAAATTGTGTTTAATTTAAGTTGTTCTGACACCGTAATGGTGTTACTTGTTAATAAATATCTATAACTTTATATGTGTAACCGATTGACAATCTTTACACACAAACGTAGCAGTTATTATAAATAATATATTTTCCGGAAAACGTACCAACTGTCGCCTATTGGGGGAGATTTGATCCCCCGAAAGGATCATGTCTCTCCTTACTGGAGTAAAGCACACTTCATCATAAAATAAAGAAAACAATATATTGTACGAAATTTATTGTCATAAAAAAATAGTATTTCCAAATAAAAAATTGCACTAAATAGTTTTTATTAGTAATAAAAATAAAATTTAAATTCTTGAAAACAATAATGAAATTCATAAAAAAATTCTTTTACTGAATATTGAAATGTTTCAATGACTTTTTAAATTCAAACGCTCCTACCCGTCTGGACGACGACTTAAATCTAGGAGAATCAAGCTTTCTAATGATCTGATCTTTAGTTATATCACTTATATCGTCTCTGTCAGGCCATTTAAAACGTGTTTCATTAATTTTTTTGGCAAATCTTATTTGGTAACTGGTTATCGTTGATTTTGTAATCTGTTCCACATATTTCCGCACCATTTTTTCTCGGAAACATCATTTACAATAACCCGGTCTCCAATATCTATATTCTGATAATCAACCCCTTCATTTCGGATTCACTAGAACAGTTAACACTTTCACTGTCAGACACAACGAAATCAGATTCTGGTGATGGTGGTAATAATTCTTCATCTTCCGATGAAGTGGAGCCTAGTTGTTTAATCCTTCTCTTCACTCGCTTTGTTTTAGCATGCATTTCTTTTCTTTCTTTTCTTGTCTCAATTTAATGTCGTTTTCAATTTCCAATTTTTCTGGGGTGTCTGTAAAAATCTTGGTACTTCCTTTCTTTCTTCCTTTACGGAAGTTTTTTCTGGGTTCCGCTTTAGGATATGGTCTTATAACTTCTGGGCTTTTAAAAGGGAAAATCGACGTAACTGAGGCCGTAGAAGGTGCGGCTAAATCATTTATCAGTGGATCGGACCTAACTGAGGATGTAGAGGGCTGAGAATTGGAATTAGGGGTTGTAGAAGGTAAGGGTAACTTTTTTAATGATCCACTGGAATTGGTTAAAGAGGTAGTGTAGAATTTCTTAACAGACACAGTAAATGAGGTTGGTTTTGGAGTAGTTAGTGGAGAGGTGTAAGTCGTCTTTTCTGCGTGTATAAAGCCTTCAGTAAGTTCAGAAACACTTGTACCAGTTTCAGCAGAAATCGTTGCTGGTGAAGTATTATTAACGTTTATATCAACATCTACATCATTAGCAGGAATGTCTCGGTCTGTAACATATGACGATAAAAACTCGTCATCAGTAAAAATATTTGAATCAAATGGTGAAATCCCAGTCACACGGAAACCATTTAGAATGTTTTGTGGTGTCATCGCTTTGGGAAAAGCCTTTCGTAAACAACCAGCTAAGTCATAAATTGTCAGTGGTCGTCCAGCATGTGATCTCATCCAATCGTCGCAGGCTGTATTGTAGTAGGCTTTTAATGGTCCAAATAATGCCCTGTCAAGGGGTTGTAGCTTGTGGGACGTGTGGGAGGAATAGTCAGCAAATGGATACCATTATCTTTTGCGTAGTTAAGCGATTCTATAGATATGTGACTGTCATGGTTGTCAAAGATAATTAAGCAGGAGTTTTCTTTGGAACATTGTGAGAACTTCTGAAAATGTTGAAGAAACTTGACAAAAATAGTCGCAATCATCCATCCACTAGGATTTGTAGTTCCGCATGTCCCTGGTGGTGCATTATCAATCATTCCGGGTTGCCAATTCTTGTGTGGGAAGACCATATACGGGGGAATATGGTTTCCAATAGCATTTATACCTGTACAAACTGTAACCAACTGTCCACGTTCAACAGAAGTTACTTTTGAAACTTGTTTTTCTCCCCGGCAGGCAATAACTTTTTTAGGTTTATGAACTGTTGTTATTCCCGTTTCGTCGATATTCCAAATTTGTTCCGGCTCAAAATGAAAACGATCCAGTAAATTGCATAAGTTATCAAAAAATTTAGATATATTATGTTTATTGAAACTTGTAGCACGTCCAAGACTAGTTGCTTCTGGAATACGTAGCGAGAGGCACTTGTGTCTTTTCATAAAACCGTATAACCAATCATAAGTAGCTTCACCTTTTTGTTGCCATTTTGGAGGATATTTTTTATTATTTTGTGAAGCATATTCGTATGCCAATTCTCGTACAACTATAGGAGTTAGTCCATGATGAAGTTTGCTAGCTTTTTGTAAATACTGAACCAATATAAGCTCTTGTTCATCCGTAAAAACTCTGTAATTAAAATCAAATTAAAAACCTACCAAAAACAATTCTGGTGCACTCCACAAACACTTTTAGTTGCCACGTGTACATTCAGCGTTTCTAAAGTCTCGAATGTATACGTAAGAAGCTAGCATTGTTGCCAAAGCAAACGCAAAGTTTCTGCGTTAAAGTGATTTGAATTCGGTGGATCATGTCTCCCATAAGGATCAAGTGTCCCCAGTTTCCCCTACAGTTTTTGTACTGATTTGTTTACCGTTTTTACATCACAACCAAAGCATAGGATTCAAATTATCCGGGACTGTGAGTCAATGATAACTAACCAGCATATTTTTCACTTTATAAATTCTTTAAAATATGCTGGAATGGCAAAGGTTTTCAAGATTACATCCTTCGAGTGCACCCCGTTAAATAGTAATTATATAGTTTTTTATCCAACTCATTTCCGTTAAGAAGAAATTAATTTTAGTCAATTATAGTAATTACTTCATTATACTTATTTTAGGCAAGCAGGAAAAGATCCTTACATGATATTTTACAGAAAATTTACCTGTTATAATTATAACAGCTGACTCCTTTGTGTAAAATTATAGCGGCAGATAATGTAACCATAAACACTTTATAATTAAGCCAAATTAATGCTTCATGGTTCATACGTTTATATAACAACTGCTCAAAATTACACCATCCATTATTCCTTTACAGGTGTAATTCTGCACTTTGACGTGTCACTGTAAGGCTTAAAAAGAATAGTGTGTAAGTATTAATTGCGATTTTTGCATAAATTTTGGAAACACTGGTTTCTTGGTTTTGAATTTTAGTAAATGAGTAGTAATGAGTATTTAAATTTTTTTAATTTAAGAAAATTAACAACTTAATAAAATAAATCGAAATTAACTGACATATAAATTTACCTCTAACTAAGTCATTAATTAATTAGTCTTTTTTCTGTTCTGGGAATTTTATGTATATAATCATGCCGTCCTTCTAGTTGCTTCATTGATTTTCTGGTCTATACATCATATGTTAAACTTTTATATTGTTACTAATAATTTTTATACAATTACCATTTCTTTCTTACTTCGTTTTATACTATGATTAGAAAAAACGTATATCCGATTCGTACATTAATATTAAATATTTTTACATACTAATTAATTGTTGAAATTGTACACGGTAAAATTAATTTAATTAAAGGAATTATATATACAACATTAGTGTAGTTGTTTTATCATTGCAGTCTGATAAATCTCTAATATTCTGCAGAACCATGCTAAAATTATTGGTAAGTTTATATGTACATATTTTATTAGTGGTATACAGTAACTTCTTCTTAAGCTCTTAGTTGTTGTATTCACGGTAGTATGCGCTAATGCTCAATACAATTACGCCAATTAACCTTACCACCAATACCAATATTCATGTTATCCTTACAATTATGAATACATGGGATATGACACCTACAATTACCCCTACAACTATTATCGAAGCTATAATGGATACTCCAATAGTTACTGTTAATGACTAGTAATATGAAATTAGTATTTTTGTTGTGAGAGTATAGGTTATTGTGCATTTACTAAAAAGATAATGACGGTCTAGAATAATTATTTTATCTTACCATCATCTGATAATTCAGTTCACAGCTTTTTTTAGAAATAAAAGAAATAGGGCAAGATAAAGTAAAAAAATGTTATTGTTTTTTTACACTATACTTCATAAATTTTCTCTTTGTAACTACACTTAGTTCTCTTTTGCGAATTTCCATTAAAAATCGTTACTAGGTAACTACTTAACAATTAATAATAAAAATTAGCAATAATGATTTAACATATTAGCAGCCTTGGTGCTGGCAACGTTGCTTACAATTATATAAAGAAAATTGTTTTAAAAAAAATTACATACAATCTTTACCAAGTATAAAATGTACGTATGAATAAATGCATTCTTAGCTCATTTTCATCTGGTAAAATTTATATACTGCCAACAGAATGCAGAACTTCAACATTAAAACTCCCAAGTACCAAAGTACCAAAGTACCTACTATTCTATCCCTACCATAATGAAGTTCGAAATTCTTCCTAACTTCCAATTTATGATTTACATGGTTACTTTACTAGTACCAATGAGTCAACAGTTACTGAAAGTTTACTTTTTATTGCTTCCTAGCTTGCAACTCTGGTAAACATACTTTGCTCCATCTTATTCAATTATGTGACACAATTGATTGAAATTGTTGAAACCTTAGCATGCACGAAGTGTCGGTGCCCCATAAAGGGAGAGGGTGGCGTAATACTCTTCGTATATAGCCGGTAACCCAAACTTGTTTGTAAAACGCTTGACTGAATGGGCGTGTAGTTCGCAAAAGGGTAGGGTATTTGAGATAATTCAGAATAATTTAACGAATATATATGACATGACCAACTTAGCACTCGGGAAGTAATGGGTTCGATTCCCATTACCGTCTACCTTGTATGAGGTTTTTTCAGGGGGATTTCCTCATACACATGTAGCGCCATGATCACTGCGTATATGCACGTGTACGGCTACTTAGCCGAATGCTGAGGTAGTATTATCCCCCTCAGACCCTAACTCCGTTCCTTTCGATCCTATCATGACCACACCCATCCTACCCCACCATGCATATATACGTAATGTATGTATGTATGCTGGGAATCCATGATTGTGACCTTTCCTCTTTATATATATATATATATATATATATATATATATATATATATATATATATATATATATATATATATATATATGTTGAGATGATTTAAATTACATTCGTGTAGCTATGTAAGTCACATAGTGAATAATTTCATTAATTTGTACAAATGGTACATCTCGTTATATATAATAGTAGATAAGAAGGATTGATTAACATTGAGATGGATGTAAATTTAAATAATTCATAATGAAATGTTAAAACAATTATAATCGACAACATATTACATTTAAGTATAGGGTATGTTAGTTATCGTTATGTATTAAATCAAGTTCATATTTAGTTATTAAGTTTATTTAAACATAATGTTCCCTAATAACATGAGGTACAGGTTGTAGATTACAAAAATAATGTTAAAAACTAGATTTATGCTGGTATCAATGTCACAATTTCAATATACGCAGCCAAGAATCATGAAAACGTTCGTGTTAGTGCGATAAATGTATATAAGTACTAAAATTACTTAAAAATAGAACAAATACATTGGTGATTAACTATAAAACATAAACAAGCCAGCAATTCTGGAATTATTGTGTTTAATCAACATTTACAGACCTTAAATCAGTGATTTTCAACAATTCGACACTAGTCTCAGAAGAACTTGTAAACTTATAAAAATATGAGAATAAATTAACTTGAGACATAAACATTAAGAATAAACACTTTCACTAACATATAAAGTGCTTAAAAGTGTAAAATTATACATTAAAAATTATAATGTTAATTTGAGGTTATGTTATTTCCTCACATAAAAATTATGTAAAAGTTGTAATAGATTGAGACAATTTGTTCAAAATAAATTATAAGAGGTAAAAATAGTAAAGTAGCCTCAATTTCAAGTCACCATTCACTATATTTGTGACTATTTTGCCAAATTTAGTTTGTGAGGGTGTTGGAAAAATTCAAATAATTTTCCTTTCAAGTTGGCCCTAGGCATGTAAAAGATGAATATTTATATGTAGTAGCATCCCATTTTCATGTAGAAATCAATTCCAGGCCTGTAAAGTACATAAAATTAGCTTAAAATTAATAAATCAATGTGAAAATCAACATGGTTAATAATTGGAGGAATTAGTTCGTGTTTGGATTTAGTTTATAGGAAAATTTATGTAGATTCCGAATATGTTGTTAGTTTTAAGATAGGTTTAAAGGGGCAAAAGTTATGACCTTTTGAAATTAAATTGTAATTTAAGAAATGCTTTAGCCAATCAGAATTGAGGAAACATTGTAGGTAACTGTTAATAACAATCGAAGATTTTGGTTTCTACGCTTTGCATATAAATAGAAGTGTTGAAGGATTAGGATCTCTCTCAATTTTTCTCTGTTCCAACACCTTGCTAAAGCAAGATGTTGCCAAATTTTTCGTGAAATTATTTTAAACAAAATAACGTCACTTTCGATAAAAACAAAGTGCGGTTTTTAGTATCGGAAGTGTTAAAAACAAGTGATAGTCATTTGTCGGTAAATAATAATAAATTAAGGTTAGTTTACCTTTTTAAAATAAAAATCGGTTGTTATCGATGGCGAGTGAAAATATTTCCGCAGTTTCGCAGTTAAGTTTGTTTTGTTTACGTTTGTTATGGATATTTAATTGTGTTTTCTTCGTGTTATTATCATTATACATTTTATTTACTGGAAGCGTGTTTAATTTAAAAATCCTTC
This sequence comes from Vesta saturnalis, assembly GCA_036346205.1. Lineage (NCBI taxonomy): Eukaryota > Metazoa > Arthropoda > Insecta > Coleoptera > Lampyridae > Vesta > Vesta saturnalis. Next base: position 1,828,787 of record JARFJB010002165.1, on the reverse strand, counting down.
AAACTATCCATGCTTTTCAAAATTTATTTTTGAAATAAAAATAATAAGTGTGATGATCCTAAAAATAAAGATTCATCAATATGAAGAAACATTAGTGAAACTTACGTAAACGTATAAGCAGTTAAAATAGAATCAAATTTGGATGTTCAAGAAGCAGAGTTGGAGTTCGAAGGAGCTGTTTTCTACGATCAACTTCATCATCAGTGACCAGATAAGGAGGACATTTTATGTGTTATGACTTTGTACTTTATTGTTGACATTGATATTTTCATTGCTGTTTATAATTTCCATACTTTGTAACAAACATGATGTGCGACAATTTGTATGCATGTCAAAAGGGAATATTATTAGAGCTAAAATTTAAATGGTTAATATAATATTGAATAAATTCAAACATATTTATACTTACATGTATGGCGTATTTCATTTTGCTTGTAATCAAAAGTCACATGTATGCGTATTCACAGCGCATGCCCAAGTATACATTTGAAGAATTTTTGTTATATACAGGGAGTGGCACAGATATTGATGCAAATTAAAAATTATAATTCAATTTCTTTGAATAATTTAGATATAATAAAATATAAATGGGCGATAACTCAATGTGTATTAATCAAATTACCTATAATTATAATATTCCAAAATCTCAGTATAATTCAACAAAATAATAATTTATTTTGTCATATAAATATAAAGTCTCTTCTAAATTTTGAACCCCATCCCCTTTGATGAGTTTTTACATGCGACTGTTTTTTAAAGTTAGTTTGGGCAATATAAATATAAACAACAATAAATAATAATTATAATAACAAATATATAATTTAATCATAAAGTAGATATCAGTTCAATATATATATATATATATATATATATATATATATATATATATATATATAACTATAGAAATTATTAATTTTATTAAATACATAAATAAAAAGTTTGCCTCGAGTAGGATTTGAACCTACGACCTGTACCGCGCTAACCAACTGCGCCATCGAAATTCAAGCCCCAATCGTTGTAAATTTTGTCTTTTTGGATGTAAATTCTAAATATAATGAGATTACAATCAAATTACTTATATTAATGGAATGTGAGCCTGCAATATCGCAAGGATTCACACATACCAATGCAACTTGACTAATATTAAATTATTATATATAACTTATTCGTTCATAACAAAAGCTATAATAACTATAGAAATTGTTTTTAATGAATAAACAGGAGTTCAACATAATAATAATTAACTGTATTTATTTAAAATTAACTTTTAAGGTACATACGGTAAAGATTAACTCGACCCACTACCTCCTTTTTGCTAGAGTGGGGCTCTTCCAACTGAGCTATCAAGAAGGCAAGTCGCATTCAATTCAAACCGTTGGCGTATCACGTAAAGAAAAACTTCCAAAGAGCAACTTATCTTTCCTTGGCGCTGTGCTTTATTTAATCTTAAACCTAAAGAAAATATAATCAATAAGATGAAGGTACAACTGCTATATTAAATATGGAGGACTATAACATTAAAGTAGAACCTGTGTTGGAATCACAAACTTATCGTGATCTACCAGAAGGTCCTACGAAAATAGTTTTTTTTGAAAACTAAAGAACTTATTAAATTATCATCTATTCCTGAAGGAATAAAAAAGAAATTAACTCGAAAGCTCTTTCACCAAAACTATGTAGTCTACCACATAACCGTAAACCTAACGTTCCTTTGAGGTCTATTCTTGGTGCAATTGGTTCTCCTACAGACAATCTCGCAAAACATTTTACATTTCTGTTACAACCTCATATAGGCAAAATAACCCATTATATTAAAAATTGTGCCGATTTCATTAAAAACATATAATCTAAAATTGAAGGGGCTGATATAGTGGTCAGTTTTGATGTTGTTTCACTTATGACAAAAGTTCCTCTAAAAATACTGTTTAATACATTGCCTATATTTTTTCAAAGGATATAACAATTCTTTTTAGCACTGTCTTACAATGACGAGCGGAAAAATAAATTCTATGAACTGCTTGATGGTGTAACAATGGGAAGCCCTCTTAGTCCTGTTATAGCTAATTTTTACATGGAGAAATTTGAAGCATTAGCATTACAAACTGCATTTAAAAACCTTTAGTTTAGAAGAACAAGCAATGCATGAATCCTTAATTTGTATAAATGGTATTTATCTAAGCATCCAGTTTACTATGGAGAAGGAAACCAATTGAAGTTTACCATTTCTTGACATACTAATATTTCAAACTTTTTCTTTCAAGGTTTACCGAAAGGTGACACTCACTGATAGATACGTTCCCAAATTATGAAGCCACTATCTACGTGAAAAAGTTTCTGTAATTTACGACCCTGAATTTTTAAAAGATGAGTATAAATACTACAAGTTAATGGATATTCATCTAAAGATATTAATGGTATTATTACACCTGCTAGACATAATCATAAAGAAAAACTAGCGTTTAATGTAAGTACTGATTTTCTTCCTTTCTAACTAATGTTACAGACAAAAATCAAAAAAACCCTAAGTAATCATGCCATCGGGTCTGTTTTTAAACCTACAAGCTTTACAAACTTTAAGATCACCAAAAGATGTTTCAAATTCATTATTATCTTCCGGAGTGTTCTTGTGGAAAAGTACACATTGGAACCACAAAATTTAGTTTTGATACAATACGTAAAGGACATATGAGAATTTGTATTTTAGGTCAACCAGATAAATCTGCCGTAGCTGAGCATGCTTTAGATAATTTGAATTATGGTATTCAATTTGATAATATGGGAACATCAATACAAGCTCATTATTATGTTCGTTTACAACGTGAAGCTATTGAGATATTTAAACACCATAATTTTAAGGGGCAAGAAGAACTCCGTTTAAATGGTTTTGGACCTTGTAATTACAAAAGGCACAGCTATACGCCTTAATTTTAGTTTTACCTTTTGGCACGTCTATGCTTTTGCTGTGTTTTTTCCTAAAATCATGTTAAACGTACTACACAATGTTTTCCCTGTAAAATGACAATTACAATTATTAACAAAAAAATTTTTCTTAGTTAGATTTGACTAGATCCTTAATTGATTTGTCAAATTTCTATTTGTGAATGCGTTTATCAATTTATAATTAATGTTTTTTGTCATTTTCAAGGCAGCGTAATAATATTTAATTTCATTAGGTATCTAAAATTAGATTTTATATTTGGCTTTATTGGTTTATCACTCTGTTATATTAATGTTAGGCTTATGTTTGTGTTTTTATATTTTTCATATATCATAAATTTTTTCTAGCATCATAAACAATTCGTAAAGAATCAGTACTCAGGACGATAGCTGTAGTTCTTATCGAAACGTGTAGATTTATTTAAACTACAAATATAAACATACACCATAAAAAACCGAAAAAGGTAAGTATATTACAATTATTTCTAAATTTAGGGGAAGTTATCAATTGTCTGAACTGATGTTTCGGACTTCAATGTCAGTCAGATAAATGAGAGGTGCGATAATGTTATTGTCGCTATGCTCTTTAATTTGTATCCGGTGAGGCCGTGCGGTTGTTTTCAAACGAAAACTCAAAAAAATGTTAATTTATTCTGGGCGCCACTGACTTGTACTTAAATTCGCCTACACTCGAGCCAGAAAGTGTTGAAGTGTTCATTGTCTTTCACTATCTGATCCTTATCTTGCGGTGACTGGTAACTGATCTCACTCGCTGTATCCTATATTTTACGCAAATAATTCCATAAATGTTTAATCAACGTAAACCAATAAATTTTATTCATTAACACACACAACATTCATTTGGTTATTTTAACATGCTCGATAAAATCCAACTTACCGAATAATACCTATTAATATATATATATATATATATATATATATATATATATATATATATATATATATATATATATATATATATATATATATTGACGACAATTATCACTAGATCTTATTTAATTTCTGTACGTATACCTTTATACAATATATTTTTATACCTTATGTACAGGTTGTCCCAAATTCGAGGGCAAGCATGGGGTTCTCGCTTATTATAAGACAGGATATAGGTTTAAATTCGGCACTTTTGCTAAATTCGATGCCGAGTAATAATCTGAAAAGAAATTTGAGCTAACTCGAATGGATTTGGTTTTATGCTCAAAAAACTAAAAATTTCGATTTTTGTTTTTCGCGTTTGGCTACCTTATTATTAGGAATTTTCAAAATTCGATTAAACATTATTAAGGCAACTTTTTACGCACAATACTAATACGGTATTAAAAAATATTATGCGACGTTTTTTTTATTCTGAACCATCATCAGGTTTATTTTTTCTTATCGGGGTTAAGACATATTTTTATGGCGTTGGATGGAGAATGTTATGCTGATTTTAGCAATATATAACACTTCATAGTTTGATCGACTGCGAACTAAAATACTCTTAAATTAAAAACTAAATATTACATTATCACGATACCCATGAATCAAACAAAACTCAGGAGTTGGCTTTCGTCATGTCATTTTCTAATTGTAAAAAGGGTAATAACTGCAAGATCCTTCGTGTTAGTGCTTTAAAATTTGCAAGTTTCTTTAGAATGTGTTCAAATTCATAAAAACGAGACATGATAAGGATATTTTATAGCTGCAATAGAAATAGTGTCAAAGCAGAACAAAGATATTTAGAGGAATATCCGGAGAGGCAGCAACCAAACCAGAGATATTTTTTAAAATTAGACAAAAATTTGCGAGAATTTGGATGTTTTCAGAAACCTCGAAATGCATATTGTAGCAGACTAGACAGAGATGCCGAAGAAGAAATATTACATCAGGTACTATTTGTTAGTATTATACTAATTATAAGAATTTTCACTCACTTCACTGCTAATTTCAGCAGACATTTTTTTTTAGAGTTATGACTTGATGTTATCCATCTTAGGTTCAAGAGAATCCTTCAACATCTACCAGAGAAATAGAGCAAACTATTGAAGTGCCAAAAACGACAGTTTGACGAGTGTTAAAGCAACACCGTTATAAACCATTTAAGTTACACGTTAGTCAAACTCTTCGGCCTGAGGACGATATGAGACGGTTGGATTTTTGTAACCAACTTAATACCAAAATGCTGGAAAATCGCAACTTTCTCAATCAAATAATTTGGACGGATGAGTGCAATTTTTCCACTAATGGAATGTTTAATCGTAATAACGAGCACTACTGGTCCGTTGAAAATCCACGAATTAACAGGCAAATGCGAGGACAAGGCCACCGGTCCTTTAATGTGTGGGTTGGAATCTGGAAGGATAGGCTCCTTGGGCCAATTATTTACGAAGGTATCCTAACGTCTCAACGCTACCTCGCATTTCTAACACACGAAATATCAGACCTTTTGGATGACGTTCCGCTAAACGAAAGATGGACTCTCTGGTGGAAAATGGACGGAGCTCCTCCTCATAATGCTGCGATAATAAGTGAATATCTTAACGGCGAATTTCCTGATAAATCGATGGGAAATAGGGGACCACTTAGGTGGCCAGCAAGAAGTCCAGATTTAACCCCTTCAGATTACTTCCTCTGGGGCTATTTAATAAATATGATTTATAAGACGCCACCGCAAAATATAGAAGAACTCCAGAATAGGGTTGTTAATGAACTTCGTCAAATTCCCAGGCGAACCATTCAAAGAAGCAATTGTAGAAGAAGAATTCGTTACTGTATTCAAGAAGGAGGAAACTTGTTCGAACATTTATTATAATCATTTTTATTTGTTTGTCTGTGTAATTATTTTGTTGTTACCTATCGATAAATTTGCGTTGTCGCTATTATGACCGTGTTACATAGACCTACTTGTTTGAGTTGTTTGTTAATGTTTTTTTTTAAATTGTTTAAATGTTTTTTATATTTTTTTGGATGTTCTAATGAATTTAACAAATTAAATAAGTAGAACTACTGTAATTATTCCTTGCTGGATCCAAGAAGGCGGAATATTGTTCTTCGTATTTTTCTCATTATTTTAGTTCGCAGTCGATCATACCATAAAGTGTTATATATTGCTAAAATCAGCATAACATTCTCCATCCAACGACATAAAAATATATCTTAACCCCCATAAGAAAAAATAAACCTGATGATGGTTCAGAATAAACAAAACTCCACACAATATTTTTAATACAGTATTAGTATTGTGCGTAAAAAGGTGCCTTAATAATGTTTAATCGAATTTTGAAAATTCCTAATAATAAGGTGGCCAAACGCGAAAAACGAAAATCGAAATTTTTAGTTTTTTGAGCATAAAACCAAATCCATTCGAGTTAGCTCAAATTTCTTTTCAGATTATTACTCGGCATCGAATTTAGCAAAAGTGCCGAATTTAAACCTATATCCTATCTCTTATAATAAGCGAGATCCCCATGCTTGCCCTCGAATTTGGGACAGCCTGTACATTGAATTCTCGTTCGACGACCTGTACATACAAAACTCGATTATATACCTAAATGCTGTCTGTAGTTCTCGCTTTCTTAACTAAAATTATACTTCAATATTCAAACTAACGAGATCTTGATTAAATAGTGATAAAATTGCAACTCGGCAACAATGCTTAATAAATATTTTCTGCAAACACATTGACAGATTCTTATACTCTACTTATTATTAAATTATTATAATTTATATTATTATAATATATAATTATTATATTAATTATTATAAAATGGCTGCTTAAGTTTTAACGGTTTCCGATTTATTTTTGTTTTGCATGGTATTTATTTTAATTAGAATGAAACTTTTCGTTGCTATAAACCTGTGGTGGTATATATATATATATATATATATATATATATATATATATATATATATATATATATTTTTATATATATATATATATATATATATATATATATATATATATATATATTCACAATGAAGATTACCAAAGTGATATTTGGATTTTGGTGAGTTCATTAATACTAAAACAACTGCGAACTATTTTTCTATCCAACGGACATCTAACTGAACATTAAGTGAGTATCGAGTATCTATTGAATATCCTATTTTTACTTGCAACATGCAGACGATGTTACTTAATTCCGATATCCAATTGAATAATGTATTCCCAACGATTAAGGTCACTAACCTGTATTCACTGTAAAACCTTATCGGAGAGAATGCAGTAAGTTAGTGAATATTAAATCTATATAGGTTACCTTCACCGAAGGGTTTTCAAGTAAAGACGCTGTTTCTCGATAATTGTCAAGGTTTTAATCCCCATGTTTGGATGCCGACAGAACATCATATTCACGATACTCATAACTAATATTACTGCCTACCGAGTGATTATGGCTTGATCTCTTAACCAATGAAATTCGCTGCCTTAACAAATTTTACAACAGAGCTCACGATGGCCGTAAAGAAAGAGAACTTATCACCCAAAGCTGACCGAAAATTAACCTATACAGATCATAATTTCAAATGTGCCTTTACAAAATATTTAAGCAGAATCAGATTCCTGTATAATCCCATTTATAAATTACAGAAACCAGTACTTTTAATAAACTCTGTTGTAATTGCTTTTCTTATTTCTCCCACAGATGACTATTTACAAATTACAAAGCTACAAATTTTTAACTCTACCTATTTGCATTTTATACTCCGCAATGGCCACCAATAATTCCAAATGCGAATACGACCAATATCTTCTACATTTGCTACTGATCAATTCTAAAATCAATATTACAACGTAATAATTATATAAATGATGTGTAAGAATGGTGAACAGGATAGGTTTAACCGACTGTAAAGAGCACTTAGAAAGATGGATAGGGGGATATTGCATTACCAAGAGATGCAAATGAACTGCTACCTTAAATTTTTTCATATCATTGGTGAGAGGAACACAGGAACTAGTAAGATAATACCAGATTTTAAAAGCCTTGTGGAATGATGTGGTTTGTGCCCGTTTGGTACAAGTGGAGATTTGTACTGCATATTGATGATGTGAATGAGAGAACCGAGTATTTCTAGTAAAACCCGAGAGGGTACCAAGGATGTAATTCAGCAGCGTAATAGCGATTATAATACCTATAATACAAAGAAAGAACTGAAGTCAGAACTAAAGGACGGGCCATTTATAAGCCTAACCGGTCTTATTTGAATACGATCAGCGATATCGAGAGCGTATTGGGGAGAACTATATTCTAGATTAGGTTGAATTTGAGCCTTGTATCAAAAAGTTGTTGTGAGATAAAATGCTGCTTAGATTTGTATAAAAAGTCTATTTTAGAAGCAGATGATATAGGATCTGACAGAATGTGGTCAACCCCTGATCATTACCAACATAGTAATAGAGCCTAAAAACTTAAAATCTGATCCATTCATACCTACTATAGGAAATAGTAAATTTTATTAGCATTAAATTTAACAGATAAGTTAATTTAGCGAGTCTAGTTTCAATGGTGGCAAAATCATAATAGTATATAAATCATTAAAACTTGAACCTAAACTCACGACCACTACTTTGCTGGAGTAGGGCTCTACCACCTAAGCTATCGAAGGAGCTAGTAGCTTAATAGTTATGTTATAACAGTCACTTTTGTAGCATGGTACCTATAAGCTTGAATTTTTCAAGTTTCGTACAGACCCCAAAGATTGGAATATAAAATAAATTGTTATAAGCAGTGGGCCTACTCTTCAAACTACGCGAAATAAGCCGCACACGACATATTACGAATAGTATTTTTACGCGTGATATCCAAAATAGGTATTCCTCGGTGGCACTAGACATTATGTTTCGTATGCTTCATTTTTGGTGAACGGTATATGTGGCAACGCTGCATATGTGTATGTTGTCGCCATTCTGACGTATCGTCAGTCCATTTAAATTAATCTCGATAAAAGCCTTAACAGAGAAAATAAAAAATTATTGATCTGGGATTGATTCATTTATATACCGACGTACGTCCTGATGGAGGAAAGGAAAGAAAAAGCTTGTGCAGATGAAACCAGAAGGAATTGTTGACGGGAAAATTTTCATCCACATTTACTTATAAAACCGCCCAAAAGAAATTGAATGAAACAGGGGCCACATTAAATTCAATATTGGCGAAAAGTCAGTGTTAACCCATCAATTTCGTCGTTTGAATGTGCCATAACTAGAAGCTACATTATACCGATACGTTCACTCCTTTATGGGAATTTTCTTTACTTGTGTGAATGGTTATATTATAAATACTTTGTTTTAGACTTGGCAAGACATTCGCAGCAAGACCAAATCAAAAAACTCTGCTGCGAAACGATAAGAGTGTGGCACTGGCGGAGGACTGCCTTGTCCCGATGTCATGAATACCACTGATGAGGAGATTTTAGACATAATATGCTACTAGTGTAACAGGGCACACTGATACTCAAGAATCAGAAGTAGAATTTTCCTTGAGATGATGAAGCAGCATCTCTATTAGTGAATTTTAGTACTACTGTTAGTGATGCAACTGAGGGAAATGTTACAAACAAGCACACCGATAACGAAAAAATAAACGTATGTAGGTTTTCAACCTCTAAGCCACCAACGATAACGAAATATGTGTTATCCCAAAACATTTGGAGGAGTGTGAATGCCACCGAAGTTATTGCGGAATGCACACAGCACACAAATCAAACAAGAACATTACAATAAAAAAATTTAAATAATGGAACGCAAATAACTGTTTTTCAACGGTTTGTAGTTGCTGTGGAAAAAATGTGCTACAATGATGAGTAGTCTTCCCTTCGATATAGGTTTTTTTTTATTAGAACAAATAGGTATGCAGTAAATAATTGTTCATGTTGTGTAGATTTATTAAAACATTAAATATAATTTTACTGTGATAATTCTATTCACCTGAAATAGTTTTGAACAATCCTTTCTTGCAATTCCCTTCCGTCAACTAAATCTGGATTGTTTCTTACGATTATATCATTTTGTGCAAGATGAGCTATTATGCCCATGTCAAATTCACCTTCATTCTCATCTACCCAGGGTACGTTATTTGCAATGCGCATATTGTGCAAAATAACGCAAGCATTTATCACCTTTGAGCACTTTTCTAGAGTGTAGCGTAATATTCTGTGTTTTAATAAACATCGAAATCGCATTTTTAATAATTCGTTACAACGCTCGATGGTAGCACGCGTTTGCATTTGGTGCACGTTGTAATTTTCCTCTGCACTACCTGCTGCTGTATTCTGAATATGTGTGAGCAACCATGGTATCACAGGGTAACCTGAGTCACCTGTTTAAAAAACATTCATATACCTAGGAAATGTACTCAACATACCTAAGAGAAAATAAGAATTAGAAATATTATTTTTCTTCATTAGCAGTTCAATTGCACAATTCCTACAAATGTAAGCACCATTAGGGCCACCAGGAAAACGGGTATTTACATGGATTACATTTAAATCAGAATTTCATATCTGTGATCAGATTAATATAGATAAGCATACTGAAAAAAATGGAAAGCAAACTTACAAGCTGTACATGAATTGAATGGTAACGTTTTCAAGTTACATACAAATGTTCAGGATACACAACATCATACTTTTTGGGTGTCACTATTGCTACATGTGTGCAATCAATGCAGACAATGACATCCTGAAAATTACACTTTTCAAAAAATCTAAAATGAAATCATATGAGTTTTGCGTGCACACACACCTAAAAAGTTACCCTGTTCGAATTCTCCTTAATTTAACATTTTGTGGAAATGATACCCACTCGAAAAAAATGTTGGTTTAATGCTTCAACCACTTCCGCTAGGGACCGACTAACCGACAATTGTTTCACTTCCAAATAAATATTACTCCCAACAAGTAATTGGTATGAGCCTGTTGCGAAGAAATTTAATTATACGATAAATTTCGCATGCGGATTTGTAGAATATGAAACTAAACTTCCATTCGACAAGTTTATAACATTATAACGGGCCAACTTATAACATTAAAACAAAAAACGATCGTATACTAACAATAATACTGTGATGACGTAATAAACACAACGCAAATGTAATAAACAATTAGCAATTGATCAAATAATTTTAATTAATAAAAAATATTACCAAATAACAATCGCTACTGCCGCTGGCTCTGTCGGTTGATTAAGATAGGGAGAGTTCTAATAAAATGATTTGTTAACCTACCTGAAATGCTGCTTGCTTCCCATCTGCTTAGTTATTTTCACTGCACTTAATTAATGAAAAAATGCAATATAAAAAATTATGAAAATATAATGAAATGAAATCTCGAGCGCCATGTTGTCTTTTATTATAGGAACAACAAAACCTAGTTAATGAATAATAATAAACAATTTACCAAAATGAAAATAAAATAACATGATATACTTAAGTTTATTCAATATCTAATTGAAAAGGTTAAAAAATCAGAAACCTTATTACTATTCTAAAGGTATATAAAAAATCATTACCTTTGAACGGTTGGGTACAACTGTATTACTGCTGGTAACTATGAAGCAGAATGGTGAACTTGGTGAGGTCAATGTCTTGCTAATCTATCCTTAATATATTGTGTCCATAAAGTTATTGAATTTCTTTGAAGTTTATGTATGTAGAACTTGCGTCGTAAAATGTAATTCAAGTAAAAATTTCTATTTAAATTAGAAAAATGATAGAATAGTAAATTAGTGAATTATAAGTGCCATTAAAAATAATTATTATAAAAATGCCATATAAAAGTATGCATTATAAAAGTGCAAAAATGTGCAAAAAGTGTGCATTCTGAAAGAATGCATTAAAAAAATGCCTAAAAAAACAAATGTTTTTAATTTAAAATATAATGAATTAGAAAATAACTTACCATCAAAATCTGATGGCACTAAATATAAAAATTAGGTAAAAACCATGCTTTTTGCTGTAACATTCAGCAGCAAGTGAAAAATATAGCGGCTTTCAGAATAGCTCCTCTAAATGTTTCCCCCCAAGAAGTTGTCACGCGTTGCGCGGATACAATGATCCAATTTTTTTTTAAGAAAGGGAACTATAACTATTTATGAAATATTACACCCAAAAAGATGTGTTCTAGGAAATGCAAATTAAATTGCCTTTCTCAATTCTACATTTTAATAATTAAAGCTTTTCTAATATTACGCCAAATAAATGAATGATCTTAATTTAATGTATTTTTTAATACAACCACAAAAAAAGGTTGTTACAAGTTAATATATCGTATGGGAAAAAAATTGAAAAATAGAGTCCCAGGTACTTAATATAAGTTAAATAGATAAGTTAATTTTGCGAATCTAGGTCCAATAATGACAAAGTCATAATAGTATGTAAATTTTGAATTATTAGAAATTTTAATGTACACACAGTAAAGAATTAGATATTACTTACTCATTCAACCATACGTTGAATGCCTTTGTTGGTTGAAATAGCTATTTCAGCGTTAATGGCTTGATTTGAGATAGAAGGTAGATTACTATTGTGAGTAGACTGAGATGAACTACAATCAACAGTGCTGTCGTCAGCAAAACAGTGGACCGGATTAGTCGCTGAAGAAATAAAGTCATTCAAGTATATCAGAAAAAGTGTAGGTGCTATAACTGATACTGGCGGCACGCGCACCTCAATGCCACCCTCTTTTCAATAAAAGCCGTCAACTACGATACGTATCCAGCTTTAATGTTACTAGAAAACCAGTTGATGAGCGTATCAGTTAACCCAACTTTTGCAAGTAAAGATTTATGTTAAACTTGATTTTTATATATCTGCAGTGACTACGATTATTTTATTGGATCGTTTAGTGAGTTGTTCCAAACTTGGATCACATATGAAAGAAGATTGAACGACTCCGCCCAAAACCATATTGGTGGTCATTGTGGAGTTTGTTAGATTCAAGGAAAAAGGTAGTTGCCGATTGATGACTTTTCCATGACTTTGGATAAAATCAAGGTGGTGGAATTTAATAGATAGACCAACAGGTTTTGTCAACTTTTTTGGGAATAGCTTGAACACTTGCATGATGAAGAAAATACCACAAACGGCACAGAAGTCGAATATAGCTTAGATATAACTGATACTGGTTCTGGGAAACAATAGCTGGAATACCGCCAGTCGCATTATTGGGACCAAAATTACGGATGCTCGATTCTCAAAGCTTGTATCGAAAATTATTTGATTTCATTGGTTATGAAGTACCACAAGCTAGCGGCATATCCTTTTAGAATCATTAAGAGTTTGATTCAAATAAAGGCACAAAAACATTTGGCTCTGTCTACAGAATCGGCAACTACAGATCCGTCAAAGAATGTCATGGGTGTAACCAAAGTTTTTAGGGATGGCTTTATCTAAAGAACAAAGTTTACGACTACCCAAAGGAAATGTAGCTAGATCATTACATATTCTTTGTTCAAACAACTTTTCAAATTTAGTGATAATACTCTTACACCAATGTAGCATGAATGACTCTCGACCGTTTAATTAGATTTTCATTAAAAAAAATTTTTTTCAAAGATATTGCATCAGCACAATCCTTATTCATCCAGGGTTGGGAGTGAGAATGACATATACGATTCTGTTTGAAGATGCCTTCTGGTACTGAAAGGGAAGTGTCCGAAGATGAGGAGGACTTAGAACATTACTTACGATATGGATATGTTGCAAAGAAATCTAGTAAATCGCTCCCTTTCGCTAACTTAAAACACCATAAGTTCTGTCAGTGTTGAGAACAACAGAGGAATTAGGGACAGTAGCAGTTATTTCCATTAGACAATGCCCAGATAGATCTAATGCGGAAAGAACTGAAGTTTTATAAACAAGTATGTTTGACGTAAGAAAATATCTGAAAAATGTGGAGTCTGGTAGGATTATGTGGGTTCAGAAATCATTTGTGTTATAATAGCTGAAACAAAAAGGTTAATGCACTATGACGAGCAGAATTAGTAGTAGAGTGCATTCGGGAAATTGCAAGTCGAGTGATTGAGAGGTTTCAGAGGCGATTCGTGATTCAAGAACAAAATGTCAGGTTGTAATTGTCGAAGACGTTCGAGAACAATATTAAGATTAGATTTGAAACAGCGGATGTTGCAATAATGGACCATAAAATAAGTACTTTCGATGACAGTGGTCGCTTGAGCCCCTCCCGGATATACGAACGGGGCAGGATTTTACTTCCGGTGTTTATTACGCTAGAAACCACAGCCATCTCTTTTTAATTTTGATTTTCAATGTGATAGGACTGCTGTCAAGGCGAGAAGAGGAAAGGTTGAGAATGGATTAAGTGAAAAGGTGACCGACAGCCCTTAACGAGCTCAGAAAATCTAGGACACAATGTTATGGATTTCATGGTAAGGTGGTGATACCCCACGGTTGACGTGAGGTACATATACCTTCCACCTGTATATATATATATATATATATATATATATATATATATATATATATATACAGGGTGTCTTTAAAACGTGCGGTGCGGAAAAATGGCTAGAATTTGACGATCTAACCCAACTTACCTCAGTCCAAAAGTGGTTGATTTCGGAGATATAGTGTCAAAAGTTTAATTTGGATGTAGTTTTCATAAATAATTTTGTAATAATTGGTGTATTGTCACAATATTCGGCTAGGGGGGGAGATGTGGGGTGGAAAATTAAAATCTGCTCTCATTTTCAATGTAAAATTTAGAGGGCGCTACCTGCGGTAGTTTGCATACATTTAAAAGGAAATAACTTCTTTGAGCCACAATGTATTTAACTTTTAAATAAAAATTCTTATTCTCCAACGCCTTTCAAATGTTTAAAATTGCCTCCATTTTCGTGTGTACAAAGATTAATACGCCGTAAAAAATAATATTGGACTCTTTGGAGCATTCCGTCATCATTTCTCAAAGCGTCAACACTAGTTTAAATGCCTCCTTAATTCGTCTTCTGTATGTACTGACGTAGAATACACAACAGTTTTCACTCTTTTCCACAAGAGGTAATCCATCGTGGTCATGTCAGGGTATCGAGGTGGCCAATTTGTAAGTGAATCATTATCCACCTATTTATATACTGTTCGTTCAAATAATTACGTACCTTTAACGTAAAGTGTGGAGGCGCACCGTCGTGCATAAACTACATTCCCCTTCCAAGTTGCAAAGGTAGGGTATCTAATCAGTATGGTAATTCGTTTTATAGATGTTCCCAATAATTTGCATCATTTAGTAGAGGTGGTAAAATGAAATGACCAATTATGAAAGTGTCAATTATTTCCGCCCACACATTGACCTTAAACTCATGCCCATAATGGGTAACTTTAGTCGAGTGATGATTTTCTTCAGCATAGACATGCTCATTGTGCAAGTTAGTTATGCCACTCCTCGTGAAAGTGGCTTCATATGTGAGTAAAATTCTTCGTGTAAAGTTTCTATCTTGATTTCCTTGTTCTTGGATAAACCGGCAGAAACCTAGGCGTGCTTCAAAACCGTGGGATAAAATATCTTGTATCCGTTGAACATTAAATGGATGCAGTAGTTGTTCTCTGGTTACCCTATTAACAGTATCCTTGTTTACCTCTAGCTGCAAGCCCATTATTCTGCTGCTGAGTTTTGGATTTTCTTTAAGCCGATTTAGATATCTTACTAACCTCCGGAGTTCTTACATTACGTGCACAACCATAATTAATAGAAACAGGCGCAAACCCACCCGTTTGACAAAGAAGTCTTTCAACTGCCGCGAACGTTTTTATGGTTTGGTGATCTTCGATTGGAAAATCTTTCTCTGTATACCCTGCAAGATTCCTTAGCAATATCCAAATACCAATAACGTATCGGGCATTTCTTCGTTGGTATACTGTGCGACCATGACGCAAATAAAATTTCAAATTGTTTGATAATTCACCGGCACTTGCTAATTCTCTTTCACGGTATTCCAGTACTACTAGTAATTTAAAACATAAACACCGACAAAAAGCAAAAACTGTGATCAGTTTAATAACTAAAATTAGTATACAACACTATTAATAAAAATACATACAAATTTTAAAAGCGAGTGATATTTGCTCCTCGATAGCAAATCGGTAACGCAGTTCTCTAGCATAGAATAGATCCTGTGTTAAAATCCCACTCGAGGAATTCTTTTCTGCATGTATCTTTAAATTTTTATTTACATATACAAAACTAAACGTTTTGATAACACTTATAGTTGTTGTCCTTAGTAGTAATACAACCTTTAGAGATGTTTTAGAAAAGTTTGATAAACGCATAAAGTCAACTATGGAATACAATTTACGTAACGACTAACTATATTCTTAATAAATTAAATATTACTAAGCTGCCTTGAAAATACCAATTCAGAACACTCTCTAACGACCGAAGGCTAACAGTGAAAAATGCCACAATCCAAAGAAAATTTAACAAAATTTACTTAGATTATGATGGATGTGTAAAGTTGTGAAAAACTTTGAAATTAATAAAAGTATTCACTAATAGAGGCTTGACATCGATTCGAAATCCAGTCTAATCTAACAAACAAATAGCGTTGTTAAAAGTGTAAGTGTTATTTTACAGAGAAAATATCACATAGTACGTCAATATAATTTTTAATTCTAATTTTAATTTCAGCTATAAGGAGGATGGCCACCCTAATCTCTCTTGGGGAAAAACTGCTAGACTAATAAAAAAAAAAGATTTCATGCAGAGTGCATATAGTCAACAAGGGCTAAGTTTTAAAATTACTTTCAAATATACAGGGCGTGATAAAAGTCTGTATCAAAAAAAGACGGCTATTTTTTAAATGACACCCTCTGTATAATATTGGATTTTTAGAGTATACGTGACGTCTGATCTACAGTAATGTACAGTTTTTAGATTTTTGATGCAACGTTCCCAAGTTAGTGACAATTTTTCGGAAAAATCGTAGATAGAGAAAGAAAATCCTCAAACTTACATTTATAAACCCAGACTCACAATTCCTATCCTGTACGTAACTAAGGTATGTAGAAAAATTCTCACATTACTTGTGCGTGCATAGAATACACAAGGTGTTTCAAATTTTAGAATTCCGTTAGAAGAACTTTCTAGCGGTACATATATATTCCAAAATTTTGTATTATGAATAAAAAAATTAAAACTAAAAATAACATTACATCTAGGTATAGTTCATGAATATGTTTCATTAAAAGAATAACCACTATTTCCAGTATGATACAATTTAGATTTAAAATATGTGTGAAGTGAGACGTTCCCTTGTTGTTAATGTATAATAAGTAATTCTATTTCACGGTGTAAAACATCTTTACTTCACAAAAAGCAAGCGCTACTTCCAGCTTATCTACATTAGTAATTTACAATTACATTTACAATTCCAAATAAGTTTAAAATAATGAAACGTTGAAGAGATGAATGTGAATGAAGCAGTGTGGACCGAACAAATGACGTTGAAAGACCGTGGATAACATTGAAAGACATGTAGAAGAGCGGCTATAGATAGACAGAAAAAATGTGCTTGGTGGAATGAATCGCAAAAAGGAAGAAAAACCAGTATGTAAGAAAAAAAGTGCGTATATGGCAATGATTGCTGCAAAAAGGATGACTTCGAAAAAGCGATTGTATGAGATGTACAGATTAAGAAACAAAGAAGAAAAGGATTCAGTGAGAATAAGTAAAGAGGAGGCGATGGCTGTAGAAGAAGAGAAAATGCAAAATGATTTTGAAACAAAAACTCTTCTGGAAATGGGCCAAAAATACAAAACGTGGCCCAAAATAGAACGCTAGAGGAATGATGAATAGGAGCAACGAAATAGTATTGGACGATTTTGAAGTCAGGAAATGCTGGCAAGAATATTTCGGAAAGCTGCGAGTAGAATCAGAATGAAGGGTATTGGATTAAATGAGATAAAGAAAATGGTAGTCAAGTTGAAAAATAGTAATGGAGCAGGCGTGGATGAAATGACTGGTGAAATGCTAAAAGGTGGAAATGCAAAGCTTATGCGAAGCTTGTGTGAATTATTCAATGTATGTCTTAAGTGGGGAAAAGTGCTGAGTAATTGGAAGAGTTCGATCAATCTGCCACTGTAGAAGGGCTAGGAGGAACAAGAATAATTGCAAAAACTCCAGAGGAATGAATCTGCTCAGTGCCTGCTAAAGTATTTGGAATACTGATCGATATAGTGCGTGAAACTATCCAAACTAAGAGTTGGTATGCGCAGAGTGGCTTCATATCGGAAAGAGGATGTGTTGAACAGATGGTTTCTCTCCAGCAGGTGATCTAAAAGTGTTAATTGTAAAATAGAAGCTGTATCTTGCGTTTGTAGATCTGGGGCAAGCATATGACCGAGTGAATAGTGGTAAATATTAAATCAATATCAACCTGACATGTGTTAGAGTGAGAGGCGGTGTGAGTGATTACTTTAGTAACAAGCACGGAGCGTGACAAGGCTGTGTGACCATGATTGTTTAATGTATACATGGATAAATGTGATAGGCAAGCATGTATCGATAAAAATGGTGTAATGGTTGATGTCGTAAACGTACGAGTTCTGATGTATGAATATGACAGAGAGTTTACCCTGCATGATGAAACTGTTGAACAAGTTGGACCAGTTGGTATGCCTGGGTAGAGTTTTCACTTCCGATGGTATAATGAATGGCGAGATTAATCAAATGTTTTTAATTTAAAATATAATGAATTAGAAAATAACTTACCATCAAAATCTGATGGCACTAAATATAAAAATTAGGTAAAAACCATGCTTTTGCTGTAACATTCAGCAGCAAGTGAAAAATATAGCGGCTTTCAGAATAGCTCCTCTAAATGTTTCCCCCCAAGAAGTTGTCACGCGTTGCGCGGATACAATGATCCAATTTTTTTTTAAGAAAGGGAACTATAACTATTTATGAAATATTACACCCAAAAAGATGTGTTCTAGGAAATGCAAATTAAATTGCCTTTCTCAATTCTACATTTTAATAATTAAAGCTTTTCTAATATTACGCCAAATAAATGAATGATCTTAATTTAATGTATTTTTTAATACAACCACAAAAAAAGGTTGTTACAAGTTAATATATCGTATGGGAAAAAAATTGAAAAATAGAGTCCCAGGTACTTAATATAAGTTAAATAGATAAGTTAATTTTGCGAATCTAGGTTCAATAATGACAAAGTCACAACAGTATATGAATTGTGAATTATTAGAAATTTTAATGTACACACCGTAAATCATTAGATTTTACTTACTCATTCAACGATACGTTGAATGCCTTTGTTGGTTGAAATAGCTATTTTAGTGTTAATGCCTTGAATTGAGATAGAAGGTAGATTACTATTGAGAGTAGACTGAGATGAATTACAATCAACAGTGCTGTCGTCAGCAAAATAGTGGACTGGATTAGTCGCTGAAGAAATTAAGTCATTCATGTATATCAGAAAAAGTGTAGGCGTTAGAACCGATACCGGCAGCACGCCCACGTCAATGCCACCCTCTTTTGAATAGAAGCCGTCAACTACGATACGTATCCAGCTTTAAGGTTACTAGAAAACCAGTTGATGAGCAAATCAGTTAACTCGATCTTTGCAAGTAAAGATTTATGTTAAACTTGATTTTTATATATCTGCAGTGACTACGATTATTTTATTGGATCGTTTAGTGAGTTGTTCCAAACTTGGATCACATATGAAAGAAGATTGAACGACTCCGCCCAAAACCATATTGGTGGTCATTGTGGAGTTTGTTAGATTCAAGGAAAAAAGGTAGTTGCCGATTGATGACTTTTTCCATGACTTTGGATAAAATCAAGGTGGTGGAATTTAATAGATAGACCAACAGGTTTTGTCAACTTTTTTTTGGGAATAGCTTGAACACTTGCATGATGAAGAAAATACCACAAACGGCACAGAAGTCGAATATAGCTTAGATATAACTGATACTGGTTCTGGGAAACAATAGCTGGAATACCGCCAGTCGCATTATTGGGACCAAAATTACGGATGCTCGATTCTCAAAGCTTGTATCGAAAATTATTTGATTTCATTGGTTATGAAGTACCACAAGCTAGCGGCATATCCTTTTTAGAATCATTAAGAGTTTGATTCAAATAAAGGCACAAAAACATTTGGCTCTGTCTACAGAATCGGCAACTACAGATCCGTCAAAGAATGTCATGGGGTGTAACCAAAGTTTTTAGGGATGGCTTTATCTAAAGAACAAAGTTTACGACTACCCAAAGGAAATGTAGCTAGATCATTACATATTCTTTGTTCAAACAACTTTTCAAATTTAGTGATAATACTCTTACACCAATGTAGCATGAATGACTCTCGACCGTTTAATTAGATTTTCATTAAAAAAAAAATTTTTTTTCAAAGATATTGCATCAGCACAATCCTTATTCATCCAGGGTTGGGAGTGAGAATGACATATACGATTCTGTTTGAAGATGCCTTCTGGTACTGAAAGGGAAGTGTCCGAAGATGAGGAGGACTTAGAACATTACTTACGATATGGATATGTTGCAAAGAAATCTAGTAAATCGCTCCCTTTCGCTAACTTAAAACACCATAAGTTCTGTCAGTGTTGAGAACAACAGAGGAATTAGGGACAGTAGCAGTTATTTCCATTAGACAATGCCCAGATAGATCTAATGCGGAAAGAACTGAAGTTTTATAAACAAGTATGTTTGACGTAAGAAAAATATCTGAAAAATGTGGAGTCTGGTAGGATTATGTGGGTTCAGAAATCATTTGTGTTATAATAGCTGAAACAAAAAAGGTTAATGCACTATGACGAGCAGAATTAGTAGTATAGTGCATTCGGGAAATTACAAGTCGAGTGAATAAGAGGTTTCAGAGGTGATTCGTGCTTCAGGAACAAAATGTCAGGTTGTAATTGTTCAATACGTTCGAGAACAATGTTAAGATTAGACTTGGAACCGCGGATGTTGCAATAATGGATCAGAAAATAAGTACTTTCGATGACAGTTGTAGCTTGAGCCCCTCCCGGACATACGAACGGGGCAGGATTTTACTTCCGGTGTTTATTACGCTAGAAACCACAGCCATCTCTTTTTTAATTTTTGATTTTCAATGTGATAGGACTGCTGTCAAGGCGAGAAGAGGAAAGGTTGAGAATTGATTAAGTGAAAAAGATGACTGGCAGCCCTTACCGAGCTCATAATATCTAGGACACAATGTTATGGATTCCATGGTAAGGGTCGTGATACCCCCACGGTTGACGTGAGGTACATATACCTTCCACCTGTATATGTATATATATATATATATATATATATATATATATATATATATATATATATATATATATATATATATATATATATATATATATATATATACAGGGTGTCTTTAAAACGTGCGGTGCGGAAAAATGGCTAGAATTTGACGATCTAACCCAACTTACCTCAGTCCAAAAGTGGTTGATTTCGGAGATATAGTGTCAAAAGTTTAATTTGAATTTAGTTTTTCATAAATAATTTTTGTAATAATTTGTGTATTGTCACAATACTCGGCTAGGGGGAAGGTGTGGGGTGGAAAATTGAAATCTGCACATTTTCAATGTAAAATTTAGATTGCGCGACCTGTGGTAGTTTGCATACATTTAAAAGAAAATAACTTTTTTGAGTCACAATGTATTTAACTTTTAAATAAAAATTCTTATTCTCCAACGCCTTTCAAATGTTCAAAATTACCTCCATTTTCGTGTGTACAAAGATTAATGCGCCGTAAAAAATTAAATTGGACTCTCGAGCATCCCGTCATCATTTCTCAAAGCGTCAATACTAGTTTGAATATGTCTCCTTAATTCGTCTTCTGTATGTACGGGCGTAGAATACACAACAATTTTCACTTTTTTCCACAAGAGGTAATCCATCGTTGTCAGAGTATCGAGGTGGCCAATTTTCTGGTGAATCATTATCCACCTATTTAGATACTGTTCGTTCAAATAATTACGTACGTTTAACGTAAAGTATGGAGGCGCACCGTTGTGCATAAACTACATTCCCCTTCGAAGTTGCAAAGGTAGGGTATCTAATCAGTATGGTAATTCATAGATGTTCCAAATAATTTGCATCATTTAGTAGTGGTGGTAAAATGAAATGACCAATTATGAAAGTGTCAATGATTTTTGCCCACACATGCCCATAATGGGTAACTTTAGTCGCGTGATGGTTTTCTTCAGCATAGATATGCTCATTGTGCAAGTTAGTTATGCCACTCCTCGTGAAAGTGGCTTCATATGTGAGTAAAATTCTTCGTGTAAAGTTTCTATCTTGATTTCTCTGTTCTTGGATAAGCCGGCAGAAACCTAGGCGTGCTTCAAAACCGTGGGATAAAATATCTTGTATCCGTTGAACATTAAATGGATGCAGTAGTTGTTCTCTGGTTACCCTATTAACAGTATCCTTGTTTACCTCTAGCTGCAAGCCCATTATTCTGCTGCTGTAATCCGATTTAGATATCTTCCTCAACCTCCGGAGTTCTCACCGTACGTGCACGACCATAATTAATAGAAACAGGTGCAAACCTACCCGTTTGACAAAGAAGTCTTTCAACTGCCGCGAACGTTTTTATGGTTTGGTAATCTTCGATTGGAAAATCTTTCACTGTATACCCAGCAAGATTCCTTAGCAATATCCAAAATCCAATAACGTATCGGTCATTTCTTCGTTGGTATACTGTGCGACCATGACGCAAATAAAATTTCAAATTGTTTGATAATTCACCGGCACTTGCTAATTCTCTTTCACGGTATTCCAGTACTACTAGTAATTTAAAACATAAACACCGACAAAAAAGCAAAAACTGTGATCAGTTTAATAACTAAAAATTAGTATACAACACTATTAATAAAAAATACATACAAATTTTAAAAGCGAGTGATATTTGCTCCCTCGATAGCAAATCGGTAACGCAGTTCTCTAGCATAGAATAGATCCTGTGTTAAAATCCCACTCGAGGAATTCTTTTTCTGCATGTATCTTTAAATTTTTATTTACATATACAAAACTAAACGTTTTGATAACACTTATAGTTGTTGTCCTTAGTAGTAATACAACCTTTTAGAGATGTTTTAGAAAAGTTTGATAAACGCATAAAGTCAACTATGGAATACAATTTACGTAACGACTAACTATATTCTTAATAAATTAAATATTACTAAGCTGCCTTGAAAATACCAATTCAGAACACTCTCTAACGACCGAAGGCTAACAGTGAAAAATGCCACAATCCAAAGAAAATTTAACAAAATTTACTTAGATTATGATGGATGTGTAAAGTTGTGAAAAACTTTGAAATTAATAAAAGTATTCACTAATAGAGGCTTGACATCGATTCGAAATCCAGTCTAATCTAACAAACAAATAGCGTTGTTAAAAGTGTAAGTGTTATTTTACAGAGAAAATATCACATAGTACGTCAATATAATTTTTAATTCTAATTTTAATTTCAGCTATAAGGAGGATGGCCACCCTAATCTCTCTTGGGGAAAAACTGCTAGACTAATAAAAAAAAAAGATTTCATGCAGAGTGCATATAGTCAACAAGGGCTAAGTTTTAAAATTACTTTCAAATATACAGGGCGTGATAAAAGTCTGTATCAAAAAAAGACGGCTATTTTTTAAATGACACCCTCTGTATAATATTGGATTTTTAGAGTATACGTGACGTCTGATCTACAGTAATGTACAGTTTTTAGATTTTTGATGCAACGTTCCCAAGTTAGTGACAATTTTTCGGAAAAATCGTAGATAGAGAAAGAAAATCCTCAAACTTACATTTATAAACCCAGACTCACAATTCCTATCCTGTACGTAACTAAGGTATGTAGAAAAATTCTCACATTACTTGTGCGTGCATAGAATACACAAGGTGTTTCAAATTTTAGAATTCCGTTAGAAGAACTTTCTAGCGGTACATATATATTCCAAAATTTTGTATTATGAATAAAAAAATTAAAACTAAAAATTACATTACATCTAGGTATAGTTCATGAATATGTTTCATTAAAAAAAATAACCACTATTTCCAGTATGATTCAATTTAGATTTAAAATATGTGTGAAGTGAGACATTCTCTTGTTGTTAATGAATAATAAGTAATTCTATTTCATGGTGTAAAACATCTTTACTTCAAAAAAGCAAGCGCTACTTCCAGCTTATCTACATTAGTAATTTACAATTACATTTACAATTCCAAATAAGTTTAAAATAATGAAAGGTTGAAGAGTTGAATGTGAATGAAGCAGTGTGGACCGAACAAATGACCTTGAAAGAGCGTGGACAACTTTGAAAAACATGTGGAGATGTACAGATTAAGAAACAAAGAAGAAAAGGATTCAGTGAGAATAAGTAAAGAGGAGGCGATGGCTGTAGAAGAAGAGAAAATGCAAAATGATTTTGAGGGAAACAAAAAACTCTTCTGGAAATGGGCCAAAAATACAAAACGTGGCCCAAAATAGAACGCTAGAGGAATGATGAATAGGAGCAACGAAATAGTGTTGGACGATTGTGAAGTGAGGAAATGCTGGCAAGAAAATTTCGGAAAGCTGCGAGTAGAATCAGAATGAAGGGTATTGGATTGAATGAGATAGAGAAAATGGTAGTAAAGTTGAAAAATGGTAATGGAGCAGGCGTGGATGAAATAACTGGTGAAATGCTAAAAGGTGGAAATGCAAAGCTTCTGCGAGGATTGTGTGAATTATTCAAAGTATGTTTTAAGTGGGGAAAAGTGCTGAGTAATTGGAAGAGTGCGATCAATCTACCACTGTAGAAGGGTAGGGGGAACCAGAGTAATTGCAAAAACTACAGAGGAATAAGTCTGCTCAGTGCCTGCTAAAGTATTTGGAATACTGATCGATATAGTGCGTGAAACTATCCAAACTAAGCGTTGGTATGTACAGAGTGGCTTCATACCAGAGAGAGGACGTGTTGATCAGATGGTTTCTCTCCAGCAGGTGATCTAAAAGTGTTAATTGTAAAATAGAAGCTGTATCTTGCGTTTATAGATCTGGAGCAAGCATATGACCGTGTAAATAGTGGGAAATATTAAATCAATATCAACCTGGCATGTGTTAAAGTGAGAGGCGGTGTGGGTGATTACTTTAATAACAAGCAAGGAGCGTGACAAGGCTGTGTGATGTCACCATGATTGTTTAATGTATACATGGATAAATGTGATAGGCAAGCATGTACCAATAAAAATGGTGTAATGGTTGATGTGGTAAACGTACGAGTTCTGATGTATGAAGATGACAGAGTGTTTACCCTGCATGATGAAACTGTTGAACAAGTTGGACCAGTTGGTATATCTGGGTAGAGTTTTCACTTCCGATGGTATAATGAATGGCGAGATTAATCGACGCTGGAAGGAAAGTAATTGGAAATATATTGACGATAATGAATAACGAAATCATAAGCGTAGCTACAAAACATGCTATAATGACGTGTTGTCCCCATCAGTACTGTATGTAATTGAGACATGTGTATATCAAAAAAAAGCACGAAAGCAAAATAAATGCCGTGGGTATGAGATTCCTGAGAAGCGCATGCGATAAAACGAGAAGGGATAAGATAAAGAAGGAGTGTATAATGAAGGAGTGTAGCGAAGAAAAGACGATGATAAAGATATATAAAAGTAGCACACTACGTCGGTTTGGTCGTATTGAAAGAAGAACAAAGCTGATCTATGTGGGTGAAGTCAGAGGTAAGGCGGGGCCTGGTAGGCCGTGTAAAGCTTGGATGAATGCAGTAGAATGTATGATAACACAAAAGAAGATAAAAAATTCTAAAATCACAGGGGTATGTCAGAGGCAATGGCGGAAGTTAGGCAGGCATGCAAGGACAACAAAGCTTAGAACACTTTTGCTAATAGGTCTAAGTTATATGATTATAAAAGCACAATAAGGGAAGTTATAGATCATCATAAATTAAATAAGTTCAACAACAGTTAATAGGTTCAACAATCGTGAGTTACATACGAGGGATATCCATAGAGTGGTAGTTGCATTGAAAACAGCAGACGACAGTTAACAAAATGTAAATATTATACTATCAATTTGGTAATATCATCAAGTGAATCGCAGTTTTAGGGCGTAGAAGGTATATCGACAACTGCAGAGGGCAGCTTACGAAACATGAGAGTTTACAGTACCAACTTAGTGCTTAGAGAGCCGATATATGCTATATGGATAGGTCTGACCTGTTTCGATGGGGGGTTGCACTTCATACCATGACGTTACCAAACTTCGTACTGATCGATGGCGGCGCAGACGAGCACAGGTTGAAACGATGCCAAGTAGGTCATTAACTTGTCAGTCTCGATGAGTAACCACCATCAACCAAACGGTCAAAAAGGAGAAATATATACAACACAGAGAAAGGGTGATCCCAGACAAACGAAAAACCAAGAGAAGAAGCTAAAATAATGTAACATAAGCGTTTGCGAAGTGATATTCTAACGATTTTTGCCTCTAAGTTCGTAGGCGAGCTTAAATTATGTAATAATGAGTACTTTTAACTACAAGTCTTGAGGACTGGCCATCGGTTTAATCAGAGTGTTACTTTCACTACAAGAAATTATAGAATTACTAAAAGTTAAGAGTACGAAGATATCTTACCCACGAGCCGTTTTTCATCGAAAATTTGGTTATAGAAGCGTTGTTACCACTTATATAGGATATAATTTTAATATTTTCCATAAATGAATAGTGATTTTATTACCTTTATCGCCCTATAGCGGTGATCAAACGGATAAAACAGTTAACTTGATGTAGACAGTTATGTCCCATAGGTGGCGCTACTCTGCCAATTTAAGACGGTTTATAATGTAATTTCAAGCAAACAATATCCAGCAAGTTGTTTATTATATAACATCGATTTTAGCAGCGATTTTTGCACGTTACAAGTTATTTAATAGAAGGAATATATTTCACAGAAACTCAAACAGTGAAATTTTTACATATTATTTGTTTCAGAAATTTTGCATTTAACTTAAGAAAATTCTGAGTTAGATACTCTTTCCATGTCATTGAACTAAACGCGCAGTCTTCTTGTATAATAATTTTTAATTTTATGTTATTTTCACATAAAACAAGATTTGCATATTACAACAAATCTAATTTTACGTAATTGCTCATAAAATTTTAAGACAGGTCCATTAATATTAAACACAAATTCTAAAAATTATTTATTATAATATGGATAAATTGAAACTCTTGGGTAACTAAACGTTTATTTATCAGTGAGTTGGCTACATAACTGATGTACTGAGAAACATTACCTCCATGGACAATGCATTTTAAAATGATAAGCTTATTTTAAGATTACAAGCTTGGTTCATTATTACACATAAATACAAGACCTGTTAAAATGATTTATTTTTCGAAACATCTACCGCTAAAATTGCATTTCCCTTTTTGTTAGTTTTTATTCCTCTATACGCATTATTTGTTAAGTACATATCAAATTAACAATTTGTATTGACATTCAATGCTAACATATAGTTTCTTCATTTTTGGTTCATTTCAATCACTTCTAAATCAAGCTTAAGTTTATAAATTCTTTTCCTAGATCCTTAATGAATATGCAGTATTTTAAAAATACAGGCTTCCTTGTTTATTATTTATACATAAAGTATGTAAAAAATTAAGTACTAAAGATTAAAAATTACCATGCTTTATTATTGTTGCTTTTGATAACCTGATGCTTCTTCATTTTCCTATTCATTTCGGACAACTCTAAATCTAGCCTCTTTCTTTTCACTTCTATACAATTATTTAATTTCACGTCGTGCCATGCGTACTACTTTTGCATATCTTTTAACAAAAAGTTACTGTTTACTGAATCAGGCACACCCACGAAAGCCTTTTATTATAAATCTTGACTCATTTATTTAGTCAAAATAAGAACCATTTAACCATGACCTACTTTTTAGCACATTAAAGGGATAATAGAATTTCCAAAATATTCCATCACCATCCTAGCCTTCGTTATATAAGTAGGTCGCTTAAATGTTCCGCCATCTTTATATTGCGTACACAACTTCTATTGCAAAACGTACGGCAAACTATATTCTATAGTATAAGGTAAATAGTAATTTTAATTACTTGATTAAATTTACTTTAGTTGACACTTGCTCAAAGATTAGAGTAGTATAGATTGATTGCTACTGAAAAACCTATGACTAGATTTTAACCGCATAAGCTTAATTAATTTTAAGAGAGCTTGTATTCATTAAAAATCATTGGTGAAGGACCCGTGTTCGTAAAGAAGGTAACTGTGATCTTTTTTAGCCCTCTAGCTGCCCTCCCGTCCGAAATAATTTTGTGTTAGCAACATTTTCAACCCCGTTCAATCCCTGAAGTTATTCTCCTCCTGGAACCGTAGAAGAGTTCAGATTTGGCCCAAGACGATCTGGGCTATACTATATTTTTGGGTGGCGTCCGAGACACTTTTAACCCCTACCCACCCCTTTAACCAGAAACCATCATCCGTGTTCTGTCCAGGAGTTGACACCGCAGCGTAAACTAAAAATTTTTCAAACGAACCTTAATTTGTGTATTGGTGAAAGTTGACTGCAAGCCTAACTTGCAATCGGAAAACTCCCTTACATTCTTTAGCCATACTAATTTCAGTAAAATTGGTTACGTTTTCAAAATTTTAATTACTCCAATTAATTTAACCTTATAATGAGGGATTTATCTCTTACGTGACTCATTTAACCCATTAGCGCCTATGGGGACCGTATGGACCCAGTAATAGTGGGAGTAGGTTATGTCGTAGTAGTGGGGAACGGTAAGACCTATTTAGGAAATGTATAATAAAGTGGTCGAACTGGTATCGTAAAAAATAATAATGTAATGAAGAAATAAAGAAATAAGTTCTCCAAAAAACACAAATCGTTAAAACTAACTGGAGATACTAACCATTCACCACAAATAATGCCTTTGATTAAGTCGGTAGATTAACATAGGGTGGTTCATTCTTTTGATTTGCCTAATTACCACTTAAATATAATATATAAAAAATTGCAGTGTAACACTAATAAAATGATCTAGGACGCCAAGTTATTTTTTTAAATTCTGCTCGGAATAACTAAACCGAGTTCTACACTAAAAATTTATCAAAATGTAAAACAATAAAAAATATACAACTATGTTTATTAAATATATAAAGTGAAAGGGTTAAATAAAATATATCTTAAAAACTAATTGTAAAAACCTTAAAATACTAAAAAAATCATTAAACCTGTTACTAAATATACAAAATCTTCCTGAGAATCCCTGGTATTATAAAAAATAATGCGGAAACGCAAACCAAGATGACGTAATCCTGGTGTAATGTTGCGCAATATATTGCAATAGCAATGCTTTTATGTTGTCAACCACACCCAACACTGGAATTTTCCTTCTTTATGAATTGGAATAATCCGTTTAATGCATTATCTTGAAATTTTCCAATAAAATTTTCAATCATAAAATGAAAGCGTATGCAACAGTAAAATGCGTACTTAAAATGTAATTAAAGTGTAAATCGCAGTAAAAGTAAAATAATAGTAACAGTAAATAAAACTGAACTAAAACAAAAGTGCCTGACAAGAGCAAATGTTTTAATTTTTAGTATAATGCTTTAAAATATCTTACCATCAAATTAATGGCACTTTTCACTAAAATTTAGGGAAAAACCCAAAAAATGCTTCCTGCAGTCACAGCAGTCATAAGGAAGTGAAAAAAATGGAGGCTTTGAAATTAGACGATCTAGTCGTGCGCGAAAGGATTTCTGCAAAGAATTAAGTCACGATGACGTAATGCGCGAATAAAATAATTTGAAGTGGGAATATAAACCATTAAGAAATATATACCCTTAAGAAGATATGCAAATTAAGTAGCGTACCACATATCTATATTTCAATAATTAAAATTTTTCTTATATTTACAACAGAACGAATGAAAGGCCTTAAATAAGGTATATTTTAATACAACTCAAAAAGGGTTGTTACAAATGGTCCAATTAGTTCGTTCTTGACAAGTAAACAAACAAGGTCTGTAGTGAAATTTTATTATTATGCGTCACGTGTGCTCGTGGACGAGTTTAGAAAATAACCGTTTTTGAAGAACAGCGAAATGGCGGACTTTAGACTAGTGTAAGTACAATATATTTGTTAGAGTAAATATATAAAGGTATATTATAGGTCTTTTGTGCTTTTGTTAATAGCTTTTAACATGTGAGGTTATACTTATGTTGGAACCATTTGGTACCAGTAGGCGCTTTTCAGATAAATATGTATTTTTTTAATATTGTGAATTTTGTTTTTTGTGAACTATTTTTAGAATAAATTAAAAATTCAGACAATGGAAACATTGTTAGTGATATATATATATATATATATATATATATATATATATATATATATATATATATATATATATATATATATATATATATATATATATATACATATATAGAACCCCCCGATAGTCAAGTCCTCACAGACGTAGACTCCGGTGATGAAGACAAGGGAGGCTTGGTTGATAACCTAAGTTCAAGGCAACTAAATGCAGCTGCTGAAGTTGTTCTTATCAATAATAGACGGTTGGGATTAGTGAATGAAGTGGTTACTGATGAAGTGATTACCCAGAACACTGAAATTTTAGTAGAACAGCCGTCTTATCAACAAACCAATTTTCAGTCGGCAGCATCATCTTTGATCTTAGTTGCTAAACCAAACGACAGCAGATTCTGCATAGATAGTGATATTCTACCCTCCAATTATTCATTTCCAGAGAGTGATTACTCTACATTCATCAACATGAGCTTTGTGCAGATATTTGAATATTTTTTTACCGATCAATTTCTTGAACTCATTCTCAAAGAAACGAATAACTATGCTCTTTTTAAAAATGCGCCAGATTCAAACATAACAATAGAGGAGCTAAAATTATTTTTGGGAATCTTAGCTTTGAGTGGATACAACCAACTTCCATCCAAAAGAAATTACTGGGAAAATTCTCCAGATATGCGAAATGAGTTGGTAGTTAATGCTATGAGACGAGACCGATTTTTACAGATTTTTTGCCTCATTCATTTTGTTGATAATAATAATATCGACTCAAACGACAAATTGCGACCTATTACAGATTATTTAAAAAATAAATTTATTCACCATTTTGTTCCTGAACAAAATCTTAGTTACGATGAGTCTATGATTAGGTGCTTTGGGCGTCTCGGATGTAATCAATTTATCCGTGGCAAGCCAATAAGATTTGGCTATAAAGTTTGGAGGTTGAATGCCCCGTCCGGATATCTAATAAATTTTGAGATCTACCAAGGCCGAAATCCTCGAGCAAATCCTGGTTATGAAGCTCTGTTTGGTAAATATTCTG
This sequence comes from Vesta saturnalis, assembly GCA_036346205.1. Lineage (NCBI taxonomy): Eukaryota > Metazoa > Arthropoda > Insecta > Coleoptera > Lampyridae > Vesta > Vesta saturnalis. The sequence goes on along the minus strand of JARFJB010002165.1, from coordinate 1,797,438 downwards.
CTGCATTGGTACAAACGATAGACGAGTTGAGATCAAAATCAATACTTCGTTATAATTTTTTCTTTGATAACTTGTTTACTGGTACTAATCTTCTATGCACCCTCAAAGCAAACGGGTATAGTGCGACTGGGACAATAAGAGACAATAGGTTACCACGAAACTATCCGCTTTTAGACAAAAAAATAGTAGCCAAAGAAAAACGTGGTTATATATCTTCTGCTCTAGAGAAAAATTCCGGAATTCAGTACGTAAGATGGTTGGATAACAAAGCAGTAACAATGGCTAGTACGGAGTTCGGAGTATCACCGATAAGAAACGTAGAACGCTTTTCTCGTAGCGAAAGGAAAAATGTGCCAGTTCCCTGTCCAAATGTTATTTTACACCACAACAAAAATATGGGTGGAGCAGACCAAATAGACAATAATGTATCTAAGTAAGTAGGTATGCACTATTTATGAATACCGTTTTTTAAACGAATTTTGTTTTATTACAGCTACCGAACTGGCATTCGATCTAAAAAATGGTACAGGCCGATTTTTGCATTGTTTTTGATGTTGCTATTCAAAATTCCTGGATAATTTTTAGAAACGCTGGGAAGAATATCAGCCAATTAGAATGTAGAAGAATAATTGCTCAGGTAACCTCCAGTGTTATGCGACCTATATAAATTCAATGAAAAATTTCGTGTTGCAGGTATATTTAACAAAGTATAAGAATCCTTCTAGAAGCCCTGGTCGAAATTCAAAGGCTTCGGCATCAGATAGTCGTATATAAAGTACGTTTTCACTGTCTTCGCCATTTCGTCGTTTCTGTGCTTCATGGAACTCGCCTCAGTGTGCTGGAGATAGCTGCACAAGCAAAGGGAGAACAATGTGTTCCAATGCAATGTTGGACTATGCATTGAATGTTTTAAAGCGTTTCATACCGATAGGAACTAATTATTATTATTTTTTTAAGGTACAAACATTTTTTTTTGGATAATTGACTTTGGTTTGTATATAGCCTAGCGGTCCCATATGAACCCGGGTATTTTTGAGAAAAATAGAATATGAATTAGTTTTGTAACTTATTATATAGTTTATAAATGTTAAATGTTAAAATATTAATTCAGGCGTTAATGTATCAATGCATCATGTGTGAAATGTTTAACGGTTTGTCGAAGTGTAAATTTGACTGCAATTAATTTCCGTTCTTGGTCAATGCGAAATCCTTCTCATGTTGAAGCGCTTCGTAGCTTCCAAACAATTTGAACCTCGGTACAGTAACTTACGGACGATTTGAGGTTGATAGCCAATTAGGTATTGAAATACATTGTCGCTGATTATCCGGTTGATACTTGAATGGTTTGTTAAAGAAATCCATACAACTTTATTAAACAATGTAAGCAACAAATATGAGAAGTCACTAACTTAACGTCAGTATGAAGTCTAATAAGAATGACTTTGAAATTACACATAATATGGTGCTTTGAAGGAGGCTGATGCAATATTTATAACAATAACAATAGAAAAAGATCTAATTCTATTAATAGTTAATAATAATTAATAATTTTCCATTGATACAATTATATGTATATTGTATTGGGAGGGTTGCATATAGTATACAAAATGCATTAAACCCACGAATAGGTTGTATTTATAAACAGATGTCAACTTATAGATATGTTTTATGAAAGACGACAACACCGTGAAACTGAATATAATGAATTAGTGTATCAAATAATCTATTAAACTGATATTAATTTATATAATTCATTAAACCTACGTTTAGGTTCTATTTATAAGCATAGCACGTCAGCTCACAGACATGTTTATGCAAGAGGAACAATACCATGAAACTTTAATGAATGTATTAGTGTATAAAATAACCTATTGTCATGGTACTAATTATAAATTGATGTTGTAATATGAGTTGGGTGACCATATTTATTTTCAGAAAAATAAGTACAGAAATAAAAAGTAACAAAAAGTTGTATTAGGAATAGATAAAAACGGACAAATCAAAGAACTAAATGTAGAGTGACATAGCCAAGCATCAAAATGAGAATAAAAAATAAAATAATTTTTAATGACACATGTATATACATAATATATGTACCTATATTCCTATATTAGAAAAAATACAAACACATAAAATACTCTGGCAGAAATGTGTAATGTTATTAATTATTTTGACGTGCCTGCAACGCCATCAGTGGGGTCACCTTTGTGCCAATCGTATTTTTGAGAGCTTAGGATAGATTCCAAAATTTGCTTTCTGGAACATTTCACTGCAAGTCTCATCGAAGTTTGTGTACACTTGCATCACAGCTTCTAGGTTCGATATTTTCATTTGCGATTTTTCTGCACTCCAGTAGTTATTAATATTAGAGAATAGTCGCTCAATTGACGCACTTGTTCCAGGAAGACAAAAAATAAACTGACATAAAATCTCACAATTTTTGAAATCTTCACTTGAACCAGACCCTTGATTCCATTTAAATACTTCAACCCATCGATCTTCGGTAGCTATATTTTTCGAGTTCCACTCGGCAATTTTATCTTCTGACAGTTTAGCTTGTAATAGACTAACTTCATCGAAGAGTTTGTCCTCATTCAGTGTCGAACCCAAGTAGTCTTTAAAAGCAGCACATGAACACAAAATTTGATTCCATGAAACTTGGTTTCTCAAATTTATCCATTCAAAGAGCCTTAATTCATTTAAATTTGTACTCCAATTCTTCAAGTAACTCACACAATTTGAATAAAATAATCTAACCTGTGAGATGAAGTCATCTCGATAGTTTAAACTACCTTCCCAATTGTCAAGTTGTAAAAGGGATTCTCTTACTTTAAGCGGCAAAAATAATTCATTCAAACGATTTTCAAGCTTATTTTGAAGATCGAAATACTCTAGAGCGGCCTCTGTTGCGCATATTTTGTCACCCTCTACCTTTAATATGACTTTGTGAAACATAGAAGCAATGTTGTGTACAAACCACATCCAAATTTCGCTGGTGCGACACTCAAAAATTGCTTCAAAATCATTGGACAATTTTCAATAGACAAAAGTATGCTTTCAACGGTTCGTACATTTGCAGAATTCGTTCAATTGCGGGCATCAGACTTAAAAATCTTGTTTTAGAAAATGATAACATCTTTTGTATTCAACATTAACAAAGTCGCAGAATTGTTTAAGTTGATTTACTCTCACTGTATAAATATAGAAATGCTTAAATAACTTAACAACAATAACCTCAACGTCAATTGGTAAGACGTCCGTAGCATTTTGTACGCAATTGTTCAAAATGTGTGCAACACAACCAATGCCAACCAGAGGTTTGCCACGAGAAGCATTCAATTTTGCAAATAGGTTGTTCACTCCCTTTCTTCTCATTCCCAAAATTTGTATTGGTATTATCAGCAGCTAATCCAATACACTTGTCCACTAAATTGTGGGTTTTCAAAGTATTAAACACATAACTATTTAACTGTTCTGATGTTTCACCAGGTAAGTCTTGCAACTGAAGTAATTTCACTTGAATACCTTTTTCACAATTAAAGTATCTCACCAACAAAGGTACTATTTTAATTTCTTTGTGGTTGGACGAATCGATCATGATGCTAACAAAATGTGCTTTGTGTAGATCAAGTTCCAATCGCAACTGGGATTCTTTAGCAAAAACATTTTTTACAATGGCTTCAATTTTGGTTCGAGCTGCCATAAATTTGGGCTCAAACATGTTCGCTATTAGCTTTGATGTGCAATCCAAAGATCTAAAACTCTGCTGATGCTTGATCGTATGATACATGAAAGTACCTTTCTTGGCTGCAATTAACATATTTTCAGAGCTGAAGTTTTCACTTTTGAAAAAAGTGTTTAGTGTAGCGCTTTTAGACTTCGTATTTGCAGCTAATGTATGCTTTTTCTTGGTTAGATGAGCCTTAATATTGCTGCGACCACTGTTGGACATATCAACATCACTTCTACAAATTTCACAGTACACAATATGCGGACTCAATTTACTTTTTATTGTCATAAACGGATATTCTTTCTGTAACTCCAAATTAAAATGACACTTTCTTCGAGGCGGTGCCATGTTTACGCAAATAATGCACAAGTAGGTAACTGAAATCAAACGACGTTGCTTTTTAGTAAGCGAAACCAGCACAGAAAACCAGACTGCATTCAACAAAAACAATTAACAAATAATATGTTCGCTTGCTGTCGAACGGTAGAACTCGTGTAGAATTGAACTTGTTTAGTCTTAGTCCGAGCGCTGTCGCTATTTATATGCGGCTCGCTAAACTTCGATTCGATTCTCGCACGTTCCAGTCGCGGATCATTCTGGGCTGTGCGTCTAGGATAATCGAGGGCGGACTGGAATGTTCGGGAAACAAACTACGCGAACATTCTCAACAACTTCTTAACGTCGTTATTGCATCATGATCAGTGAATCACCGATAAGCATTCTTTTTAAATAAAAAATAAATATTTTGGTATACCTATTTGCGATATTTGCATCTTCAAGAAAAAGAAAGTACATTTTAGTGTACTTCATGCTTCTATTAAGGACCTTAGGACACTGGCAGAAAAGAAAGTACTGTCCTACTAAAATAAGTACGTATGGTCACCGTAAATATGAGTGTGCATTTAACTGAAGGTATTGTTAGTTTTGTTACAATTTAACAAATATTACTCATAATGTTGATTAGGTCATCAAAATGACTTACTGACAACTAAATCACTTTTCGTACTATTTTGCATGTATTTGTGTGTATCTGAACGCTATCGAGAACTAACATGTTTGTACGACCTATGTTCGTACAGTTCTGTACGAACACTATACAACGTACTTTGTACATCCAATATGGTACGAATCATTTGCTAGGATAAACACCACTGCCTCCTTTTTCACGTATCACGAAATTTTAAACATCATAAAACTAGTTTTCCGTTTTATGGGTATAACTATAAATAAATTCTACCTAACCCAACAATTCATTTCGAATATACAGTGTGTTTTTAAATTATGATGCCAAATTGATATGGGAGGTAGATTATTTCATTATAGACCGGAGATTCTGTATTAATATGTATCTAAAAATGCTTATTTATAAACATACGAGGTGTTTTATAATAGCTTAGGAAAACATACTTCTATTATTTTCCTCCAAAGGGTTTTTGCGATTTTATTGAATGTTGGTACACAAGGTATGTACGTCAGGTGTAACAACAATTGATGAGTACATTATTTTTAGTTGCTATTATAACCAAATAACAAGGTTGGCCTAGAGATTTTTTCAGTAGTTTTTTTGTGTGTGGACAAAATACATATTTTATTATTTTTTCTTAAACTTTGTTTAATAATACATAAAAAAGATACTCTAGTTTAAAATCGACAATGTGCTCAGTTTTCGAGAAGAATGATTTAATATAAGATACTGCCACTGCACATCTACCATTTCGGGCATCAACCTTGCGATGTTTTTTAATTATTTTCTGTTATCAATGTCGGTCTTTTAAATTCCGGTGTTGGTCGTTTTTAAACATTTTGTAAATTTTCTTCAATAGAAATGGCTGAAAGATATACTTTTCAGGAACTTACTGACATGCATTTAGTTTTTGGTATATGTGATAGTAATTCAAGGGCAGCAAGATGTTACCAAGAGACATTTTCTAATAGGAGAACTATTTGTTTCAATTGACCGTCGCCTTGGAGAAACAGGAAGTTTTCAAAAGATTAACAATAGTGCTGTTAGGTCGCGTACAACAAGAACTGTTGAAAATGAGGAACAGATCTTAAGGCGTTTTGAAGAAGATAGAACTGTAAATACTAGAAGAACAGGTGCTATGTAAAATATACCTCATTCCGAAGTGTGGAGGGTAGTTAGAGAGCAACTCCTACATCCGTACTACCTATTTATTACAAGTACAAGAACTACTGCAAGCGGATTTTGAAAGAAGTACAACATTTTGCAATTGGGTCCTCCATAAAATAGAGCGTGATCCAGATTTTGTGTAAAGTATTCTATTTACTGATGAGGCTTGATTTAGACGGACTTTTCAATTCAAGGAACAACCACAAGTGGAGCGAAGAGAATCCTAGGGATACAGTACTTTGACATTCCCAATATAAATTTAAGATAAGTCCGTGGTTGGGCATTTTGGGAACTAAAATTTTGTGCCCCATTGAGTTACCTCAAAATTTAAATGGTGTTCATTATTTAAACTTCTTGTTGGACCAACTTCTAGAAGTATTGCAAGATATCGATTTGCAAGCGTTTTTTTATGTGGGGTAATGTAAAGGAGAAAGTATACAGTAGGCCAATCACCAGTGAAAACTCCTTAAGACAAAGAATCGAGATTGCGTTTGCGGAGTTAAAACAAAATGAGAGAAGTACAGATAAAGAACAATTTGACGTCGTCAAAACGGTCAGAGCTTGTGTTCGTTCTGTTGAAAGACATTTTGAACAAATCCTACAGTGACATTTTTTCAGTTTGTTGTTACTAGTTTCTTGTTATTAAGATTAAATAATGTTGTTTATTTGACATTGCATTTAATAATTTTAATTAGCCAACGGTTGAACGTAGAAAATAATTAAAATCACTAATACATTTCTCTAGATAATGATGCACAGTATCGATTTTAAACTAAAGCACCTTTTTTATGTACTATTAAACAAACGCTAAGAAAGAATAATAAAATATGCATTTTGTCCACACACAAAAAAAAACCTACTGAAAAATTTTCTAGGCTCCATTGTCTAGGTTACCATTGCAGCTAAAAATAATGTACTCATCAATTTTTGATACACCTAAAGGACATACCTTGTGTACCAACCTTTAATAAAATCTTAAAAGCCCTATAGAAGAAAATAGTAGAAGATGGCATTCTTAATAAAACGTCCCGTATCTTTTTAAGTCAGCATTCTTAGACACTGACTAATATAGAATTTTAGACCTAAAATGAAGTAATCTACCTCCCATATCAATTTGGCACCGTAATTTAGAAACACTCTGTATAAAGTTAGACATATTTTTGATTTACAAAACCAATATTTTTAATACATTATTAAAACAGCGGTAACTAAAACTACTACTACTCAAAAATTATCGCAATCTCCAAAGGTAACTAATGTAAACCTTTTTTTAAAGGCATAACGTAATAGATAATTACTAATTACAAAAGTGATCTTCAAGGGGGTGTTTGATGTGTATAAAATTATTTATGGGAACACGCAAGCACACACGTACGCACGCACGCACTCACGCACCCACACACACGCACAAGCACGCACAGGCGCACACGCACACGACCACGCACACGCACACGCACACACAGCACACGCACGCACAGCACACGCACACGCACAGCCACGCACACACACACACACACGACACACACAGCACACGCAAACGCACGCACACACCACAAACGCACACGCACACGACACACGCACGACACGACACGCACACGACTCACACGCACAGCACACGCACACGCACAAACACACGCGCACGCACATGCACACGCACACGCACAGCACCACGCACACGCACACGCACACACGCACACGCACACACAGCACACGCACACGCACACACACAGCACACGACACGTAACACGCACACGCACACGCACACGCACACGCACGACGGACACAGAACCAACACGTACCACACGCACACGCACACGCACAATATTAACCTTTCCTTACAGGCATAACATAATAGATAATTACTAATTACTAAGTGATCTCCAAGGACGTGATGATAAGTTTGTTTTGGGAACACCACATACGCACGCACGTAACACGCAGGCACGTACGCACGTCACACGCCCGCACGCACGCACCTACGCACGACACGCATGTACGTACGCACGCACGCACAACACGATACACGACACGCACACGACACACGCGCTCGCGCATCACGCGCACGAGCACGCAAGCACACGCACACGCAAGAAGTTGCATGAACACGCATACCCACAGCAATGCACAGGAACATGCATAGCACAAGCACGTACACCAACACGCACACGCACACGTACGCGCAGACAGCACACCACAACGCTACGCTACACGCTCACGCACATGCACACGCATACGGTCCAGCACGGGACGCACACACTCACACACACGCTCACGCCACGTTAGCACAGCACGCAAACGACACAAACACACGCACACGATCACAATGCACTACGTTCACACACGTAACAGACATACCACTGACACACGCACACGCACACGTACTGCACGCAACACGCACGACGACACCACAGCACACGACATGTCTGACACCACACGCACAGCACACGCACCGCACGCAGCACACGCAAACACACGCACACCAGCACACACGCACGAATCGCATTCACGCTATCGCTACGCATCACCAACACATCGACACGCACTCATCACGCACAGACAACGCACTCGCATACGTCTACAGGCAGCAATCACGCGGAATCGTCATACCACCACACGCCACGACACGTAATACAGGCTACACACACACCACAGCTACGTCAGAGAAACGAAGTCACAGCAACGATCATACACTATTTAACGAACGCTACCACACTACACCACCGACTTGACAGCAACCACAGTATAAGTGAGAAGAGACATGTCCCAAGCTAAGAAGGAGGTTGGCTAAACATGATACGGTAGACGTAATACATTCAGTGTATTTTACCACAAAGTTAATTACGATGGGATTCCGCAGTATTATAACCCGAACAGTTTAGGACGGATGTTTACCATTAAATTAAGACATCGGAGTTTAATCAGTAATACCATCATACATCATTGTTCTTTCGTAGATCGTTTCAGTACAACGTTGCAAAGGTGTACAACTCCGTTACATTTGTATTAAAGTCTAGCATCATAAACCAATACTACTTTAAAATACAGTTCAGTAAATACTTAATTAATTACTATAAGTTTTTGTTATGAACGAATAAGTTCAAAGGTAAATATGTAATTAAAATTATTATTAATTTTATTAAATACATAAATAAAAGTTTACCTCGAGTAGGATTTGAACCTACGACCTGTACTTTGCTAGCGTACCACGCTAACCAATTGCGCCATCAAGGTTCAAGCCCAAATCGATGTAAATTTTGTCTTTATGTATGTAGAACTGATTTAATTTAATTTAGTTAATTAGTACGAACTATTATTTTGGGAAAATTCTTATCGTGTAGCGCATATTATTTAATAATTTATAGTGGTGATGGCAAGAACAGACAACCATAATTTGTATCCATGTTACGTGGAAGAGCAGGTGGCCTTAAACCATCCTACCAGTACCTGAACTGCGCCTTGGGATTCAACAAAAGTTATAAAGACTTATGTTGTTATTTTCAAGGTAATGTAAATTTAAACATTGTTATTGACATATCATAGGTGAGAGGAAAACAGGAACTAGGGAGACCATTCCAGAGTTTATAATATGGATTGAGTCCGTATGATACGACAGGTGAGGATGTGTACTGCATATTAATGATAGGGTATTCCTGGCAAATGTGGCCCTATATAGTATAAATAATGTAACTAAGCAGTAAGCAGCGCAATAGCCACTGTAATACTCATAATACAAAGAAAGAGCTGAAACGATTCTTCTATGCTCAAGGGAGTGTATATCAGAAATTAAGCACGGGTGGTGTACAAGCCCAATCGCTTTTTTTAAATACGATTAACGGTATCGAGATAAGGTCGAATTTGGCAGCTGATAGGAGATGGTCAACCCGTGAGGGATATGAAGGTACAGTCATTCGCAGCATAGTAATAGAGTCTGAAAACTTAATATCGGAGAGATTCATACTTACAACAGGAAATCTTCGATCTATTTTGGCGGACACAAGGCAACACTGAGTTTTATTAGCATTAAATGTAACTAGATTATTACCAGTTTCAGCTTTAATGTTTTGATTTCAGATAGATGGTGGATTACCATTATGAGTGGATTGAGATGAACTGCAATGAAAAGTGCTGTCGTCAGCAAAGCAATAGGACGGGTTAGTCATTGAAGAAATAAGATGATCATGTGTAGCTGAAAAAGTGTAGGCGCTACAACAGATTCTTGTGGCACGCCCGCGTTAATGATAACTTATTTTGAAAAAGTCCATTAACTACGACACGTATTCGCCTTTTCTCAACGAAACTAGAAACCCAGTTGATGAGCATATCATTTTACCCAAACGAGGTGAGTTTAGCAATCAAAGACTTATGCCAAACTTGGTCAAATGCCTTTGAGATATCTAAAGCAACTATAACTATTTCACCGGATTGTCTAAAATTTAGGTCACATATGAAAGAAGATCATCTGTTGAACTGTTCTACCTAAATCCATTTTGGCGGTTACTAAGGAGTTTGTTAGTTTCAAGGAAAGAGAGTAGTTGCAGATTGATAGCTTTTTCCATGATTATAGACAAAATGGGGGTGATGGCAATTGGTCGGTAGTTCGAGGGATCAATTCTATCGCCTTTTTCGGGAATAGGATGAATATTTTCTAACTACCATGGTAAAGGAAACTTCCCAAAAGACAAAGAGAGCGAATAGAGCCTAGAACATTTCTTTAAGGCATAGTTGGGATACCGGATAGGTCTGTCGCTTTATTAAGATCAAGCTTACTGATAATCGATTCTAAGGGTTTGTACCACAAAAAAGATTGGTTTATAATCGTATGAATAAGAGTTGATATAGGGCACATCGTTTCCAAAATCATTGAGACACGAGTTTCATGCAAATAAATCCACAAAAATATTGGTTTTGTCTACAGAATCAGCAACTAGGGATCCGTCAAAAGATGTTATGTGGGGAAATGAAAATGTTCCAAAGTTTTTACTGATGACTAGCTAAAGACCAAAATTTACGACTGTTCAAAAGAGACGTAACTAGTTAATTGCATTTTCGTTATTCAAATGACTTTTTAGTATTAGTGATGCAAAGAACCAGAATCCTTTACCAACATTTTTTTAAGTAATTATTTGTAAATTGAACAATTTTAATTAGATTGCATAAATCACAAATAATGAGCTTTTATCCCCTCCGACGTTATTTCGAGAAAATTTTCTTCTTTATTTCGTCACTTAACTCCGTCCGCCTTAGAATACTTTAACCAATATTTGCCTGCCGTTACTTGAATCTTCATCTGCTTGCAAGTTTTATTCTACAACCCTTCACATGTATCCGTGGACTTCACCACGCTGGGTGTTTATTCCCAGCCTAGTTTGCCACGTACGCAGTCGAACAGAAAGGCTGTCTACCTAAATTCTGTCGACCCCGGGGTATCGATTAGACAGCGCAACGGGCTGACAACCATGAATCTATCCATCTATAGCACATAATTATACACGAACCCACGCAAACAAACACGTCGCCCCATGCCACTTAGACAACGTGCAGGAGTCCACGAACTGAAAGTGCAAAGCCGCCCACAATTAGAGCAATATTTCAGTCACTACCGTTCCGTAAATTTCAACAGTCCCCAAAGGGTACGTATAATAAGGGAGTATTAAAACCCCACTTAACGTAACCACCAGTTCCTATTCTAACAGTTTACTTCTTATATGAAGCGCTTAAACCGTATTCATACAAGCTCGATCGTCGCCAGATAACGTACATTAAAAACTTAACCCTGCATTAAGCATTCTTGATAAGGAAACCCGCAAAACGTTTAGTTATCATGCACGCCTGTATAAATAGCTACTCCTGTAAATGGAACGTTTACGGAGGTTTTAATGCATTACACTGCCCTCAAGTGAGAGAACCATCATGTAGCTACCACCACTCCACCATCGCTATCTAAAGCAGGCGCGAAAGGCGCATCCCATCGGTAAAGACATTACTCGCTCCTGTAACCAAATATTCAATACGAACATATCCAATATTAAAATTTCCGTGTGTAAATAACTGTATATACAGTATCCACCCTCTACCCCTTCATTTCCGTTGCTAATTGTATCTTAGGAAAGATAACAAGGCCAGAGAAAGCACCACAAACTTCTTGCATTAAAATCCCTACTAGTTACGAAAATAATTAGAGAATATTCTCATTGTCCGTAATTATTGCCCAATACTAATTAAGACGGCTACTATTCGTTAATACACTCCTGTAAATATATTAGTCAGAGATAGTCATAAGAATAGACATAAAAATTGTATAAATAGAACCCAAGAATATCACTTTAAAAGTATTGCGTTTTTGAACGACCTAGAGAACAGCTAAACCATTCAACTGTCTTATCTCTTTAAAAATATTTCTAACACGAAATAGCGTTACGATAACTATAAAACTAGATTCCTTCTTCCGTTTTTTACCAGTCAGGAACGTACCCAAAACATTACGGTATTTGTATTTAATTTTCCTTTTTCTTTTTTTTTCTCTTTATAGGAATTATGATCATTTTTATTTTCTTGTAAATACGCCGTAAAGATTGCTTTCGCAGCAAACCTAACGAGAACACCAAGGCATCCGCTGTTCCCTGATCCACCCAGCCAAGCCACCACCCGCCGCAAGGAGAACATCAATCCAATCCCAGGGCCAACCATCGGTGGGTGTTTTATTTTGAGTGTCTTTATTTGTCAGCATTTAATCAGATGTAAATATATCGAATGTACAGATTAGTCTTAAGTGTGGATATTTACAGATTATATCTATACAGACATTATAGGTATCAAACCCTTCGAGTGTTTATTGATCAGATTGAAAGATGTAGTAGCAAACGATCATCCCTATTTAACGAACTACTCCCTTAACCTCCGACTTGAACTAGAACCGCAGTGCATAAATTGAAATTAGACGCAAGCCAAAAATTGCCTTACAGTGATAATAGCCTTGCAGGTATTTCTAGCACCAACGTTTTATTAGATTTCAGTTTAATACAGAGATATTGCATCAGTTCAAGCCTTATTGAAACAGGGTTGATAACGTGAATGACCTACACTATTTTGTTGTTGGAAAACGATTGAATTAAAAGCGCCATAGTTTGCACAGATCTTTTCCTCTCCTTAAGGGTTAAAAAATTAAATCTTGGGAAGTTTGATAAAATATAGTGTATGACACAGAATGGTCTCTATATATGTGGATCCCAAGTTGATTTTCATGCCATACATATTCACTACTGCTTATTATGACTAAGTACTATCAGGCATACGTTACCATTGTAAATGTAGCCGTATTAGTGCAAAATATAACAATTAAACAAACGAACACGGCTTACTATACTGTGATATTTACCATTTAACACAGGGCAAAAACCTAGGAATAGTTCGAAACACCGGATTTCAATTCCAAGAATTGTCTATACAACCTGCCATTCGAATGCGGCAGAGCATACATAGGAGAGAGCAGTAGATCACTCAAAGTAAGAACTCAGGAGCATAAGAACAACGTCCGCAAGGGCGAAACAGAAAAATCAAGAATCGCTGAACATGTCTGGAACGAAGACCACCGCATTCAATGGGATAACATACATATAGTGGCAAAGGATGAGAACACAACTCGTCGGAAACTCAAAGAAGCCATATACATCGCACTAGCGGAAAATCCAATAAGCCAAAGTAGTGTGACTAGTAAGTGAAAGGTACAAAGTTCTAATCTGAGAGTAGTCAAGTGCTTGGGAAAAAATTATATACAATATATGAATTCGACTCAAGTGCGAAAACAGTCCTTCTCAGGACTAAGCCTGATGACGGAAGCAGAACCCGCTTCCGAGACGTCGCGCTTAAAAGCAAAAACTGTGGAAATAGGCCGATCAACCTAACTAAAACCGGATAGTTATGTGTTCGTCTTCAAAATAAAAATTGATCTTTGAATTAAGATCTTTCGTATGTGGGACTCTTTAGCATGCGATATCTCAAGTCATGTCTATGTAGTATTTTAAATCATCTTCTATATAAATAGAAGCACTCCTGTAATTTTGTGCACCAACCGACAACATGTTAAAGAAGTTGAGTTAACCATATTACTTGGTCATGTGATTAATTTTTTTATATTCTCTATTGAGGTGTTTTTTCTTATTTTAATTGCTGTTGTTTTCGCTCAGCAAGGTGCAGCGAGACGTAATCATAATGGAGTTACAAGCTACTCCTATGGATACAAAGATCCACTTTACAGTTACAGATATGGATCCTCATATCCTTCATACCGAAACAATTATCCCACATATGGATAAATGGAAATATTCCAAATTACTATCCACGTGGCCATTGCACTCTTACATACGATCTGAACAATAACAATAATCACTACAATCAACATTCCTAAACATTCAAACACAATTATTTTAAAAGGTGTTTTAAAAAGTCCTCAGACTAACTACTAAAATAGCATTTTTCTTGTCAAAATTTGTCGCTATTCTTCAACATCTAGAACATCTTCAACTGCAACACAACCACTTCAATCCTTTTCTAACTTTTTTACGGTAAAACAGTACAATATTCGCCAGTAGGAAATAGAAATTAATTTATTTCGTTTTTGGTAATTAAAACATGTCATATTATTTTATTTATATACCAGATTAACAAAAAATACATTTTTCTTCAAAACATAGTATGGCGCGTTTTATCCTTCCTTTGGTCTATAATAAGGCCTACTAACTTTACAAAAGGCTCCGACAAACATAAAAACCGATTGTCTTAAAAATAATTTATAAACTATGTTCTATAATACAACACATATCAAACAAGAAAAGAGAAATGGTGAAAAAAAACCGCATAGGTACATTTTTTTTACCTTCCAACATACATGTACACTGTGTCCCATTTTGGTTAAAATTGTAGGGTATTGTAAAGACCCAGCAGCCTTTACCAAAATTTTTCTAATTAATTATGTGTTAATTATCCCGCAGTAATCAAATTACATAAAATTACACAATCCTGATTAGTTTAAGTACTGATGGTTCATTGGAGTAAATAACCAATCGCGCACGGACAATTTCCATTCAGAAACGTATAAATATCAATCAGTCCCTTGTAAAGAATTACCGAGCTGGTAGCGTAGTGGTGACACGATCTGCTTAGCATTCGAGAGGTAATGGGTTCGATTCCCGTTACCGTCTACCTTGTATGAGGGTTTTTCAGGGGGTTTTCCTCATACACATGTAGTGGCATGGTCATTGCGTATATACACACCATGTGCGGCTGCTTAGACGAATGTTGGGGTAGTATTTTCCCCCTGAGAAACCTAACTCCATTCCGATCCTATCCTGACCACACCCATCATTAATCCCACCATGCATATATACGAAATGTATGTATGTAAGCTGGGAATCCATGATTGTGGCTGAAGGAGCTCGGGAAGCTCAAGCAGCCCGCCCTCCGCCTTGTGGAGGGAATGAAATACTTGGCCTTTCCTTTTTTTCCTTTCCTTTGTAAAGAATTTTCAGTAATACACATCTATTCAGTCTGGAAGAAAAACCATATATAAGGGTAGTTATGCGCACCAATGTTACTTTGAAGTATTCATTTTTCTGAGGAACAACAAACGCAAGTGTGGAGGTTGACTTATCCTACCTTACGTAATACCGGTAACATTCCAGAACGGCGCCCATAACTCCTGGTTTAGTCAGGACCGGCTTTACAATTTTTCTAAATAAATTATAAAAATCATTTTTATCCGGATTTTTGTATAATATGCCTTCACTTGAACAACATTAACTTCTGTTTCTCCAGAAACGTACCAGAATCCAGGAGCCTGTCTAGCCAGACCGAACTGAGAGAAATCACACTCTTGGAAGCAGCGTTAAGTAATTTCAGAGTATATAATTTTATCATTGTTTTGTTCAGTATTGTTTTCATTTTCTTAAGTTTATTGTTAAGTCAAGTGGCTTACAGTATCTCGTTTGAGAGCAAAGATAGAAAGATGCGGGTTTCACGACCCTCTTCTACTTTTTCGTGAAACGAAAGATTCCACAAAGATTGTCATAGTTCTATTAGTATTGGAGATACACGGCGAAATTCAAAATTTGTACATTTGAAGCACCCCTCGTAACTACTTTGCCTTGTAATTTAGCGAAATGGTGAAAGGTGGAATTTATACAGAATTTTCCGTAGAATTTAGTGGCGTGCATGGTTTTCCCCATAAAATGAGAGTTTCTTCGTATATTTTTTTGTACATTTTTTATTATATAATTGTTCTCAACAATGAATGTTACGTTAATTTAACATATTGATGATATGGTTGGCCATGAAACCTATAAACTCAGTATAAACGCGTATTTTCTTGAACGTCCAAAATATATTTGAGTATTAAAAACGAGCTACTCTTACTGCTTTATTATAATTATATATATGTAAATATGGAGATACACGATGGCAAATTTTAATAAATCCAATATATATTTGAGTATTCGAAAAGGGCTACTAGATTCTTATTACATTATTATAATTATAAATATGTAAATACACGATTATGTAATAAATCTAAGGACTTTTACGCAGAAATGCAAAAATAATAACAAAAAATTATGAAATTAGGTACAATACTTCTTGAAACATATTCAAACAGCTTCAGAAAAAAATATTAATGGCAATAAAACTTATAAAGGATATTTTATATCTATATGCTGATTTTCTTTGGTCAGAGTAGTGAAAACGCCGATGCAGCTTCAAATTTGTATTTTAACAGGTAAATGCCGTTTTAGCCAGTGTGAAGGATAATCATATAAGTTCTTGCAGAACTATAGAAAGAAGTATTGGAGTTTCGAAAACAAGAATCCAAAGAATCTTAGCCATAAATATGCACCATATAAACTTAGGCTTGCTCAACATCTCAACCCTGGCGACGTTAAACATTTCAATTTGATATTTGAACATGTTAAATATAGTACCCAACTTGGGAAGAAATCAGCCATCAGTCATATAGTCAGACAAGGCACATTTTAGCAATTCAGGTGTTTTAAACAGGGACAGTAGCAGATTCTGGTCTCAAGAAAACCAACATCAAATATTCCCATAAAAGACAACCAGAACGATTTGGATTAAATGTTTCCTGTTTCATATTAGGATCAAAAATAAAATTTTATATTTTCGAAAGGAACTTATGCGCTCCTAGATATTTGGACATTTTAGAAATGGTTGGTCTGAATTATTAGATGACATTCCTTTAGCCCATTTGAACTAAATTCATTTTCAACAGGATGGAGCCCCATCTCACAACGCGCAAATTATACGCCCGTTTTTGGAAAAAAATTTTGCTAATGGGCCGAAAAGATGGCCTCCTAGATCTCCGCACTTACTTCCAAAATAAAATATACCAAACTCAATACGATAAGATTGAACGTTTGACAAATGCAGTTAGAGAAACTTTCATAAATTTACAAGATCAGTCTATTATTCTGCTTAATGCTATATAACGAACTGGAAGAGTGCGTGAAGTATGTATAAGACAGAATGGTCATCAGTTCGAACATATCTTTTAGTAAATTAGACTAGGCTTATAAAGTTGTAAGTATTATGTTTAGTTTTTAATTTTGTGTTTTTGCATAAAATTTCCTTCTTTTTTCATGACCAACTATATCATCAAAATGTTAAATTAACGTAACATTAATTCATTTATGAGGTTAATAATGCAAAAGAAGTGCCACATAATATATCTTTTTTGAAAGCTGAGAGTAAGCTCTGTTATATAATAAATTTCAACCAAAATGGAACACAGTGTACATATGTAGGTATAGAATATTGTATGTGTGTGTGTGTGTGTGTGTGTGTGTGTGTGTGTGTGTGTGTGTGTGTGTGTGTGTGTGGTGTCTGTGTGTGTGTGTTTGTGTGTGTGTGTGTGTGTGTGTGTGTGTGTGCGTGCGTGCGTGCGCGTGCGTGCGCGCGCGCGTACGTGTGTTGGTGCGTGAGTGCATTTGTGCGTGGGTGAGTGCATGCTTGCGTGCGTGTATGTGTGTTTGTGTGCTTGTTTGTTTGCGTGTGTATGTTAACTTAAGAATAAGATAAAAATGTCACTTGTATCGCTTACAGTAGTATATAAAGGTTAATAATTAAAAAACAGTTCTTAGTTCTTAACATCATCCAACACACTATTTTTGCACACACTTATTGCGGATTTCCTTCTGTTAACATAGTATTTTTTGGTGCTTTCTATTATTTTCTGTTCCTCTTCTTGTCGCTTTTCCTATATTCAGATCGAAATTAGCAAGTCTATCGTTTTTGGTATTTGGACTCACCCGACGTTATATCAGTCGTGAACAATCTCCTTCCTGTTAATTGTAACAATTGCAGCTTTGCCGTTTCCCATATTTCTGACACACTTCATTATGATATGCATTGTTGTTGCATTTTCGTTACCCCATTTGCATTTGGTCTCTTCCGTAATTCAACATATGTTTAAGAAAAATGAATCTGCTAGACTGTTCTTCGCCATTCTCCAAGAAATCATACTTTCGCTGCCAAATGTAGGATAGTCATTTCGTTTCTTAGTGGTTTTCTTGAATGATAATATTTATTTAACAAAAAACCATCACCGTTTTTTTTTTGTGTTAGGTAACAGTGTACTGTGCCCATGTACGTTAATACTGAACCCAATAGGTTTTCTGTCCTCGGCCGTGCAGTTTCACTTGGAGAGCATATTTTTGATCTATCAAATGGTTTATTAACATCATCATTTCTTCTAGTTCTTGTCTTTTGTTGATGTCAGTGTTCTTGTAGATTTGTTTACGATGTTTGGAATGTTTCTACAACCATATTTCTTCCATAACGAAGATAAATGTAATTCTTTTAATAAGACATCGTTTGTTGAAGGTATTCTCAGAACATCCAGTGCTGTTTGCGGAAAGCTTGTTGTGCTTAGCATTACGGTAGAGAAAACTTGTAATACTTGCTTTTCTGTTTTACTCAAGCATCACCTGTATTCTCCCACGAATAGTTGTGCCCCCTATATTTCTTTAGATCGAGCTCAAAGCAACTTTTACAGAGAAATTATTCATGTGTTGTAAGATATTTGGCATTGTACGAAACAAGGTTGACTTTTACATTTAGGTTAAAAATTTCTAGTCCACCAATGGATACCGGGTGGCATAAATGTTTTGTTTTGCCCTAGTGCTTCCTGCTGCTCCAGAATCTATTTACTAGTACGATTTGCAGCGCGCTCTCGGCTTTCCATTTAGTCCAAATAAGGAGTTTTACCAGAATATGTAACATACGTTTGATATAAGGATTGTATTTTATAAAAATCTCTCTTTAGTGGCAAATACTGTTAAGTCATCTGCATGCGCTAATAATGCTAACCTTTATTGCGGTTTGGAGCCATTACACTGCTTAGTTCGTTCCTCAAGTTTTGAAGAAGGTATTCTATGGACATCACAAGGAGAAATCCTGACATTGGACAATCTTGCCTTATTCCACTTTCTAGCGGGACATCTTTTGTTTGTTTATCCTTCACTGGTAGTGCCAGTGTACAGTAAATTACTGGCGTCTATAAATTTAGGACCAAATCCAAAATTTTCTAGCACTTGAATTTGGTGTTGTGTGAGTGTGTGTGTGTGTGTGTGTGTGTGTGTGTGTGTGTGTATGTGCGTGTATGTGTACGTGTGTGATTGATTGTGTGTGTGTGCGTGTGTGCGTGTGTGCGTGTGTGCGTGTGTGCGTGTGTGCGTGTGTGCGTGTGTGCGTGTGTGCGTGTGTACGTGTGTGCAAGTGTGCGTGTGTGCGCGCGTTTGTGTGTGTGTGTGTTTGTGCGTGTGTGCGTATGTGCGTGTATGCGTGTGTGCGTGTGCGTGTGTGCGGGTGCGTGTGTGCGTGTGTGCGTATGTGCGTATGTGCGTGTGTGCGTGAGACGTGTGTGCATGTGAGCATGTGTGGTGTGTGTGTGTAGTGTGTGCGTTTGTGCGTAAAGTGCATTGTGTGCATTTGTGCGTGAGATGTGTACGGTATGCGAAGTTTGTTTGCGCGTGTGCGTGGGTGCCGATGTATGCGGGTGTTGCAAGTGTGCGTG
>JARFJB010002165.1:1702500-1772500 GCA_036346205.1 Vesta saturnalis | reverse complement strand
CTTTATTGAAAAATCCGAAAAGTTTAGTAAAGATTTCCTTAATGAAAAATTTTATAGAGTAAAATATGCAAACCTTAACATACGAAAAAAACTCTAAAATAACTAAAATAACTCGCTGCTTTTTTAACTCGTTCTAAAATAAAATCATAGGAATGTGGAAAATGTTATTGCTACAACCATTATGTCTAAATATTTGATATGTAACATTTCTAATAAAATTCTAAATGACGTTATTACACTATTGTTACGTTACAATGGCGACATTTTTACTACGGTAATTTATAATATCCGGAAAATTGTTAGTAGTAAAAAAATTATATAAATTCAATGGGAGAAAAATGTCTCCTGTGACAAGTGCGTTCGCATTGCAACTTGAGCGAGGGATTAGGTGTAGAACTCTAACACTTTAGAAAAGGCAGCGGATGTGTTCTTGAATTTTAAGAAACTAAAGGAAGATATGTAAGTGCTTCAATAATTTAGTTGCAGTATATCAACGTCTGTTGTACAAAATAATTGACAACTGATCCTGAAAAATATCATCATTTACGCTTCAATTGCCCTTTAGAAACAGTATATTCCATTAACTTTTCCGTGACGTTATTCAATTATTTTATTGTATTGTACATCTTAATAAGTAACTTGTAAAATAAGGGTAATGTGTATTGATTAAACTTTCATTTTTGTTAAAACTGAATTGTCAGTCGCTCATATAAACACTATTTCATTTACAATGCTTGTATCGTTTCGTAGTTGCAATACTTTAATAAAAAAACGTTGAATTTAATGTCACATAAACTAGAATTACTGCAACGTTACTACTAAGAAGTACAGCAAGCAAACTAATAACTCAAATCCTTTAAACCTTTGTGATGACACTGATGACCGGAAGGATACACATGGCTGTCCACGAACTATTTTAGCGTTTTTCATTACTTAAAATGTAGATGATATAATATAAAACAAAGGTATGAACATCATCTGAACCCATACAAAAAGTAATAACTCTTGACATCAGTTTATCTCGCAGAAAAACTTCAGAAAAATTCTTTTTAAAACTTGTGTAAGACAGTTCAACAACCTTGCTTGTTCCGAGGTAAATGAAATACGTTTAATGAAAAATCTAAAAATAAGTTTTGCACGAAAACTTTTTTATCTGACGACTAATAATTTCCGTACATTGGTAATTTATGTTTTATGTAGTAAACATTCCTGATAAATATATTTGAGATTAATTATCCATTACAATCTCAACAAATAATTAATGAACAAGTTGCGTTTTACTTTAAAGGATTTTGATAATCAAAATGAAGTTAGTAAACGCTGATAAATTTTAATATATGATTTAATAACTTGTATACAAAAAATCTGTTCATATGGATCTCTTTATACTATGGAAATCTTAAAAAAGAATTTTCTGTAGGGCAATGACTCCTTGTTGATGCAGCATTAATACTTCTTGGGGTTTCTTGTAATTGAAATCCCTCACTTCACATGTTACCGCGACAAGTGTTTTGTAGTCTGCGCTCAGTTCTTCGTTTAAAGTACAGCAAGCTTTAATTAAATATTAATTAAGAGTAGTTCCATTTCACTTAGATGTGTTTATTTTTATTTATGTAATTTATTTCCAGGGATCTGAGTACGTAAGTTTAGAAAATATGAGAGCAAGAAAGAATAGAAGTTTTGATTAGAAATGGACTGTTGTAGATTCTATTAAAAAAATTTTACTTCACTTGCTTTCTGAAACCAGGAATGACAAATTTTATTGACTAGTGTAAGAGATAGTTAATTATTTAATGTAGATTTTTATGCATTCATTTTATTTACTCGTAACGTACGTGAGTATTCGCAATGCAATAATTGAGTAAAGAACAATACTCAGTAATGCAATTCACTCCCTGGGAGTTATCATAGTTATGGGCAAGGGATACGTGAGAAAACATGCAACAAAGATTACAGTTACTGTTCTGCATAATCTTATTTTTAAGTGGAATCATCGTGGGCGTTTAGACCCTTACTTTATTTTATAAAACATTATTGATCTTTTTACATCGATTTCATTTGTGGATTAATTATAATAATAATAATAACAACTTCAATAGCTAGCTAGCATCACCCGAAATAAATATAGGCTTCCTGCATACATAACTGCCGCTAAACAGTTTGGGTCCCAACGAATCGATATCAGGGTGTCATCATTCGTGTCATTAGAACAATATGCAAGACAGAGACCCTCCACTTACAGCACAGTTCATAGGTATGAAAGGAAAAGAAAGGCAACGTATTTCATCCCTCCCCAAGAGGGAGGGCGGGCTGTTTGAGTTTTCCAATCTTCTTCAGCCACAATCATAGATTCACAGCATATACACATACATTACGTATATATGCATGGTGGTATTGAGGATGGGTGTGGTCAGGATAGTAGTGATCGGTAGGAACGGATTTACGGTTGTGAGGGGGGAAATACTACCCCAGCATTCGCTAAGGTTGTACGCAGTGATCATACCGCTACATGAGTATGAAAAAAACTCATACAAAGTAGCCGGTAACGGGAATCGAACCCATTACCTCCCGAATGCTAAACTGGTCGTGTCACTACTCTACTAGCTTGGTCATAGGTATGGTGCCGTTCTCACAACTTGTCGTTAGGAGGTTTCGATTCCTACTTGATATCAATTCTCATATACCAACGCATTGAGTCCACCGCACTAACTAGTGCATAGGTACTCAAATGACGTTACAAACTATATCAGCTCTCACATATTAACATGCATGTTTGTTGCAGCAATGCGTTATCACTTAATATGTATTTTTGTAATTTGCTTCCATATTGATTCTTTAATAGACATATTAACAAACGCAACGTCGTCATCTCCGATGACATTATAGCCACTAATTCGCGAAACATTTTTCGAAAATGTTAGGTTGACAAAGCTTGATTCGGAATTATATCATCCATGTCACTCTTTCAAAATGTGTCAAAAACTGGTTGCGTCCAGTGGAAGACTTTGATGTGAGCAAATTCGCCACCCTATTTTTGACAATTGTACGTATTTCGGGGGGCGGGCATTCAAGATTATCTTCTATTTCCTCGTTTTTGACTGAATTTGAACAGAACAATAAGCGAATAGATCAAATTTTCACTTTTAAAATTAAAAGCAACAACCAAAAAAATTCCTAAATCAACTATTAGATGTGTGTACTTCTTAAGACCACGTAACACTTAACTGAGCATCTACCCTTTTCACGTTTCTCACAATCTCCGCCTTTTTTTCTGTTTACTTTAGACCGTCATAAATGACAAGAAATAGATCGTCGGGGAATCAAGTCAATTAAGAGACACAGAATAATATAAACCAATTTATTGCCCACCACCTCACAATTAATCGAGTAAGAATAAACAACTACAAAAATATTTGAAGCGTTACTCTAAGATGTTCATTCAAGTTTGTCTTTCTAATTAGTTGACATGTGAACCAATATGAAATTTTAAATGTCAGGTTTTTTTTGTATTATTTATATGTTTATTTTTCCGCAAGGTTTCAGACAGGTACTCTGTGGTTCGTCATAAAATAGACAACCTGGTATCGTACAGCTCATATACATTATCCCGGTTCAAGTTGTCAGGCTGCTTGACGGTTTCAGTAACTTCTCGAATCTTCCTTGTATACCAATTCCTATCATTAGCCAGAACTCCTGTGTTTCAAAATTTTATATTGTGGCATGTTGAGCAATTGCTAATTTCATAGGATTAAATAAATGTGTTTTGTGTGTTCTATTAACCTGGTGTTAATACTTCTTTTAGTTTCACCAATTTAGACTTAAACACAAGAGGTATTTGGTTTGTAGCAAAATTCAGAAAATTTCGAATTTTAATACTACTTTTGTAAGCTACTTTTGTACATTATGCTTTTGTAACATTTTACCAACGTTACTCATTGTGTTGCAAGAAAAGGTAAAATGGCAGACTTATTTGGAGTTGTAGATTTTTCAAGATGGTAAAATTCATGTTGTAGTTCATCTGGATGACAAATCTTTATAGCACGTTTGTACAAAGTTCGTATCCTACTAAACTTTTGCGCTGGATGATAGAGTGATACAACATTACCATAATGATCTGTATGAGTTAGCTTACGATATACGGAATGTTCATGGCTTCCATCTGCTTTTCTTTCAATTAGAACATCCAGGAATGGCATGAAAACTATCTTTTTCTTTTTCTGTTATAAATTTAATGTTTGTATGTTGATTGTTTAAATGGTTTAGAAACATCACTAGTTCATCTTCCCCAAAACGCCAGATACCAAAAATATCATCAGTGCATCTAACCCATAGTTTTGGTTTCTTATGTGCATTATTTATAGCATGTTCTTCAAAATGTTCCATAAAATGATTTGCAATCGATGGTGAA
This sequence comes from Vesta saturnalis, assembly GCA_036346205.1. NCBI lineage: Eukaryota > Metazoa > Arthropoda > Insecta > Coleoptera > Lampyridae > Vesta > Vesta saturnalis. The sequence continues at coordinate 1,768,092 of JARFJB010002165.1, read as the reverse complement.
ATTGGAGATTCCGTAACGACTCCATCTACCTGTTGATAATACCATTAAACAAGAAGAATGATGTAGTTCGACAATCTTTAAATAATTTGATCTCGTGGTTGATATGTCGTTTTAATAGTTATAAGGTGCCATTTATTGGTACTTTGGAATCCATGTCAAAACTAATTAACAACTCATCTGGGGTTAATGTTAATTTGCTAATCAGTTCAATAAATTTTTTTAAAGAAATTGCTCGAACCAATGAAAGGTCAAAGTACATAGGTATTTAGATAACGCGTAGGTTTTTGAATTTATGGATGTTGGTCAAAGTGAAGCATTCGGTTTGCGTATTTTTGGCAATCGATAAAATCTTGGTATTGTAGGATTTTGTGGTATTAGTTTCGTGATTAATTCAGCTGGTAAGTTTGATTCCCTTAACAGTTTCGTAGTTCACAATTTGAACTTGTTATTACGATTGTATGATAATTTAGTGTAAGCAAAATCGTTCAGTAAACTATTAGCTTTGTATACAGGGTGATTGATGGTGTATGGCCTATTAGACGTTTATGGAGAAATAGTCAAGGGATCAGTTTGAAAATTTGGTGGTTTATATAAATGGATATGCTCTCTTTTTTGAAAATATTTTCAACTGTGCAGTATTGCCGCTCCTACAAGAAAGTATTATCAACTTTGATAATTTAAATGGAGCTCCCTGTGTATTATTTTTTTGTTAGATTCCCTATTGATCTCTTAATAACTTTTCTTAAAATGTTCCTATACCTATCTGTTATTGTTTTCGAGATAATTATTTATTTCACTTTTTTTCGAAAAACATGGCTTTGAAAAAGAGTCCGCTGTCTTGAACTATGACAGATCAGCGCACTAAAATTTAGTGAGGAGTTAGGTAATACCGAGTGGAATTTCAATCTGTATCCAAATCTAAGTTACAATGGTACATGGTGTTTCAAAAATACAAATATTTTTCTTGTTCGGAAATATCATGAAGAGTATGTTTTTTTTTAATGGAACACCCTGTATTTTATATCTGGTCTTAAAAGCTCTTAAAATTGTCTATCCTTCTATGTGTAATATTTCTATACCCATCTCGAACAGTTTTTGATTTATGAGCATTTATTTAGCAAAATTATTACAGATAACAATGACATAAGTGTGAGGATCAATTTGGCAAGTTGCCTATGGTAGCTGTTTTGAAGTTGTTTATATTCTGCAATTGTTCATTTAGTTTCGCTGCCAGCTGCTGTAATTATTGACAAATTTAATTGAAAGTGTTAAGAAAATGGAAGAAAACAACTATGCAAATGCGGTACTTATGAATTTATTTTTTTACATGGTCAGTAAGGTAAGATCATTAGCTGTACTTGTAGAAGATTTAATGAAATGTACCCAAATTTGCCGTTAATGAACAATAAGGAATTTAGACGAATTCAAAGCAATTTCGAACATTTTGGATCGTCCTTGAAAGCAGTCAGAAATTTACTTAGACCTGTAAGGTCCAATGAGAACAATGAAATTAATGTTTTAGCGTATTTTCATGCCTATCGAGAAGCTTCAATAAGATGTGCCAAAGAAGATTTAGGCTTATCCTTTTTTGTATGCAAAAATATTATCTACACGTCATATGCTATAAGTACACGAAAGTTCAATTTCTTAAGCCTGAGGACTATCCACAAAGAGTTTTGTTTTGCGAAAACTTATTAATTCATATTCAGGGCGATCCACAATTCTTACGAAGAACTATTTGAGTGATGAGCTAAAATTTCCTCGGGGAGGAATGTTTAACAGAAGAAACATGCATTATTGGTCACAAGAAAATCCCCATGTTACGAGAGCCTCTGCGTTCCACGAAAAGTTTAGTTTTAATGTTTTTGTTTAATGATGGACTGCAAAATTCGATATTTGATGTACGATGAAAATTTAACTTATTTGTAATTGGTAGTGTTGTGTTCACTGATGACGGTTCTTCTTACATAGAATTAAAGCAGAGAAACTCACATGGAATAACCCCAAAATTGGTAATAAAAGATGTGGTTTCCAGTTGAAATTTTGATTTAATTATAAAATTATAAACAGTGACGTTTCGGAAAACTGAGTAATATATATATATATATATATATATATATATATATATATATATATATATATATATATATATATATATATATATATATATATATATATATATATATATATATATATCTGTAGTTCCCATCTTCAGACGAATAATACAAAATAAAGAAACAGTTAAGTGCTAAACATTATCTACAACAAATACATTTATGCGATTTTGTTAAGATTAGAAATACATTGACTTACCAAGATTAACTAAGTATTATAATCATTATCAAATTGAACTATGTTATAACGTTTACACTACCAATGTGGATAAATTATGCTGAGTGTAACATCAAGTTATCCCCATTAGTACCCTAAAACATTTTTAATAAAAATTTTCACTTTAATTCTAAAATCTATTATTACTAATTACCGTAATAATGGGAAACATTGCACTGCCGAAGTAAGTACGGACTTAAGGAAAATATTTGAAGATCGTTGGTTTAGGCGTTTGGGACCTTGGAATTGGCCTGCCAGGTCTCGAGATTTAACTCCTCTTGATTTTTACCTTTAGGGTACCCTAAAAAATATTGTTTATAACACACCAGTACATTCAAGGGAAGAGTTAGAGGCTCGGGTGCATCGCGGTTTTGAAAGTCTAGAAGCTGATGAACTTAGACTTACAACTACAGATGGTGTCAAATCTCGAATTCTAAAATGCTTAGAAGTCAACTGCCAACATCTTGAACATTTATTGAAAACTAATGAAGTATTTGTTGCTTGTTTTTGTACGAACTTTTGATACCTTCGTAAGAAATAAAATAAATGTATTGGTCCTCACACTCAAGTCATTGTAAACTGTAATAATTTTGCTAAATAAATGCTCGTAAATCAAAAACTGTTCCAGATGGGTATAGAAACATTACACATAGAAAGATAGACAATTTCAAGAGCATTTAGGACCAGATATAAACTACTGGGTGTTCCATTTAAAAAAACATACTTTCCGAACAAGAAAAATATTTGTATTTTTGAAACACCCTGTACTATTATAATTAAAATTTGATACAGATTGAAATTTCCGCTGGCATTAACTAACTCCTCACTAAATTATTAGAAGTTTTTGTTATGAACGAATAAGTTCAAAGGTAAATATGTAATTAACTCCTCACTAAATTTTAATGCGCTGGTCTGTCAGAGTTCAAGACTGCGGACCCTTTTTGAAAGCCATGTTTTTCGACAAAAAAAGTGAAATAAATTATTATCTCGAAAACAATAACAGATAAGTATAGTAACATATTAAGAAAAGTTATTGAGAGATCAATAGAGAATCTAACAAAATTTAAATTATCGAAGTTGCTGATACTTTCCTGTAGAAGCGGCAATACTGCACAGTTGAAAATGTTTTCAAAGGAGAGAGTATATCCATTTATATAAGCCATCAAATTTGAAAGTGATCCCTTGCCTATTTCTCCATAAACGTCTAATAGGCCATCCACCATCAATCACCCGGTATATCATCAATTTTATGCATTAAAACAGTAGCTTGTCCTTTATATGCTGCTAAAATTATGTCTTTGTTGCGTAATTCTTTTAAGGCTTGGTAAACAGCACTAATTAAATTATTTTTTGAGGTTGTGCTCTGAGTAGTATTATTGTAGTTTCAAATCTGATTTCGGCTGCTTTAGGATCTGAAGGATGGCTAATTCTTGTTTCAATATTAGAGATGATTTCTTCAACAGGAACATTGGAAGGAGCCACATCAAACCCTTTAGATAAAACGAGAGCAAGCAGTATCTGATAAATTACAAGAACTAAGATTAACTACAACATTTCCAGATGTACATTTGTAAGGTCTGCGTAAGGTGTACGTGTAGTGGTGAGTTGTTTATTATTAAGAAAATCAAATTTACTTATCTGTCTATCTTTCGTTTGATTTTCATGTATTTTTAACCTTCTACATAAAAGGTAAAAAAATGTCCAGTCATTATTTGATAGCTGCTCTAATAACGCAAATGGTAAATTTCCTTATACAGTTTGTTAAGATTTATTCTTGTAGTTTGAATGACCTCTAGGAAGTAAATTTCACAATCGATTGCAAATTATTTTATGGAACATTTTAAATAATAGGCCGCAAATAATTCACCTAAGAAACCAAAACTTTGGCTTAGATATGTTGATGACATTTTTGCTATCTGGCCTTTTGAGGAAGAGGAATTAGTGGTGTTTCTAAACCGTTCAACATACTATCATTAAAATTACAATAGAAAATATATGGTGGCCTTTCATTCCTTGATGTTCTAACTGAATGAAATCCAGATCAAAGCCTAACGTGTTCCATACATCATAAGCCAACTCATACAGATCATTATGTTAACGCTTCATCACACCACAAAAGTTTAGTAGGATACGAAAAGGTCTTTCTTCCAACAAACAATAAATTAAAAAATCATTTCAACCGAGACAAACGATGCCTACAGATGATAAATCTACAACTTAACATAAGTTTGCCATTTTACTTTTCCTTGCAAACAATGAATAAAATTGGTAAAATATTACAACAGCATAATACAAAATTATCTTATAAAAGCAGTATTAAAAGTCGAAACCTTCTGAATCCTAATAAAGACTATTTACCAATACATACAAGTGGTGTTTACGAAGTACCATGCTCTTGTGGTAAAGCCATCATTAGTGAAACTGAAAGACGCATTAACACCGGGTTAATAGAACGAAAAAAACGCCTACATTTACTTTATCCCACTAAATTAGCAACTTACCTTAAAAATATAAAATTTTATAACAAGAATTCTGGCTAACGATAGGAATTGGTATACAAGAAAGATTCGAGAAATTGTTGAAATCCTGAAACAGTCTAACAAGGTATACTTAAAAACATTAAACCTTCCCCACAATGTATATATTGAAATACGTAATGAAACATAACAAAAGGGTGACTAGTTTCGACACACAGTGTCATCTTCAGACCTTAAAAGTTATCCAAAAACTTGCGATTATTAAACAGATACCATTGCGAGTCTTATTCAAAACGTAATTATATCAAAGTTAAAAAACCTAGTTATGTGTTGAAATACATAAAGAGGAGAAAAAGAAGAGAGAATCAAATTTTCCTTTAACAGATTATTCCATCAAAGGACAGTTTCAATGTTAATAGGACCAAACAAGTTGACAAAACAGAAATAAACACAATTGAGTCCTAGAAGAGGAAGTCATGAGACTTTAATAAAATTTAAATCTATAAACGCCTATTACAGTATAAACGATATTACTATAAATAGAGGAAGTAAAATTGTAGAGTTTAACAAATTTCTAAATATGTTTTGACCTACACATTAGAAATTGGAAATTTCCTTTTACTTTAATTTTCATCAAAGGAAATGCTCCGAATACCATTCTATTCTCAAAAATTCCAAATTTAAATAAACAAAGGCCTAGACGAGGCAATTGTAGTTATATCAACATATAAAATTAAATTTATGGAACGGTATCCATTCTCAATCACAGATTCATCATTGTAAAATTGCATTTTAAATTAAACCATTAAAAAAGTAGTGAGTTGAGCCAAACCATAAACAAATTTGAAATTTAAAAACTGACGGTTAGCATCAAACAGCCATGTGGTCTTACTTCAGATAACAATTGGCATAATAAGGTACATTGTGGGGAAAAAATATAATTAATTAATTGATTTAAAATTGTGTCTAACAACTTGAACAGGCATAATGGATATGGACTGTCCGATACCTGGGTGTCATTTTTTGTATTTGTCATTGTGATGTGAACTTGTCAATGTTTGTCACATTGATATTACGCTTGATGAACGACAGAGTATTTGTCTGGAAGCTTGCGGATAAATAAATATTTAAATAATTTACACCATTTTTCGCAAATACTGATATTTAACATTTCAAATGGTGAAAGTTTCAATTCTTATATCAGTGACGATTCTGCCGAGGCCCTGAAAGACGACAACCACTTTAAAAAAAAAAAGCAAAAGCTCTCACGTTTAGTAAAACGTTGGTAATTCCAAAATCAGCATTTGTTATTTTCTCGTTTAAGGAACGTTCTTCTTTTAACATGTGGACGGAGGAAGCAGCTACAGCCGTAATTGATCATTCGAAATACTGTTACGCGACGGTTGTAGCCGTCATTTATGTAAGTCAATTGTATGGCGAGACGGCTACAGCAGCCGGTTTACCCTTTCCCGGTACATACTTCAATATATTGTGTCACTACATAAATCACGATTGTACTTAATATGCTTTTAAAAATATATAACAAGAAAAACTCTGTGTCAAAATGCGATCTCGAAAAATAGGTTGTCCGTCAACGTGTTAAGCAATGGTTGCCAACTTCCAGATAGTAGCCACTTTTTTTGAAAATATCATGAAAGCGTTCCCAATGAATTTGATATCGTTGGTAAGTAATTTTAACTTTCAAAAATTTATTTGTAAGCCTTTCTCAGCAGAAAAAATTATACATTTTACCGAAATTGCAGCATTTCAAATAACCAATTTTATCCCCTCCACCGTCGATACGAAAACGTTGAGAATTTTCTACTTAAACAATAACCAATCTCTTATCTAACTTCACTATCTAAAACCTTCAGCGGATTTCTATTTAACCACAGGACGCGTTCTAGAGAGTCCTGTAAACCCATAAAGAACGTAACGGCGCGTGGTTAATTTCCAACGCCGCCGTTGTCACTTACACCATCGGACAAAGTGGTTTTATGCCTAAATTCTGCCGGTCCCACAGTGTCCACGAGAAAGCTAAACGGATCTGATTTACCATGTCTAACTGCAGATGCTGCCTCAAAATTTACACACAAAAGACACACGCTGCCCCAAGTGCAGAATGTTGTCGGCAGGAAATCGATCAAGTACACCAGGGTGACACAGTTATTTCCTGTCATCAAGTTTCAGCCTTACGCCTTTTCCGAAGTCCTGAATCCGAGCCATTCCTGTGTCCCACTAAGCGGTGAAAACTAAATGAAAGAAATACTCCTGTGTTAAACATTCTTTAGTACCAGACTACATAAACGTTTAGTTTTATCCAGCACGCCTATACAAAAGCACGATCCAGTAAACCAACCCGGACGTTTAGACAACTCATGTACCGGCACCTAGATAAAAAATTCACCCAGTGACAATCCTTACTTCCACCACCACCATTCTCTAGCTACCATTGAGGCAGTTCCTAACGACGGCTATTCCCCATAAAAATCCTGTATAAAGGCAATCAATAAAAGAACACACGCAAACCTCGATTTACAACAACGGGTTACTCCTTTGTAAAAGAAAACAGCAAATTCATTAAATGCTTCTACCCATCATCACATCATCTATAAGACCGTGCGTCTATTCTCCTTACGGATAGAAAATAAAACGAAAGAAAGAAACCCTCATTCTAATTTCAGTTAATTACTAAAAAAAACTAATTAGAGCATTAAACTGTTGTAATGTGCCAATTTTTGGCTATCGTTATCTTAACCTTCCGGAAGTCTGATGGGGTCTGACAGGCCCAGAGGTGTAGTAAACGCAATGTATCTCTTGGGGCGATGGATGGTGGGGGCTGGCAACACGGGTAGCTGCCTCAGCATCATGGATCTATCTGCTGCCAGTTCAGTTCCGGCTTGCTTACTGTAAATGACGTGTTTAGTGTATGCATACATTGAATCGGGTATCATAGGCCCCACCAGACTTAATAATAATACCTCAACGGTAAGTTTTTTTTTATTTTTGCATGAAATATTGCTTAAAAATAAATTGAGTTGATGAAGTTAATAATAATAATAAAACAAAATAATTATGTATTGTCACAGATTAATTATTTTCAAAATGGGAAACTATGAACAGGAGCAACATAGAATTATGGACTTATGGGAAGAAGTACAACGTGAAGAATTAGACAAAATTTCAAGTGATTGAAGGAGAAATAGACCATTTGGGTGAAAGTGACCAAAACAGTGAGACTGAACAGTAAATTAGTTTATAAAGGAAAAGATGAGATGACAAAATGGTTCAAGCATCCAGCTCGACCAATGTCAGGGTAAGATCAGAAAATATTGTTACGCAATTATCCACTGTTAGAAGCCCATATAAAGACCGTGAAACAGCATCAGAATGCGGGGGATGTTTTATCACTGAGGAGATGATGACTGAAATAACCGTTCATACCAACCAGAAAATTAGAGCTAAATCTGCTACGTATGCATATGGCTCTTCAGAGGTTTTATTTTCTCTGTACGCCTTACGTTTTGACAGTTATGAAACTAGACAAGAAAGAGTGGCACTCGCTAAACTTGCACCGATTAGGACAATTTTTGATGCATTTGTTTTCAACTGCAGACAAGCTTATCCTCCTAGTATGTATGTAACCATTGATGAGCAACTGGTAGCGTTTCGTGACAACTGTTCCTTTCGACAGTACATCCCCAGTAAACCAGCTAAATGGGGCAAGCTTCTGCATGCCATCAGTTTGGAAGTGTACGTAGGGTTACAGCCTGAACGGACCTTTCAGAAAAAGTAATAAGCCCGAAATATGATCCTTCGATTCATAGAACCGATATCAAAGAGTGGCCGTAACGTTACTTTCGATAATTGGTTCACCAGCTACAGCTTGAGGCATCGATTGCTCACCGAACACCGACTAACGTCTGTCGGGACTTGTTCGCAAAAATAAAACGGAACTGCCGCGATGCCTGGTGTCTACAGAAGGAAGACGTTTACCTTCAAGTATATTTGGTTTTCAAAGTAAAATTTTGATGGTATCGTATGTTTAACGCTTCATCACGATGACAGTGTTGATGAATCAACAGGAGACAAGCAAAAGCCTGAGACAGTCACGTTCTACAACATGACAAAAGTTCAAACATAAAAATATTGATTTTCTTAAACAATTCTACACTTAATCATAAAATATTTGTGAATACGAGTTTGATTAGTTTTAGAATGAAAGGATACAATTCTTACTGGTAAGAGTATACAACGTTTTATTGCTTGTTGAAATATTTTCAAGAAGATAAGGATATAAGATTCAAGGTCTCTATTGCAAATAGGGTAGTTAATATGAAAATGTAAACTTTTGATGTGCCGTTAATCAGAATTAGATATCGTAATACTATGTATTGCAATTCAATTATTAAGCAGTATGTAGTAAACATTAAATGGTGTCACCTAGTTACGTTATGAACAAAGGTAAATAAATGCAACAACTATAACAAAAATATGTATACGTTTAAAAGAAAAAGGATTTAGTTACAAGTTTAAGTTGGTAATTATTTCAAGTAGTAATCAAGCTAATTAAATAAGTTTAATAAAAACTTAGTTCTTATGAATTATTTAATTCTTATGATCAATTCAAATTTAAGGCCAAGGTTTACAAATGGTTCCAGTACGTTAATAAGGAATATGCAAGAACGTATACCAAATGTGTAATTTAAGGGAAAAGGATGTAAAAAATGTTAATTAAATCATTAATGGGAACAGTAAAATTTGTTAAATACTTATTTTATAATAATTTAACAAATAAAAAGGCAAATAAGGAAAGCAAACGAAATTTGTACAAACCGGAAACAGCGGGGATTAACAAATGTGAATAAAAAAGATGAAAAGTGTTATTAGAAGGAAGGGTAAATTTGTCATAATTTAATAAATAAAAGTGTAAAAATATAGGGACCCAAAAATTTGGTAATAAAACCGGAAATGATAAATTATGAATTTAAAACATGATTTTAAAGTTGATAATTTAGTTTAAAGTTAAAATTATTAATTGTTAATGGTTTAATTTTTAATATAAATTTAGTGGAAATTTTGATGAAAAAAGTAAACAATTATTAAATTTTTATGCCGAAACATAAATGATAAATATTTAAATATTACGCCACTGTAAATAATTTCAAAGAAATTTTTAATTTTGTGCGTAAAATATGTGTTCTTGGTAAGATATTAACCGTTAAAGGGGTAATTGTAATTTTAACTTTTTTGTCTATCCATAGTACATTTGGTAGTAGCTCAAGATTACTCTGTTTACAATTCATATTTTGACATTAAAATTGTGCATTCTTGTTGGAATCCAGAATAAAAAAAAAAATAATAATAAAAGGTGGTTTTGGTTTTTAGTACCAAATGTACTGTGGACAGGCAGAACAATAAGTTATAATTACTGTGTTTTTACCTCTTTAATGGTTAATATCTCGATAATTATTCACTTTATGGGTTCTTAACAAGAGTATATATTTTACGTACAAGACATTGGAAAATATGAATTTATAGTTGAAATTGATATTTGCAAAGTGGCGTAATATTTAATAGGGGTGAAGGGTTTATCATTTATGTTGTACGTTACTGGCAAAAGCGACTAAATATATTGTTGTACGGCCTTGGGTCAGTCAAACTTTCCACTAAATTTAGTACAAAAATACAGGGTATTAAAAAAATCAGAGCCACTAACAATTTAATAATTTTCAAATTTAACACCCTGTAACTTCTTAATTATCAACATTTTATTAAGGTCATATTTGGCAAATCGTCATAATTTAGATCAGTATTCTACCATGGTTTTATGTACCATTAATTATAGTAGTGAGATGTTAAACATGATGAATAAGTAATTAAAAATTATTATTAATTTTGTTAAATACATAAATAAAAAGTTTACCTCGAGCAGGATTTGAACCTACGACCTGTACTTTGCTAGAGTACCGCGCTAACCAATTGTACCACCAAGGTTCAAGCCCTAATCGATGTAAATTTTGTCTTTATGTATTATAATTAGAATTTACATCAGTTCTACATGCATAAAGACAAAATTTACATCGATTGGGGCTTGAACTTTGGTGGCGCAGTTGGTTAGCGCGGTACTCTAGCAAAGTACAGGTCGTAGGTTCAAATCCTACTCGAGGTAAACTTTTTATTTATGTATTTAATAAAATTAATAATAATTTTTAATTACATAATTAACTTTGAACTTATTCGTTCATAACAAAAACTTATAATGATGAATAAGGTTTAATTTAAAATACGTACATATATATATATATATATATATATATATATATATATATATATATATATATATAAGGAAAAAATTTTATTATTAACTAATTGCTTAGTGTTATCAGGCTTGCGGCTAATTAGGGTCTGTCACGTTGGTTACATTTAATTTTACTTAGGTTAAGTCACTGATATAAATAAATGCGGCAAATTTGAATTCATACAATAACTAATTGTCTTCAACATTAAAATTAAGGATGTAAGAATATACTGCTGACAGTTGTTCAGTATCAGATTTGTGATTCATAGAGTTACCCTCTTTTTTTATGTGGCACATTTTCAGAAATAATCTGGATTTGTATACTTTTTCAAAATTGAGAATTTTGACATTGTTGAAATCGGGTTGGTGATTTAGTGTTTTACTGTGGTTTGCAAGAGCACAACTATTGCTTTTTTTGTCAATTCTACAGTCACTTCTGTGTTGTGTAACCCTATTACGTAGCCATTGTGACGTCTGTACTATGTAAAATTCCGTGCAATCCATCCACGGAATTTGATAAATGACATTAGAGTTAAGCAACACTGGAGTGGTATCCTTGACTTTAGAAAACAATTTGTTGACAGTTTTTAAATCATATTTGCTAATTTTCATGTTGAAGTCCTTAAATACATTTGTAATTTTGGGTGTTAGATTTTCTATGAACGGTAATTTACAATATCTGGTGTTGTTCTCTTCCAAGACACTAGGACACAATGGCTACGTAATAGGGTTACACATCACAGAAGTGACAGTAGGATTGACAAAAAAAGCAATAGTTGTGCTCTTGCAAACCACAGTAAAACACTAAATCACCAACCCGATTTAAACAATGTCAAAATTCTCAATTTTGAAAAAGTATACAAATCCAGATTATTTCTGAAAATGTGCCACATAAAAAAAGAGGGTAACTCTATGAATCACAAATCTGATACTGAACAACTGTCAGCAGTATATTCTTACATCCTTAATTTTAATGTTGAAGACAATTAGTTATTGTATGAATTCAAATTTGCCGCATTTATTTATATCAGTGACTTAACCTAAGTAAAATTAAATGTAACCAACGTGACAGAAAAATTGTAACAATGCAAGCACATGTGTCTGTCATGGTATAAAAATAAAAAAAATGTTTTAATTAATTTTATATGCAACTCAGCTTCTGTTAATCATCAATTAACAATGACAGTTTAATGGTAAACAATTATAATAATGCAAATTTATCTATGAAGTATAAACAGCTAGTTTTTAAAGAATAACTTAGATGTAAGTAACGTAAGCAACTTGACTTGTTTTAACATTGTTTTATTGTAGAAGCCTTGAGAAAGGAACAAAATAAAAAGCTTCCGAAATATTGGCAAATATCAAAGAGTTTAAACGTATTAAGACCCTAATTAGCCGCAAGCCTGATAACACTAAGCAATTAGTTAATAATAAAAAATTTTTTCCTTAACATTGTAACGGCTGTTACTTCTCAACTATATATATATATATATATATATATATATATATATATATATATATATATATATATATATATAATAACACTTTACATTTATTCTGATAATCGTGCTCTACAATATGCTTATTCAGGATCAGCAAAAGATGAAAATAATAGACTCAACAAAATTAGAATGGCTATAGCGGATTATAATTATACAGTGGTGTATATCCCTGGAAATAAAAATGCAGTAGCGGATACCTTATCCTGATTGGAAATAGCATCAATAACAGTTAGAAGAATTAGCCGAAAAAGTAGAACAAGTTAATGTGGCAACAAGAGCTGGAGTAAGAAGACAAGTACAAGAAGAGCAAGAAACTGAATTACAAGCTACAGAGAATAATGTAACTATAGAAGTTATGAATAAACTGGTACCAGAAGAACAACAAAAAAGGAATAAAGTTGAAGAGATGAAAATAATTTTTAATTCGTATCAAATAATAAAAATGCATAGTGTAAGAAATGATAATTATGAAAATTATGTTCATATCTAAAAAGAAAATGATCAATCATCAAAGAGTACATTTTTCTAATGGCAAAGCAACTTTAGCAGCAGTTTTGCATAGCATCGTAAGGATAGCTGGAGAGTGTAACGTCTTTAAAGTAAAAATATGTAAGAATGATATATTGTTTAAGTTCTTTAAAGTAAATGAAGTGAAGAAAGCAGAAAATTAAATATTAGGAGAAGAAAATCTACAAATTTTCATACACCCAGCACACAGTAAAGTAGAAAACAAAACTGATTGAAAATTATCACAATTCTAAATCAATTGGTGGTCATATGGGACCGTAAAAATTATACAAAAGTTTAAGAAGTAAATACTTGCTCAACTATATGGCTAAAAAATTAAATAATTGTGTAAAAACGTGCATAACATGCCAAATTAATAAAAGCAAAGTTTCCAAAATACAACCCATGGAGATCATGCAAACGCCTCCAGAAGTAATGGATACCTATAATAACATTGAATTTGGTTGGTCCTTTGCCAATCACGGAAGAAGGTTCTAAATATGTGTTAGTGGTTCAGTGCGAACTATCGAAGTATTTATTTGCAGTTGCGATTAAAGACAAAACAATTCTCACTGTGGCGAAAGCTTTTGTCGAAAACATTATTTTAGTGTATGGTAACACTCGTGTATGCCTTACTGATTTGGGATTTGAATTTATGTCTGAACTTTTTAGTGAAGTAATGAAATATATGGATATTGCACATAAGAAGGTCACTTCATACCATCATCAAACGTTGGGATCAAATGAAAAATCTCATTTAGCGTTAGTAACATTTTTAGGAATTTCTTAGAAGATAGTAATTGGGACAATTTAGTAAAGAATTTTTGTTTTGTTTTTAATACTTTACCTCATGTAGTGACAAATATTGCTACATATACGTTACTGTTCAGTAAAAGTCCGCGTCAATCAATACAATTAGAGTCAGTGGTATATGAACCAATTTTGATAACTATATTATGGAATTGAAATGTAGGATGATGGATTTGTCGTGAAAAGGCATCCGAAGTATTAGAAGACGAAAAACAAAAACAGAAAATAAAGTATGATAAAGATGTAAGACCTTTAGAGATACAAGCAGGACAAAAAGTTATACTAACTAAAGAGAATAGAAAAAATAACTTGGACACACCTTATGTTGGTCCGTTGGAAGTTGATGAAATAAGCGGCCCAAATTGTAAAATCGTTGACAGAATGGGGGAAAGTCAATTGTAGTTCATAAAGATAGACTATATAATTTTTATGAATAAAGTGTCAATTAGATTAATGTAATTGTGGAATGAATTTAGAGTTTCAACAGTGAAAATGTCTTTAAGAATGTATTTACATAAAACACTTTAATTTTTGTTTATGGTATGTATTCATTTTATTTAAGTATTTACATCCTTTTGTTTATTATTTATGTTTATATTTATTATGTACTAATTTTTATATATACAGTTAGTTTCTTTTGAATTTTTATTTAAAAAAAAATTGTAAGCAAAAAAAATTTTTTCCACCAGGAAGGGAGATGATTTGCCCTTAATTAGAATTAGATATCCTAATAGTATTTATTGCAATTCAATTATTAAGCAGTATGTAGTAAAAATTAAATGGTGGCACCTAGTTTCATTGTGAACAAAGGTAAATGCAATCAAGCTACCTGTAGTAACGAAATAATAAGTAACATACATTTAAAAGATATAAAGGAGTGTTAGTTACTTAAGTTAGTAACTTAGTCGTTATTAATCATTAGTAGTACATCAAGCTAAATATAATGTAAGTGTTAACTAGTAAACGTTAGTTCTAAATTATTGAACTCATAACACCAACTTCCAAGTGCAACCCTACAGGACCATAGTTGCACAACACTTTCACCATTATTACACATATTTAAAATACTTATCTTTTTGGGTTCTTTTATGGTGTATCTTTGTATTTAAGTTATACAATTCTATACGTTTCGCTGACACAGCTATCTTCGTCAATAGTAATACTATCTTTCAAGATTTTTTAAAGATGTTAAAACAATTTTGTGAAATTTGAAAAACTGAAATCGCAAGCATAAGTCTATTATTAACATAATAGTTGGTTTTATACGTTTATCAAACTCGTATATTAATAGCGGGCTTATGTTTTTGTTTTCAATTTTCACACAATAGTTTCAACATCTTGAGCAATTTTTAAGGAGAGTGTTACTACTGACGAAGATAATTGTAAATGTTATCGAAACGTATAGATTTGCATAACTTAAATATGAACATATACCATAAAACAACCAAAAAGGTAAGTGATATAAATATGTGCAATATTGGTGAAAGTTTACATTTTCATACTAAATAACCCCATTTCCAGGTAGAGACCGTCAAATTCTGCATCCCTATCTTCTTTGAAAATATTTCAACAAGAAGTAAAAAAAAAAGTTTGTTTTGTTTTCATTTTTAAGATTCTTTAGCAGGATGATGCATGTAGCTTACCGAAAGCAAACCAAACCTAGTTAAGTTTCTTTTGTAGTTGAGCATTCCTCAGTAGTCTCGTCACCTCTTAGCGTATTGTTCCCACTGTGTCATCTTCCATGTTTGTAATCAATGATTCAATACAGTAGATAATGTCTTCCATTGGGAGTCGTCCTGGTGCTACTGTATAATGGAATCCTTTAGCCAGAAGCGTTTTATTGTCTCACCTAGCTCTATTTTAGAAATGTTGTGTACCACTTTGTCATTTTCAATTGGTGTTGACGATTTTTATTTATTATACAGCTTCTCGAATTTTCTTCTTTGTTTTTCCGTTATTAATCTGGTGTCTGGTTCGGCACGAGTGCTGGTAATCTGTTCCAGCGTATTCCATATGCTGGGATTAATTTTATTGCTTAATTTCTAATGCAAAGACAATAGCTGTTTGTTTACTTTATCCAAATACTTTCTGGTGTCGTGAATTGCCTTCCTTAGTAATGACATACTCGCTTTTCGTAATATGTTTTCAATTTTGTTGTTCCATTTGGTAAACGTTAGTTCCATACATTTTGATACAATCCGTTCCTCTCTACATCACGTTGGAAACGCTAAGGTTGCACACTAGTCTGCTATCCTTGGAACGCAATTTTTCGAATGTTCCAGTTTGTTGTTGAATGTTTTCCCCGTAAAGATTAATTATGTCGTGTCTAAGATTTCCATTATTTATAAATGATGTTCAGATTTGAGGTTCTATGATCTCGTATATTGATAAGATTCTTATGAGTGTCTTATATATATATATATATATATATATATATATATATATATATATATATAATTATAAGCTTCCATAAGTAGCATTATGTAATATAGACATTATTCGGAACCTAACTTGCGTTTATTAACGTGAAATACAGTATTCAGCGTTTCAGATACGTAAGTAGGTAAGATTGGAGACATTTGGAGCACACCACAATTCCAAGGTCCCACGCTCTCAAGGTCTCTACATTGTCAAGGTCCCACTTGATCAAGGTCACACAATGGCAAGGTCATTTGTTGCGCTACTTTCGCAAGATCCCACTTCTTCAAGGTTACACAGTAACAAGGGCATTCGTTGCACTACTTTCCCAAGGTCCCACTTGCCCAAAGTCACACAATTGCAAGGTTATTCGTGTACACACCACCTCAAGGTTACACCTCGCAATATGTAGGTCATTCGTACCTCACACTTATTCAAGGTGACACATTCTCAAGTGTAGTCGTGCGCCTTACATATACACATTTCTACATATTTCACTTCACCTGCTCAAGTAATTTTTTTCGTTTGTCTGATACCACACTTTTAACAATAAACACATTAGAAAAAAAGAAAATTATATGTCAATATATTTATCTGTTCTATGTAAAAATGTAATCAGTTTATTATTCAGATATATGATTTTCTCCAGGAATAAAACATTTTGACTTAGTACAAGTGCAAAAGGTTCTTTCCACTACTGTATCATTACACCTACGTGGATGTGTTGCAATTAATTGAGCGTACGTGCAGTGTGGTGCCCATCGGAGATGTTCATCGCAGAGTATTCATCATCTTAATATACCTCGTGCAGCATTGTTACGGGTCCTCTACACGATGAGCATCAGTATTCTTGGTGTGGAATGTGGTAAACTGCGACCAATCTATCCATATGTGTATGGTGGTCAATAACTCAGTGGTTAGTTTGTTGCAACGCTTTGCAGCAGTCATAGCATAATATGTATGACCAGCAAGATGATAACGAGTATGAAGGGAAAATGTGTGTGTGAATAATATACCAAATTACCCACGAAGGCATGACGGTGGAAGTAACGAATTCGTTTATCCAGGTTGGCAAACCATTCAGTATTCCACTGCATATCTTCATATGCATTCTTTAGCGCTTCTAATGTCGTATAAAGCAGTAGTCCCTTCTGTCCAAATTGCATCCAGTTTGGTATTAGTTCACATGCTTGCCGCGCACTTAGATTAAGAAGTGATAATGGTTGGTAGCACTCCTTAGCATCACAATCGTTTTGTACTGGGCTTTCAAACATACTGACACTGTTGGAAATAACACGACACTATGTGTGTAGTTACCCGTACATTTAAAGAAAGAAACGACCTTGAAAAACATATGCCTAGGTAGCCTTGTGGAGTAACAGGATTGATCTTGATATTGTGCAAAGTTGGAAATGACGGAAGCAAAAGTAGGGACTAGACCTGGAGGTTGTGAGACCTTCACAGTTATTGGCGTGATCCCGACAAACTTGAAAAAGATGTGAAATAGAGCCCTAAAAACGGTAGCCCTGCGGAAACAGCTTGCAGTGTGGCGGCCAAGGTCACCTAGGTAACCTTGACGGGAGAAATAGAGAGGAAAGTAGGATATAAATGCAGAGGGAATACGTGTGAAACCAGTATCAAATGTAATGAGGAACATATTACGTCAAGCAGTAGAAAAGGCGAAGATTGTTTGTGTTATGAATTCAAGTGGATATCATGATACTATAATTAACAATGTGCAGTATTTTTTAAATAAAAGCAAATCATAGTATGCTAGTGTCGGTTTGTCACCGCAATTCAATTTTGAACCAGTCGTGGATCTAAGAGTAATGGAGTGGTGTTTGATAAGGAGCAACGGCACAAACTTATGGACAATAAAGAGATAATTACAAATTATTTTTACACACCTGAAGGGACATGGCTACCTACAAAGATGGGCTCGGAAACTATATCGTATGAAATTATTAACAAGAAAAAAATTATACGCATCTCTTATTGTGAAGAATCAGAAATCTATTTCGGATGGGAGTCTATACAACAGTTATGGAGACTTCTTAGGATAGTCAGTTAACGATTGGATCTAGTACCTACTATGGAATTTCCAGCACTTTATAATAAAATAATACATGCAACGACGAAAATGCCTGATGTTGACATACGGAGGTTAATATGTGGATGTGTTATAGTGCAGAGTAGTGATCTAAAGCTGTAGATTGTGTTAGTGCAGTGAAAAAACTAATATGCCAATTTCAATCATTAGAATTTGGTGTTCAAAATGAAAGTGTATGGACGGGGAACGTTTGTTGATGACTATTTAGATAATCTAGTTTATAAGTATGATAGTGGGATAAGTCTGTGAGAGAAATACATTCAATCGCAGGACGATGGTGTAGAGTGCATTGCTTGTATTAAGCGATTAATAGAAGACCTTAAATTATTTTTGGAACAATTTGTACATGAAATAGAATGTCATTTACCGAATTATATTACAACAAATGACAACACAAGTGAAGGAGGTCCACATTAATGAGCTCAAAAACGTAGTTCACGATGTAGTAGAATGGGAGCGAAAAGGAGAATGATAACAGAAAGCAATATCGTGATTACGTGTTTGTGAAACATTTAATAGACTATATCATTCTATGTATTAATATAAATAAAAATTTGTTATTTATTGTGTAATAATATTATAGTATATATAATTAATTGTACAGAACGTATTATACAATGTCTTTCTTAGAAACCCATGAATTGTGAGAATTATCAAAACCTAACCATTTAACGAGAGACGTATTTCCATGACGTCGTATTACATGTTCAACTAGGTGAATGTCAAGATGTTTAACACTTTGAAATTCCAGTTCATAGAAACCTACTTGTATCCCTTCATCTCGACTATCGCGTAATATGTAGGTAATTTGATTGGAACGTTTAACTGTTGATATTTGAGAGACTTCGTAACTCCTATTAGGTGTGCAACCCTTAGACAGTATGCTTCTGTATTTGCTAATACGTACACAATCCCCCACTTAAAATTTAGGTGACTTACGCTCAAGAACCTTATGACATTTTAAATATTTCCAAATAGATGCACCATTCTTTTCCGTTCCATTCTGTAGGTTTTTATCCGGTTTGTATCACTTTCTGTTCGTGTAATAAATACCTCCGCGGCATTAACCATCCTATAAAGTTCTAATTTGGACCAAGCATCGTTTACACCACACTTAATATAATAACTTAATGAGTATGGTTCACATTTACACGTTTTTATCGTGAACGGTTGTTCGGGATCGTATTTACCGGTGCTAATAGAGGTTCAACATCTGTTTTTGATAGTTTCGAAACGCAAGTATATTTTCCGCACAGAACTCTTTGGTTCTGCCTTTTCTTTGCATCAAGTCAGGTAATTTAGTGTATACGAAATTAAAAGTCATGAGATACGTGTCGAGTTAATTGTTCTTGGGTTCTAAAGTAAGGACTACATGAATCAGAAATATATTTTGCCCATTATGTCGGCTTATTTGATTGCTAATTATCCTTGGTTACTGACTAATAGTAATAAATTAACATAAATAGGTTGTTTAGCTCTGGTATAGCAGAGAGGGCCCAATACCTCCATAATATGCTGACCATCACGATACGTATCATCCAGTCCATAAACATTGATGGAGATATTATTGTTGGACTCAAAAATTGAGATGTTAATCAGATTAACAGAAAATTCTACGCCATTCCAATTGAATAGCGTCCTGAAATCAGGGTAATGAATCGTCCGTTGTGGTAACCCCTTCGGTGTCACTAATGCTGATACAATAGCCAACGGAAAGCAACAATTATCACTATTCTTCACATTCACTATGGCGTGTTTATGCGCAATTTCGGCCGGGACATTCATGTAGGATGAACCCGTAGTGGGAGAAAATTTCAACTTGTTTACCTCTAAATATACGAAATGCATCAGCGACCACCCTACAAAGCAATACATATTAATAATATATTATACTAATACTCATAACTCACACTTACCAGAATATTTATGCTGAAATTCTGATTGCTTAGCATCCAACATTTCCATTACTCTTTGAAAATAATCTTTGAACACCATCCCGACACTCAATATATCATACTTAGTTTGAAAGGACTTTAATTCAGTACTTTTTCTACTGTTCAGAAAGTACAAACCAAACAACTCAACATTACATTCCAAGGAGAAGTGTTTCTGCAACAGAATTTGTGTTAGTTTCAAAACGTTCACTTTAACGTCACCCATAAACGTCTGCACATCAGTAAGGGTATTACATGATGATAATCTATACGAAACAATGCGTTGTTTAAAAGCATTTCGAATCACTTCAACCCCATTATCAACGAGTAGATACACATTTGATTTGTGCCTATTGCTTCTTAGGTGTCCTTGAAAAGCATATCGAGAAACATGAATTGAACAATCAGTGCAGTGGACAACTTCAACACTTTTGGTTCGGTGCATTGGTCCGACTTACGCTTCCTTGAGTTGTTCAACCCTGATGATCCTGGTTATGCAAAGTAATCAGCAGCACGCCTCTGTTCTGCAATGTTCCTTGAGTTGTTTAATCCTGATGGCCCAGGTTGTGCAAAGGACTCCGCCACATGACTATGTTCCGCTCTGTTGGTGTCGGAAGTACTCGGTTGCGCCACATTACTATGTGTGATGTGGTTTTGCGGTACAGGTGCACCTCTGAAGGTGCGGTAGTTGGTAGCCTTATCCAACACACCGTTTTTTGATGTCGAAGTAGAGAGTCTTTTCTAGAAAATTCCTTCAGACATTCGCATTGAAACATTTTATTGCGATCTGTAACAGAGATAATATATACACAATGTATAAATGAAAGGGTAGATTTACGTGTTTTGTTATGATTCCCTTTTTAACTCCTTATTATTTTTTATCATTTATTACAATTGCTAAAAAATGAAGCATATCCAGCGATGCGAACGAGGACTCAACGTAACATATCGGCATGAATAGGATAATATATATGGTGGATATATCAGGTTGAGGGGTAGATTAGTGTACGAGTTGGGAAACAGTGGCAAGGGTAGTCGGGGTAGCGTTGCTGGTCACACTTATTCTACCCAGCAGTGTAAATCACCGAGCTGTGCTTTGGGCTAGAAACAAGGTATTAAGGCCAACTGTTTTTCAGAAACTCCGCGGCACATGTAGGGATCAATACACCCTGGGGAGAAGATACTGAGTTTTCCATTATATTCCACAACGGTGATTGTGCAGGTAAGTATTGTATGCGTGATTGGTCCTAGATACTGCTAAGTAATTCACAGATAATTAATTAACTATAAAATCTACAGCGCACACAGGACTGAGGATAGTCTCTGATGAATCCTCCATTTGCTCGACTTGTATCAAAGAATTCATAGGACCGCTCTTCAGCGAACTCTTCGATTCAAGTAGGGCTACATTTAAAGAAACGAAAACAGTAGAAATTATTCATACAACTGCTTCTGTAGTAGATAATACTAAAATAATAATGAATTCTAGAATAACTTCCCCATCGCCTTCTTCATCTGGCAATGATAAAGTCCCCCCAGGTAAAAAGGCACTATTTTTTACGTTTCATTTTATTTTTTTACCACTATTGATGCATTTCTACCGTTTTATTTGTTTTTCTTTTCAGGTTGATTTGATCTCACAATCACCATCGCCTGGGACAATTCTCTAGCCCATTACATTTACCCCGCTACCTTCCTCAACACCTCTCCCTCGCATCCCGCCAACTCCCATCCCTCCCTATACCTCCACTCCTATTGACGTGGATGTCCAATCCAGTGACGAGGACATTTATGAGTTGACGACCGTAGTCCTGGACACTCTACAAGAGAACAATCTTGATGCCGATATCATAATGCTTGACCTGGCCAATGCTGAAGTCATCACTATCAGTGACGAAGACCTTGACAATACAGTAGCTATTTAACTAGACGACCATGCCAAAGTTAGCCATGACATCATCAGCTTATCCTCCAGTGTTGAGGGAGTATGTTCCTCCTGTGCTGGAAACGATTACCTCAACTCTGACGTTGACATGGACCGTGACTACAGTTATGATTCATACGACTACGATAACGACGTGTTACCTCAACAACGACTACTTCGCGAAAGACGTACAGACTTTTGTAATGGAATCATCGCTGAAGAGAGCAGCGATGAGGACAACTTCATGGGCACTATCAAAAACAACATATAACGACTGGAACGTAGCGCCCAAGACCTATCGGACGTAGTAGATCTACTCGGTGCACAGGAACTGATAGACAATATCATACAGGATGAGGACAATGACTTTGGCAGAGCTCCAGAAGACAATGACGCCACTTAGGAGGTCCACAGTCAAGGGTATGACATGCACAACAATGACGAAAAAGAAATTGACGACACCTGGTTTTGGACAACCCACATTCCAATGACTATTGGCCGCACCATCCTTCCTCCCGTATACAACATCATGTGTGCGATGGCAGTGCCAGCCCAAAGCACTTCGGCTTTCCTTATTATCGCTGGGTGGTACTGACTTTTCTACGCACATCGCATCATCCCCTGGGAACATCTCACATTCACGGTATGTATTCCCTTCATACTGATTTTTAATAACAGTTCTTTCTTTCTTTACAGCTGACTACCATAGTACCATTTGTCCGGAATTATGATGTAGTGATTACGGAGAGCTCTCTAGAAGAGTATCTCGACCGGGACCACACTAGGCTTATAACATTATACTTTGATTGGAATAATGCTATAATCCTAGCTGTAATAAGTGGGTATGATCATACCATATACCTCTGGAACTGATACTGGAAGCTGTCGAAGAGATTGCGGGGCTCTACGATCTCATACGAGTTAGTAATGTAGCTCTTCGACATGTGGTCTTTCCTAGTGATCGCGACAGGCATAGTAAGTATAACTATTGACACAGCACTCCTTCGACTTATGCTTTCTTGGCAGAAAAACGTCGTCCTTAATAGTACGGCGGTAGACCAGACAAACATGACTGGGCGCGTCGACCACTACAAAAAGAGACAGACAGGCAGGCAGACAGACATACAAGCAAACAGACAGACAGGCAGGCAAACAAACAGACAGACAGACAGACAGACAGACAGACAGACAGACAGACAGATAGACAGGCAGACTGACAGGCAGACAGACAGACAGACAGGCAGAGATGCAAATGACCTACATATCGCGCGGTGCGAGCTTGGGGTAGTGATGCACCCGAATAACCTTGCAACTGTGTGACCTTGGGCAAGTGGGACCTTCAGAATGTGGAGACCTTGAGAATGTGGGACCTTGGAGTTGTGGTATGTTCCAAAAGTCTCTAACCTTACCTATTTAATTACTATGTTACTATGTCCCCTTTGTCAAGAATGATATTGAATATATTCATTTCTAGTTCTTAGAACACGTTTGCCAATGTTTCATCAAAAATACGCGTACAATGAGCGTTTTAAATTAGTTAATGGTAAATGGTCTAGATAGTCAACTACATCTTCATCAGTCATACTCCCGTAATGAGCACTGTTTAATGATTACCTTTAAATACTAAATCTGAGTCCATTGTTTCTGAGTAAATAAAAAGCATTTCAACTAAATTTATTTTGAAATCCTCGTTCACAAAAATAATAGGGTTTCTTAAAAGGTCACGATTTTCTTGAATTTTCACTATTAAGAATTCACAAACATTCACTTGTCATTGTACATCCTATTTGCTTTTAACAATAAGAAATGGAATAAGCTTGAAGAGAGGAGTTATAAAAATACGTATGTATAATGTGTAATGTTGGTTTCCTATAGCACCCGCATTCCCAATGTATTGACACGTTTTTTTTAAAGTATACATAGCCAATATGTATACATTTAAGAAAAATTCCTTGCATATAGGTTATATAGATTTAGACTATTTGATTTTGCAGTCGACCAATACTGGACACTATTAACTTAAAAACTCTATGATTTGGTCAAGCTTTCGAAAAGTTTTATTTTGGTCATCCAGACAACTAAATAAAAGTTACAAGTATGCAATAATTAATGTTAAACTTACTATCGTCAGGATTATAAAAGTAGTAAGAAAACTGTAAAAGTAGAATAATAATATTAATAATCTCTTCAAAACTTCAAATTAAGATTAACGGAAGAAAGTAATGTGATTTAGAATAATTAAAAAATGAATACATTAACATTAACTGATATTAAAATGATTTAACAAAAATGAGGAGATAAAGAAACATTAAACATTAACCTGGCTAGTTTCAAACGAAAGAATATACCTGTAAATGTTACTACTACTACTATAATATAAAACTGTTATTACATATAATAGACGACTTGCAAAGATAAAATTTCTTTTGATCTCCTTTTTGTTAAACGTTATGCTGATGACTTAATTCTATCTGTTCCTGAAAATAATATTGATTATTGTTTATCAATTTTAAACGCATACGATGAACACCTACAATTTACATGTGAAATAGAGACAAATGGTTGCATTACATTACTAGATGTGATTGTTCTTAGGATTGTAATAGCACTACGTACACAATTATACCGAAAGCCCACTTTGAGTAACAGATTTAATGGTTTTTATTCGAATCATCCATATCATACGAAAACAAATTGCATTAAAAAGAAAAGTAACCAATTGGTCCCACCCTCTCTTTAAACACAAAAGTATATGTATGTTTGTTAACAGAAATTCTATAAAAAAATTGCTATCCATTAAAACTACCTAGCAATAGCTATTTATATACCAAGTGAGTTATGAGTGTGTTAATTACCGAGAGCAACGGATTGAAATCTCGATAAACATTAGTCCCGAGGGATCGTAAGTTGCCAGAGGTAATAACATACATAACTCACGTGATAGATAAACAATCTTACATAATGTTTCATTATAAATGAAAACTGTGTCTTTGTCTGTGCCATGAATGGGCCTGTATATATGTATATACAGGGTTTTTCACTTAAAACTCCGCATGCCAATATCTAGAAAACGAATAGAAATATTTAATTTCTGTAAAAAGTAATCGATGTATGGGGTCAAGTAGATATTTTTGAAAGTTAAAAAAATTCGACGCCTACTAAGAGCTAAGCGTTGCGACGTGTCGAAAATATAAATCGATTGGATTGACTTTGAAATTATGCTCATGCGAAAGAACTTTTTTGTTATTTACTCGAACTTATTTATTTTACTCATCTCTGAGTTAAATTAATAAACAAAATTATTATTGAAATTAACTACATGATAAAGGACATTAAAAATTTTGTTCAAAATTATGTCTATCTGCTCGAATACAACTATCAAACACTTCCAACAGATGAGCTTGGGTCACTTGTAGGAGCATCCTTCTTGTAATAGCGGCATTATGTGCAGGCGCTTGATCCTGTTGTAGCCACATATTCATTCTAGTCCCAAAGGGCACTTCTTCTAACAGTTCCGGAAGTGTAGTTTGAAGAAATCTTAAATAGCGGTCTGCATTTAAAGTGCCTTCGTAAAAGTGAGGTCCAATAAGGAATCCGTTTAATACGCCGCACCAAACATTGATGCCAAACATTCGCTGATTACCTCTTTCTGTAATCCAACGAGGATGGTTTTCGGACCAAAAACGAAAGTTGTGTCTTTTCACGATTCCATTATTATGGAATCGACTTTCGTCGCTCCATGGAATTTGCAAGAGAAAATTTGCATCTTGGCTTTACAAATCGGCAAATCTTGCTAAGAAATCCATTCTTCTGGCGGGATCACCTGGTTCTAATTTATGCAGTAGTTTAGTTTTGTAAGGGCGAAAAGAGTTTCTATGTAGAATTCTCCACGATGAACTTATGGAAACACCGGTATTTTCTTTTATTTTTGATAGGGATATCTTGGGGTTATTACCAACCTGCTGAATTACAGCAGTAGTATTTTGGTCATTTGTAGTCGTCTTTTCTCTATTTCTCTTAGGTTTTACGAAGCTGTCATATTCTCTTAAGTTATTACATAAACTTAGAAAAGTTTTTGCATCGATGACTCTTCTCTGCGGATAACGCTGTGCGTAAACTCTTTTTGCTTCTCTACAATTGGACCTGTATTCTCCAAACACCAGTAACATGTCTACTTTTTCCTCATTGCTAAAGTGAACCATTTTCATATAATTATTGTTAGTTTTGTTTAAACCGAACAAATTTGAATAGTTCTTATGACAAAATGTGACAATATCTTTGACACAGCAATAGCAACATCTGTCACTTGTAATTGCACTTAAAAAAATGTCGATGGTTGCCACAGTAACTAATTATACATGGCTTTCTTATAAAAATCATCCGTAATTGCATTTTTTGTCAATCAAGAAACGTTTATTATAAACCGGCATAACTCAGAAATAAGTAAAATAAAATAAAATAAATGGACATAATTTTGAACAAAATTGTTTTATCATGTAGTTAATTGCAATAATAATTTTGTTTATTAGTTTAACTAAGAAATGAGTAAAATAAATAAGTTCGAGTAAATAACAAAAAAGTTTATAAATAACATGTTCTTTCGCATGAGAATAATTTCAAAGTCAATGCAATGGATATTTTCGACGCGTCGCGACGCTTAGCTCTTAGTAGGCGTCGAATTTTTTAAACTTTGAAAAATATCTACTTGACCCGATACATTGATTACATTTTAGAGAAATGAAATATTTCTATTCGTTTTCGAGACATTGGCGTGCGGAGTTTTAAGTGAAACTATACTATCTATATATATATATATATATATATATATATATATATATATATATATATATATATATATATATATATATATATATAATTCAGGTGGCCCACCTATCTGGACTTGGAATATAGCTCCTGAATCAAAAAAGATTTATAAAAAATTCCAACGGTATGTTATTGGAGACTAAGAGAGCTACTTTTTAAAATTATTTTTGTGTGTACAGCTCCATAAATACGTGTCAAAAAATTTCGACTTTTTTTATACGGAACACCCTGTATATTTTATTATTTTTAGAAACTTTTGTAATCTTTACAACGATACCTCGTTTTTAGTCATCGGATGAAGCGTTACCAGGTTATTCACGTTTCTATGATGATTCTAGACGAATCTATAACTCGAAAAGCAAAAAAAAAAAGAGAATAAAAAATAAAATAAATAAAATAAAATAAAAATAAATAAATAATAATTGAATCGTTCGGTCGCTAATAAATACCAGCAAGTCCGGTGAGGGGCGCGAAACCAGGAATCGCGTATAGAGCAGTATGGTTGAAACGCGTGGTGTGATTGAAAGGTAGGTAAGATGGAAAAAAAATTGTACATGTATATGTACGTTTGTGAGATTCATACAGTAAGTATACGATCTGTTATTTTTATCTATTTATTATGTCGTGGCAGTAGACATAACTGTTCGGTAGTAGGACGATACCGTTAGTAGGGAATGCTACATCGTCCGGGGCACGATTTGGCCAGTAACCGGTCTGCTCGCTAGGGTATTACTCAAGAGAACAATACAATTGCCTCGGATCGACCTGGCTACAAGGGGCGGTCAAGGTCGAAACAGACAGGCCCCGTTGCTGGCGACTGTGCAAGGAATGAATGGCGAGTCGGTACGTGGAATGTTAGAGGTATGCATGGTAAAGAATTTGAAATTTCGAATGTAATGTATGAAAGACACCTTGATATTCTGTGTGTATCGGAGACAAAGCGCAAAGGAAAGGATGCTGTGGAGATGGAGGATGGCAGCCTGGTACTATGGTCAGGAGTTGAGACGGAAGTGCATGGCGCAAAAGGAGTTGGGGTGATCATAAGTGAACGAGCGAAAAGATGTGTTAAACAGTACGAATTGGTCTCTCCCCGGGTAATATGGGTTAGAATGAAAGTGGAGTTTCGAAGAATTTTTCTTATTGCATGCTATGCACCGGTGAATGGAGAAAGAGACCAGGAGCGTGAGAACTTCTGGAATGAAGTAGAGAACGTGTTGAACGTATGTAAGCCAAACGAAAGAGTAATTATATTAGGGGATATGATCGGATGGGTGGGTGTACAGAGAGAACATAGTGAACGCGTTCTAGGAAAGTTCGGAGACCAAAGAATCCATGAGAATGGTGAACACCTGCTGAACATCTGTGTGGAGAGAAGCCAGTTTGTATCCAATACGTGGTTTAAACATAAAAATGTGAATATGTATACATGGAAAAGAGGTGAATCTAAAAGTATGATAGACTTGATAGTGTATGATAAACGGCTTAGAAACCTGGTGAAAGACACAAAAGTAATGCGCGGAGCGAGTGTGGATCGGACCACTTTTGGTTATATCGAGAGTGTGTCTAGGGAAAAGTGGGTGTGGAGAAGGAAAGCAAACGTAGTGCGAACGTCCAGAATTAGGGTTGACAAACTAGTGGATAATGGTGCGAGAATGAAATACGCAGATGCTGTCAATAAAGAGTTGAATGTGAATGAAGCAGTGTGGAACGAACAAATAAAAGGCACTGACGTTGAAAGTGCATGGATAAGCTTGAAAAACTCTGTTGTCAATTGTGCCGTGCGAATATGTGGAAGAGTGATTGTAGGTAGACAGAAAAATGTGCTTGGTGGAATGAGTCGGTAAAAAGGCAGTAAGTAAGAAAAAGATGCGTACATGGCAATGATTGCTGCAAAAATGAGACTGAGAAGAAACGATTGTATGAGGTGTACAGATTAAGAAACAAAGAAGCGAAGGAGGCAGTGAGAATAAGTAAAGAGGAAGTGATGGCTGTGGAAGGAGAGAAAATGCAGAATGATTTTGAGGGAAACAAAAACTCTTCTGGAAATGGGTCAAAATACAAAACGTGGCCCAAAACAGAACGCTGCAGGAGTGATGAATGATAGAAACGAAATAGTTTGTCATGTCATTTTCTAATTGTAAAATGGTAATAACTCAAGATCCTTCGTGTTAGTGCTTTAAAATTTCCAAGTTTCTTTAGAATGTTTTCAAATTCAGAAAACGAGACATGATAAGGATATTTTATAGCTGCAATAGAAATAGTGTCAGAGCAGAACAAAGATATTTAGAGGAATATCCGGAAGGCAGCAACCAAACCAAAGATATTTTTAAAATTAGACCAAAATTTGCGAGAATTTGGATGTTTTCAGAAACCTCGAAATGCATATGGTAGCAGACTAGACAGAGATGTCGAAGAAGAAATATTACATCAGGTACTATTTGTTAGTATTATACTAATTATAAGAATTTCTACTCACTTCACTGCTAATTTCAGCAGACATTTTTTTGGAGAGTTATGACTTTATGTTATCCATCTTAGGTTCAAGCAAACTTTAACATCTACCAGGAAATAGGGCAAACTATTGAAGTGCCAAAGACGACAGTTTGGAGTGTTAAAGCAACACCGTTATAAACCATTTAAGTTACACGTTAGTCAAACTCTTCGGCCTGGGGACGATATGGAGAATTTTGTAACCAACTTAATACCAAAATGCTGGAAAATCGCAACTTTTCAATCAAATAGTTTGACGGATGAGTGCAATTTTTCCACTAATGGAATGTTTAATCGTAATAACGAGCACTACTGGTCCGTTGAAAATCCACGAATTAACAGCAAATGCGAGGACAAGGCCACCGGTCCTTTAATGTGTGTTGAATCTGGAAGGATAGGTGCTGCAATTATTTACGAAGGTATCCTAACGTCTCAAGTACCTCGCATTTCTAACACGAAATATCGCCTTTGGATGATGTTCCGCTAAACGAAAGATGGACTCCTGGTGGCAAATGGACGGAGCTCCTCCTCATAATGCTGGATATAAGTGAATATTTAACGGCGAATTTCCTGATAAATGGATGGGAAATCAAAGGGTTGACCAAACAGGAAGTCAGATTTAAACTTTAGATTACTTCCTCTGGGGCTATTTAAAATATGATTTATAAGAGGCCACCGAAAAATAAAAGAACTCCAGAATAGGGTTGTTAATGAACTTCGAAAATTCGTGCAACCATTCAAAGAAGCGTAAACAATTGTAGAGACAGAATTTACTGTTTCAAGAGGAGGAAACTTGTTAGAACATTTATTATAATAATTTTTGTTGTTTGTTGCAATTATTTTGTTGTTACTATCGATAAATTGCGTTGTGTATTAGATCAGAACAAGACATACTGTTTGAGTTGTTTGTTAAGTTGTTTAATTGTGTTGAAAAAAATTTTTATATTTTTGGATGTTCAACAGTTTAACAAATTAAATAAGTAGAAACTGTAATTATCCTGGCTGGATCCAAGCTGCGGAATCTTGTTCTTCGTATTTTCAATTATTGGGAGTTGAAGTCGATCAAACCATAAAGTGTTATATATTGCTAAAATCAGCATAACATTCTCCATCCAACGACATAAAAATATATCTTAACCCCATAAGAAAAATAAACCTGATGATGGTTCAGAATAAACGAATACGTCACATAATATTTTTAATACCGTATTAGTATTGTGCGTAAAAGGTGCCTTAATAATGTTTAATCGAATTAAAAATTCCTAATAATAAGGTGGCCAAACGCGAAAACGAAAATCGAAATTTTTAGTTTTTGAGCATAAAACCAAATCCATTCAGTTAGCTCAAATTTCTTTTCAGATTATTACTCGGCATCGAATTTAGCAAAAGTGCCGAATTTAAACCTATATCCTATCTCTTATAATAAGCGAGATCCCCATGCTTGCCCTCGAATTTGGGACAGCCTGTACAGCTCCATAAATACGTGTCAAAAATTTGACTTTTTTATACGGAACATCCTGTATATTTTATTATTTTAGAAATTTCGTAATCTTTACAACGATATCGTTTTTAGTCATCGGATGAAGCGTTACCAGGTGATTCACGTTTTGTAAAATTTACGGAAAATCATATTGGTAAAAAAGAATATCAGTGTTTTTTGTTTTACAATCGGAACGACAAAAATTACCAGTCTAGTAGACAAAATGTTAACTAAAACTTTTATAAGTATTAAGTTTATAAATAATACAGGTGTCTAGACAGATCATCCAAATGCGTCATTTTCAAATAGCTAAAACTTAATTTTTCAAATAGAACAACCTGTATATAACATGATACGAAAGCTTATTTAATAAGCTTTGTAATGATATCAAACTTGTGGTAACTAGTATTACCTATTAATAAGTAAAATCCTAAAAATAAAAATTATGTCGTTTTGTTCTCGTTTTCTTATTCATTGCAAGAGGATTTTAAAATAAAAAAATTTGTAAACCACTGGTTTACATAATTAAATTTAATCTGAAAATACAATTGTAGTATTAGTAGCCCTGTGTTCATGACTAGGTACTACTTTAATTATAAAGTGCATATGTACCTGACTAAATTATATATACTGCAATGGTATAATAGGAAGCGCAAAGTAATCACTGAAAACAAAACTCAATCTTAACAGTTTTCAGAATCAACAATAATTGCCAATAATCATTTCTTACATTTTGGGAGAATGTTAGAAAACTGTTTTTAGCAAGCAGAGAGTACGCTCAACGATATCCGCAGAGAAGACATCCACTGGCGCATGTTTTAAAAAGTAGCAGCAGATTCGATACTACCGGTTCTATAAAATATAGTACACATAGAAGACCAGCTTCTGTCTCAACAGAAGACAATTAAACTACTGTTTTAACAGCTGTAGTCGAAAATCGAAATATAAGGACACGGCAATTAAGTCAATACATAGAAATTTAACGAACAACTAACTATACAACGGATTTTAAAGAAAATTAATTTCATCCATTTCATTACCAGTTACATCAACTCCTACCCCAGATTATAATCACAGAATGGAACGCTGCAGATGGATAAATAATAAGATTAATACTGAACGAATTTTTTAAAATTACTTTACACAGATAAATGTACTTTTCATAAATATGGGACGGTAAATTGTCATAATTTTCATTATTATGCAGATGAAAATCTTCATTTGTTTAGAATCACTTCTCAAGATAAATTGTCCATAAACGTCTGGTGGTATTTTCAGCAATTATGTTATCGGTCAATACTTTTTAACAGGATATTAACTGGTGCTGTGTTTCTAGATTTTCTTCAAAATTATTTAAGGCAATTCTTGCAAAATGTACCACAACATGTTTTCAATAATATGTGACACGACGGTGCTTCGTGCCTTATGTATTACCTGTTCGTCAGTGGTTCAGTGACCAGTTCAACATAGATGGATAGGTAGAGGAGGACCGGTACATTTGCTGCCAGATCACCGGACCTAACTCCTGTGATTTTTCTGTGGTGATATGTTAAAAGCAAATGTACAACCAACCAAATATGCTGGCATAAGTTAGGGATTCGATAAGGAATCACTAAAATGCATCCAACAAAATGGAAGACATTTCAAACATTTATTGAAATAATTATTTTTTCAAGATCAATTAATTTGTTTATTTTGGTTTTATGTTTATTAAATATTAAATGTAGATACTTACATATTTATTCATTATTACGCATGACTATCGACATATTTTCTTTAAAATGCGTTGCATAGTTGTTCGTGAAATTGCTAGTATTGACTTAATTGCCGTGTACTTATATTTCGATTTTCGACTACAGCTGTTAAACCAGTACTATATTTTATAGAACCGGTAGTATTGAATCTATCTGCTACTTTTTAAAACGTGAACAGTGGGATGTCTTCTCTGTGTATATCGTTGAGCTTATCTGTTTGCTAAAAACAGTTTTCAGACATTCTCAAAATGTGAATCATTTCAATTAGTTCTTCACTAGAATAATTCATTTAAACTTTTCCAAATATCCTTTAAAAACAATAATATTATAATAACTTCAGAAATAATTATTGGCAATTGTTTATTCTGAAAACTTATAACATTATAAACGGCGTCAAATTATAACATTATAACTGGGCCAACTTATAACATTAAAACAAAAGCGATGATGTAATAAATAAAACGCCACTGCCGTTGGCTCAATCGGTAAATTAAGATAAGGAGAGTTCTAATATACTGAGTTTAATTAACATACCTGAAATACTGCATGCTTCATCTGCTTAATTATTTTCACTTATACTTAATTAATAAGAAAATATGTAATGTAAATAAAAACAATAAAATGATACCTCGAGCGCCAAGCTATTTTTAAATATACGTTATTGGAACAGCTAAACCAAGTTTGTTAATAATAATACAACATTAATCAAAATGAAAATAAAATTGCAAGACACACTAACGTTTATTTAATAATCAATCGTAATGGAAAAGGTCTTAAATCTATTCGTTAATTACTAAAAATCATACCTTTGAACAGTTCTGTATATATTTTATTACCGCTGGTGACACATGAAACGGAACGGTCAACTAGATGAAATTATTATAGCATCATTGTGGTGCAATCTCCAGATCTAAGGTTACCAGCCACACCCCACTGGAATTATCTTGATAATTTATTCTTAATAATTGAATCCATAATAATTAATGCATTACTTTGAAGTTTTTAGTATGTAAAAAATTGCGATTTATGATGTAAACCAAGTACAATAAGGTAGTTAATAAAAGTGGTCCTTTAAAAGTAAAATTAAAAATTAATTCCATTACAATTAAAAATATATGCATTATTAAAGTATGCAAAAGGTGTAAACGTATAAAATATAAAAAGTGTAATAGTAAGTAAGTGAGTAAAAAGTAAAAAAAGTGCCTAAAAAAAAGCAAAGGCTTTAGTTTTAACTATAATGAAAAAAATAACTTACCATCTACCGATGGCACTTTACACTAAAATTTAGAAAATTACAACTACATGCTTCATGCTATTACATTTAGCAGCAAGTGAATTGAAAAAGAAAAAAGGCTAGTTATTACGCATTGCGCGGCTTTTAAATGATCAGAATACCATTCCTAAGGAAAGGAAATCTTCATGAAATGTATTCACTTAAAGAATATGTACTATTAAGATATGCAATTTAAGTTGCTACCTCATACAAAACTTAAAACTTTTCTTATATTTACTATTAAATGAATAAAAGATCTAAAATTAAAGTATTATTTAATACAACACAAAAAAGGTTGTTACAAACTGCCATGCATAATTTAGTCAGGTACCTCTGTATTTTATAATTAAAGTAGTACTAGTCTTGAAAACAGGCTACTAATACTACAATTGGGTATTTTTCAGATTAAAGTGCTAATTCTGTAACCCAGTAGTTTACAAATTTTTGTTTATTTTAAATTTCTCTTGCAATAAATAAAAAACGAAAACAAAACCACACAGTTTTATTTTAGGTTTTTACCTATTAATAATAATACTAGTTACTACAATTATGATATCATTAGAAAGCTTATTAAATAAGCTTTCATGATGTATCTCTATACAGGTGTTTTATGTGAAAAATTAATTTGAAGATGACGCATTTGGATCAGGACACCCTGTATATTTTTATAAACCTAATACTTATAAAAGTTTTAGTTAATATTTTGTCTACTAGACTGGTAATTTTGCCATCCGATTATAAAATCAAAAAACACTGATATTCTTTTTACCAATAAGATTTTCCGTAAATGTTACTATAACGTGAATAACGTGGTAACGCTGCATCCAATGACTAAAAACGAGGTATCGTTGTAAAGCTTAGAAAAGGCAGTTTCTAAAATGGAAAAATATACAGTGTTCCGTTTAAAAAATGTCGAATGTTTTTCCACATATTTATGACACCCTGTACACAAAAATAATTTTAAAAGTAGCTCTCTTAGTCTCCAATAAGATACGGTTGGAATTTTTATAAATCTCTATTGATTTAGGAGCTATATTCGAGACCAGATATGTGGCCACACACACACACACACAATATATATATATATATATATATATATATATATATATATATATATATATATATATATATATATATATATATATATAGTGTTTCATTAAGGCTGGCCACCGGCCATATTTCAGAAACTAGTGGACATAAAAGTGGAGAAAAAATTCATTATAAAAGTCGCCACGAGAAAATCCTGGAAATTATTTTTAAGTTCCGTAATTCATCGCAAGGGGCGCAATTGAAAATTAAAAATAAAATTATAAATTTCTCCGAAAATTCCCACATAAGGCATACCTTTGGTAACATCGTTAGAAAGCTTAGACAATTCTGCATCATTTTGGTCTAAGGCTCATTGGCGTACCGACCTTAATAAGAGTGGGGGAAGCTATTGAATGTGTAATCATTTAAATCGCTGTTATTTTTAAACGACTTATCCGATTGTAGTAAACCTAGGCTTGTTTAGAAGAAAAAGGTAAGTACTTTTAACTGTCGCATCCATTGGTACGCGATAGCTCATAATAAAATTGTTAGAGGGCGCAATTTGTAATAATACCAGTATTTTGATTTTATTCAGAAAAATTAAATCATACGGTATAATTATGACATCATAAGCGGAAAGTAGCTTAAATTTGTAACAAAAACGTAAATAACGCAATTTGATATCTTTATTTGTTCCAGAGTTATGGCGAAAGAAGACTTTTTAACCGTTTAATTTAATAATTGATTGTTGCTATGGTTTCTTAAGGTGTATAGGTTGGATTAGTAATGAGGAATCTGCATTTATCATAGTCTGTGCCTCCTTCACACTCTATCTAGGCTTAGGACTAGTCCAAACTAAGCAAATTGCAAAATTTGGAGCGTGTTTAGAGGCCAACGGGCCATAACAACGATATCAAAGTAATGATTGATTTTGTTTAAGAAACTTTTCAATAGAATGGTACAAAATCATGAACAACTGTTAAAAACTAGTGAAAATCTATAAATGTTCAAATTGACGGCCGTTTTGTAAAAACAACTATTAATTCTTCTTCTGTACGTTTATAACATCATATAAAACTTCTAAGGTATAATTCTAATGTGGTGTGTTTTAAAATAATAATCTAATTTGCTGCGGAACAAAGTCGGCTCGTTTCCATGGAGGTAAATAAATTGAAAAAGTTGTCAACTTACTTAATTTTGATTGATGTTGTGTTGTAAAAATTTTTTCCTTCATTAGTTTTGGGTTTCATTGTACCTTATCAGAAATTAATGCTATCCTTCAAAATGTCGTATACCAATGCCGAGGCTTACGACATGCTTGCCGTGTATTATGAATGTTTTCAAAATGCAGCTATTGCGGAACGACAATACGCTATCAGATATCCTGATCGAAGGCACTGCACTAGAAAAGTGTTTCGGCGAATGACAACACGTTTAAGACAAACAGGAAATGTACGACGTATTCCACTTCCTGTCAGAAGACGTCGCATAAGAAATGAAGACAATAGTATTAATGTTCTTGCGTACGTAGAATCGGAGCCTCACGTAAGCATCAGGAGATTTCCACAGAACTAGGTGTAAGTGTTGCTTCTGTGTTCAGAATTTTAAGGGATTTTAAGCTGCATCCTTATCATCTAGTTTTACACCAGGCTTTATCAGACACTGATTTTGACAGGCTCGACTATTGCTAGTGGCTGTAGTGAAAATCTTTATTCCTTTCCAAAGTTTTATGGACCGATGAGGCTACTTTTACTAGCTGCGGCAGAGTTAATTTGCACAATATGCATTATTGGTCGCAAACAAATCCTCACTGGATGCGCGAAGTGGATCACCAAAACAGATGGAGTGTAAATTTGTGGTGTGGTGTTTTAGGTGACAGAATTATCGGACCATTTGTTTTCATGGACACCTAAATGGTGGATCTTATTTAAACTTTTTACAAAATGACTTGCCCAATCTTTTAGAAGACATTCCCCTTGACGTGAGAGCATCCCTGTGGTATCAACATGATGGATGTCCTTCACACTATTCCCGAAGAGTCCGTGATTTCTTAAATGTTAGATACCCAAATCGCTGGATGGGAAGGGTAGTTTGTTTCCGTGGCCACCTAGATCCCCGGATTTAACTGTATTAGATTTCTACTTGTGGGAAGAATAAAAGATATTGTTTACGAAACGAGACCAACCACCCGAGAGGACATGATTCACCGAATTGAAATTGCAATAAATTCGATTCCACGAGACGAAATCGAAACAGCTGTTTCCAGTACAAGAAGAAGAATTAATAGTTGTATTTTACAAAACGGCCGTCAATTTGAACATTTATAGCTTTTCACTTGTTTTTTAACAGTTGTTCATGATTTTTACCATTCTATTAAAAGTTTCTTAAACAAAATCAATCATTACTTTGATATCGTTGTTATGGCCCGTTGGCCTCTAAACACGCTCCAAATTTTGCAATTTGCTTAGTTTGGACTAGTCCTAAGCCTAGATAGAGTGTGAAGGAGGCACAGACTATGATAAATGCAGATTCCTCATTACTAATCCAACCTATACACCTTAAGAAACCATAGCAACAATCAATTATTAAATTAAACGGTTAAAAGTCTTCTTTTCGCCATAACTCTGGAACAAATAAAGATATCAAATTGCGTTATTTACGTTTTTGTTACAAATTTAAGCTGCTTTCCGCTTATGATGTCATAATTATACCGTATGATTTAATTTTTCTGAATAAAATCAAAAATACTGGTATTATTACAAATTGCGCCCTCTAACAATTTTATTATGAGCTGTCGCGTACCAATGGATGCGACAGTTAAAAGTACTTACCTTTTTCTTCTAAACAAGCCTAGGTTTACTACAATCGGATAAGTCGTTTAAAAATAACAGCGATTTAAATGATTACACATTCAATAGCTTCCCCCACTCTTATTAAGGCCGGTACGCCAATGAGCCTTAGACCAAAATGATGCAGAATTGTCTAAGCTTGTAACGATGTTACCAAAGGTATGTCTTAATGTGGGAATTTTCGGAGAAATTTATAATTTTATTTTTTAATTTTCAATTGCGCCCCCTTGCGATGAATTACGGAACTTAAAAATAATTTCCAGGATTTTCTCGTGGCGACTTTTATAATGAATTTTTTTTCTCCACTTTTTATGTCCACTAGTTTCTGAAATATGGCCGGTGGCCAGCCTTAATGAAACACCCTGTATATATATATATATATATATATATATATATATATATATATATATATATATATATATATATATATATATATATATATTGTCCTATTAATACTCACAAAACTACTTCACAAGACTACTTCACTTCATCTTACGTAAATGCACATTTCAAAAATGTATAATATTTGTTCATTCAAATACAAAAACAACTAGCTGTTGTTAACTTTTCGGTTTCTTTCAAAAGCTCTTAATTTTTGCTTCTAAACCAAATTGATTGGTGTCACTTTCGAGCAGGATCCGTATTGGCACAAGGATATTTCATCTTTGACAAAATTGCACCTATGACCTTTTTAAATATTCGCAGTTTAAACATTATACTGATATAACCCTGACATACGAGTTCATCAATCAAAAGGTACGACAACCATGTTAATCTTAGATTGGTTAATAATCTGTTTGATATTGTAGTTATGTTATAATTTCTGGCTAATATATACATTCTTTCGTATAAAGTATGTATGTATTAAGTCAGCATTGGTAGTTTACAAGTAATAAGTAAATTAAGCTAAATCACATAAATTAGTTCACGTTTTATAAAGAAAAAGTATTATCAATTTAAGCAAAAAAATTCAGATTTGCGATGAGTATACACTGCATATTAACCTCCATAATATGGATATCCTTATCAATAGACATGACTAAATCCAGAACCTAGGGAATATGGGTAAGCACCATAGTACTGTAGTTTGTCTTCTGGTTCAGATACGAACAAACTGAGAGCCAAGATAGTAATTAGGACAAAAAGAATCTACAAAGTGTCTAGTAATTTGTAAAAATAAATAAGGATTTAGAACACTTACATGATTAAACATTTTTTTATTCTGGCGCGCTTATAAGCCAAGCTTTGAACATTATAGCACAAAATGTATAACTCCTTTCTCACAAATTGTTGTCTTGTAAATGATTGGTCTGATTTAAGACCACCCCACTTAAAGTTTAATACCTCATAAGGAAACGTGTATCACAAAATATAAATTAAATTATAGTTCGGAATACATACCCTTACACGAAATTTTTGCGTGTTATAATTAAACCTACATTGGTTATGTCGAATGTACATTATTGAATATTAATCTATAAGGATTATTAAAAATATTATTTTTAAGCTTAGTCCTACAACTAATATAAAAAAACAGTTGAATATTTTAGTAAACGAAAACAGTTTTTATCATATTAATTGGCCCCCATTAACATTTACTTTTATATTTAGAGAGTGTCTTTTAATTTATTTAAAACTTACATTTAGACTGGTCAATGAAAATTTCACATTAATTAAGGTAAAAAACATAAACATAGACATTTAAGAGTGCAAAATTTTTATTGTTTTAAAGTCAAGGTCTAAATTAATAAAAATGTGTACCAGTAATGTTGTCGAACGACTTAATAAGAATTGGTAATTAACAGATCTCTAATTAAAAAATTCTTGGTTTAATTACTGTTAAAATATGCAGCATAACTAAAATATTCCATGCGATATCAAAGCAATCTTAATAAATCCATTAATTAAAGTTTGGCGAATTTTTTTTTAATAATTGTGGACCTGAACAGGCGAAGCTTGACTTACCGTGCTAAAGCACCGAAGAATACTTAGATAGATGGATAGCGGGATATTGAAATGCCAAGAGATGTTTGTAAACGGCTACCTTAAATTTTTTCGTTTCATAAGTGAGAGGAGAACAGGAACTGGGGAGATCATTCCAGAGTTTAGAAGCCGTATAGAAGAATTTTGAATGCACCCGTTTTGTACAAGTGGAGATTCGTGCTGCATACTGATGATATGAATAAGCGAACCGACTATTCCTAGCAAAGGTAGCTCTAGATGGTATCAAAGAATGTAATTCAGCAGCGCTATAGCCATTGTAATACTGATAATACAAATAAAGAACTGAAACGATTCTTCTATACTCAAGGGACTGTATGCCAGAAGTTAAGAACGAAACATTAATAAACCTAATGGCTTTTTTTTAATACGATCAACGATATCGAGAGCGTCAAATTTGGACCTTATACAACAGACGAGTTATCGGAAGATGAAGTGCTGTTTAAACATTGACAAAAGGCAACACTTGGTCTTATTAGCGTTAAATCTAACTAGATTACTGCTTCCCCATTTGAGAATATATTGAATTACATTTTAGCTTTAATGCCTTGATTAGAGATAGAAGTTGGATACCATTACGAGTAGACTGAGATAAACTACAATAAAGAGTGCTGTCCTCAGCAAAGCAATAGATTGGGTTAGTTGTTGAAGAAATAATATTATTTTTGTATACCAGAAAAAGTGTACGAGCTATAACTGATCCCTGTCGCACGTCCGCGTTAATGCAGCTTCTTTTGAAAAAAAGCCATCAACTACGACATGTATTCGTCTTTTATCAAGGATTCTAGAAACTCAGTTGACGAGCGTATCATTTAACCCAAACGAGGTGACTTTGGCAAGTAAACACTTATGCCAAACTTGGTCAAATGTATTTCAGATGTCTAAAGCGGCTACAAGAGATTGGTATTGTTCCAAACCTACGTCACGTATGAAAGAAGATCAACTGTTCAACGACTAAATCCATATTCGTGGTGACTAAGGAGCTTGTTAGTATTAAGGAAAGAGAGCAGTTGCTAATTTCAATGATTTTAGACAAAATGGAAGTGAATTTTTTGGGGATAGGTGGTTGAACATTTGTTAATTTCCACCATGAATGAAATTCTCCAGAAGGCATAGCCAATAGCTGAACTATCGTCTGGGATAGTCGCCTAATTGGAATCAAGCCTACTGATTTGCTTTCAGAGCGGAAGAAGAGTTGAATAGGGTACATCTTTTCCAGAATCATGAAGACACGAGTTTGATACAAATAAATTACAAAACATTGTCTTTGTCTACAGAATCAGCAAATACAGGTCCATCAAAATATGTTAGGGGAAATGAAGATAAACCAAAGTTTTAACTGGTGGCTTTAGCTAAAGACCAAACTGTATGACTTCCCAAGGGAAATGCAGCTAGTTTATTGCATTTTCTTTATTCAAACAACTTTTTAGCTTTA
This sequence comes from Vesta saturnalis, assembly GCA_036346205.1. Lineage (NCBI taxonomy): Eukaryota > Metazoa > Arthropoda > Insecta > Coleoptera > Lampyridae > Vesta > Vesta saturnalis. The sequence continues at coordinate 1,726,643 of JARFJB010002165.1, read as the reverse complement.
GTAATACCACTTTTGCAGGTATTTCTGGCACCAACGTAGTCTGCATGACTCTCGGCCGTTTTATTAAGTTTTCATCTAATATAAGATATATTTTTCAAGGATATTGCATCAGCACAAACCTTGTTAAACCAGGGTTGTGAACGTGAATGATCCACACGATTCCGTTTTTTTTTTTTTTTGGGAATGCATAATAATACGTCCATAACGATGACTTCAGAAACTGAAAGAGCAATATCCGGAAAAGACGACGATATAAAGCAATATTCGCGCGATGAAAAGGTTGGAAACAGTCTCCCAAATCACTCCATTTAGCTGACTTAAAACACTACAAAGTTCTATAAGTGTTGCGAATAACAGAGGAATTAGGGACAGTAGAAGTTATTTTTGTTTGACAATCATCAGGTAGACGGAGAGGGAAAAGAACTGAAGTTTTGTAAACCAGTGGGTTTGATGTAAGAAAGAGATCTAGAAGATGTGGGGTATAGTGAGGATTATCTCGGGTTACTGTGTGTTCAGGTATCACTTGTATGAGATCACAAGAAATTGCAACTGTTTCTGCAGTATGACTATCAGGATTAGTAGTAGATGAAAATTTAATCCAATTTGGGTTAATAATATTCAAATCTTCTACAATTGAGATATTGCAAGATGGAATCTGAGACAGAAAGTAGTCAACTTTCAAACTAAGAGAATCGAAGAAGTCTTGAAAGTTACTGTCAGTAGAAGAGCTATAAATACAACAGTGGGATTTCACAAATTTAACACCAGAATGTTTAAACCAAATCAGGTAATGTTGTTCTTGAGATAGGCACATGTGCCTCCTTTCTATCGAAAGTTAGAGTGAAGATTGTATTGGGGAAATCGCAACTCTCCATTTCTTAGTAAATTCATTAATATGCATATCCCGTCAAACACATTAATACAACCCTGTTGAAAATCGAGCTTATTTTCAAAGACCGCCATCTCCAACGTTTGGATTCAAAATCCGTCGTATCCATGAGCCAATTAAAAACGTTGTATTGGTCACGTCACCGTTGTTTGAAGATGTTAGCCGATCTTCGATAGCTAACTGGGTATTGTGATTCTATTTAATTTCATTAGCTTTAAAGCAGTCATCATGGATGAATGTGGCAATCTAGTTAAGAAGACGCCACCCAATTTAAGTAGAAAAAAGCAAGTTCAAATCAAAAATTACAGGAGAGAAATTCGTAAAAGATTATTGTAAGTATTAAGAAATGGGTTTGTGTTTCTCTTTTTCGTAATTAAGATTGAATTATTTTCCAAAAAATCTTCTACAAACGCCGACATGCAATAACAATAAAACTCCCTCTTTTATGTTCAAGGAAATGAAAATGGCCGGCTTAATGAAAATTTTTATACGAGGAAAGCTCAAATTGTTCAAGATACTTATGTATTAAAATGGGGTAATCAACCACTCCGAGAAGACACCGAAACGTTACACAAACTACAAAATCTCTTTCAGTACAATACTCACTTCCTGATGTAGATGGGAAACTTTTAATAGTATGCAGAGAAGCATTTTGCAGTGTCCTAGGACTGAATAAAGATCGTATTCGCGCGGTTATGAAACGTTACTAAAAGGCATTGTTCCAGAAGAATGCAGAGGTGGGGACAGGATCAAGGACAGAAACGATGCCAAAAAGAGTGCTATAGTGCATTTCATCCAAAGTTTTAGTAGCGTAGAATCTCACCACTGCCGAAGTGCAGTAGCAATCAGGACTTATTTATCATGTGAGGTGAATATTAAAAAACATGCTAGAATGTACGAGTCAGTTGATGAAACATTGCAGGGAAGGGAGAGCTATTTTCGTTCATATTTTTGTTCATATTTCAATAAAAACTATATTTGTTTTGGAACTCCAAAACTGACGTTTGTTCCACTTGCCTTAAAGTTAAAGAAGAGCTAAAAATGGAACGAAGTGAAAGGAAGAGAGATGATATGAGTCCATAAGCTTAAATCTCAAGCATTTTTTCAGCTCTGAAAGGAAATAAAGAACAGCAGGGAAGTGTTTTCAATTGACTACCAAACAAACTTATCCTTGCCAAAACTTCCTGACTAGGCAGCTTATTTTATCCAGCAATATAATTTCTACAATTTTTGTGTAGTTCATGGCTCATCTAAGGAAAAATTAGACAGAAATAATATTTGGTCTTATGTATGGACTGACCTTGATTTACCAAAGATTCCAGTGCGCTTTACAATGTTCTTTGCGGTTTTGAATTTGAAGACTCAATAACGGAAATTTTAAGTTTTTCTTAAGGATGTTCAGGTCAAAATACGAACATGACGATGATAGATAGGTATGCTTTGCTTCTGGCTTCTAAAAAATGCTCCTGCTAATATAGAAATAATCCAACTAAAATTTCCTGCGATAGGACCTAGTTACACGCCACAAGATAGAGTATTTGGATTGATTGCGAAAAAAATAAAGAAATTTGCATGCATTTCTAATCCACAAGAATACTGTAATGTTATACAAGAACACGCAACTGTACGCGAATTATCAGGAAAAACTGCTACTTCGAATGTAATAAAAAATCCTGGATCTTGGCATACTACCTTAGTTAGAGGTGAAGTGAATTATAAAGCAGATCTAAGTGTGGCAAAATCCGTTCTCAGGAGAGGAAAAATTTTACAAATCTTACTTTAATTAATTTACAATCAAGCCGTGTAAGCGAAAAGAAAAAGGCAAGCAGTGTGGCTGAATAGTTACAAAACCATTTTGGAGATAAATGGAAGGAAGATGAAGCTCTGGAGTTTAAACAAGAAAGCTATTGAATCTTCGGAACAAGAAAATTGTGATGATAAAGAATAATGTTGTTCCCAGTTGGATAGCTATGAAGATTTGCTTGTTTAGAGGTTATTATGCACGTTGAATATATTTTGTACTTTTGGATGATAATAAACTGATTTTGAATCAAAACTATATCTAAGTTCTTTCATTTTCAGTTATTAAATAGTTTATCACACTTTTGAATCATTCTAATGTCGATACTAATTTGCAAAATCCGCCATCTAAAATTCATTTCCGGTTAGGTTGGGCGAAAGTGTTGATGAAACAAATTTAAATGGACGTATTTGGAGTTGAAATTTAGTAGAGAATATTCCTCAGTTTCGTTTATTTATTTGTCGGTTTCTAAATATTGTCTTTATGTCCAGCACCAAGTTATGGAAATAGATGAAGTACTTTAAAATTTTATGAGATAAGAATTTTTAGTAGCTTTTGGAAAGATAAATTATGGAATTGATGTCGTAAAACTTTTTGGCAAACCTTAATATCTAGTTGAAAAAGAAGTACTTTTTATCGAATTAACTACAAGGTGCTGATATTAGCAGTTCTTTTACGGAATTTGGTCTAAGACCGACCATATGTATATTTTCGTTCATTGCTACATATAGATTGAGCCGAGATTTAACTGCTTCTAGTCGATAAACATGCCGGATTCCTTACAATACAGACAGATGGAGGCAATGGAGTGATAGCAAAAAGGGGAACCCCCTATACAGACCATACGTAGTCAATTATTAAGTTGTCTTAAGAGCTCTTATACAAATTCACTTTGCTTTTTATTAATTTTGACCAGCTCGTATCATTAGGGGTGAATTTTTTTGTTTTGTTGCTAATTAAAGTAACCGCTAATGAACGCCTTATTTGGAAAGGCAGTGTAATTATTCAAATATTTATTTATTCGCAAGCTTTCAGACATATACTATGTTCTTCGACAGGTGTCATATCAAAGTATTCTGTTAATCTGGTGATAATGTTTCTTCCAGTTTCTCCAATATAGACGTTGCCACAAGAGCATGGTACTTCGGAAACACCACATTTATGTAATGGTATTTGGTCTTTAGTGGAATTCAGAAGATTTCGAATTTTGACTATATGTGTTCAATTTTTACATTATCATTAGGGCTCTTATACAATTATACTTTGCTGTTTATGGATTTTGATATTTCGGATCGTTGGGGTGTATTTTTTTGGTTTTGCTGCTAATTAAAGTAACCACTAGTTTACATGTATAAATTCTTAGCATTTTGGGTTTTTTAATTATGTATTTTTGTATTTATGTTTATACAAATCTAAACGTTTCGATAACAACTTCAGTTATCGTCCTCAGTCATTTTTTAGAAAGGTGTAAAAATGTTTACAACAATTTTATGAAGTATGACAATTGAAAACGCAAACATAAACCTGTTACCAATATAACAGTTTGATAAACGTATAAAACCAATTATGGAATACAATTCTAGTAAAGAATAATTAGTTCTTTAATAAATTTTCATGTTTCAAGGATTTGTTTCAAAATCTTCGTCATTGAAACGTTTAGATTTGAATTACACATAAATTCAAAACTGCCCAAAAAGGTAAGCATTCAAAATGTGTGTAATAATTTTAAAAGTTTACATTTTCATACTACTTTAAAATGTTAAACATTAAAAACTTGTAAATTACTGAAAACAACCGATTGAGCAAAAAACAATTTAATTCAGTTTAGATTCATTAATAATACATAATGTTGCAGCATTTTCAAGTTTTTGCTTAAAATTATTGAAATCATATAATATGCAAAATACTAGGTGTAAAAAATACGGTTGTTCCAGTATTTATGAGCTCATTTAATATGACAGCTAGCATAAACCCAAAAATCCGAATCACGTGTCATTGACATTTTCATAGAAGTCAACTCAAAATAGAGAAAATGTAAAATAGAAATTGGATGTTTTTCATATAAGGATTATAAGGTTACACTATACACATAAACAATACATTTAAATTTTTAATAAGAATTCGATTGTAATAGTTCTTTATAATATTACATAATAAGAGCATCTATAATCCATAATTATAAATTAAAGTTCCTATTATTGTGCAAAGTATTTTGAGATGTAAACAAATTTGAAGTCCTTTATTTGTTTTTAGGTTTTATTACAAACTACGCAAAAAATATTTAAATTGGTAACACTACAGATACTATTACCGTTACTGTTTTATTTAAATTGTTTTTATTTGCTGTCATCTTTATGGTATGGCCTATCCTTAACCAAAACCTCAATACCTTACGGATTTAGCCCGGTTTTTATGGTTATCCACACCGTTTTAGTAATATCCAACCCTACAGTGCTTGCAACTAGGATATACGTACTATTAGGCTCTATAAAGATTTGTGATTTCATTTGAATAAACTATGTACACAGAAGTAACATTATGGATATATATTATTAGAAAATCAAAACTAAGTAGCAACATAGTACTTATTCATCGTATTAGTATCATGATAATATTGTAATGGAATTGTTATACATATAATAGTCAGAAAAACACATTTTTATTAGATTATTTGTAAAAGATCTGTAGGTAACCGCGAGTATTAATATCTGATTGAAAAACTTCTTTACATATAAAAGGATATAAAAAATTTGTTGATCGGCCTATAGGCTACAACGCAACATGTGCAACCACCAAGCTATATATATATATATATATATATATATATATATATATATATATATATATATATATATATATATTGGGATGTTAATATATTCTTAAATTTAAATTTCAATGAATAAATAATCGAATATGGGATAGTTCAGTGATTAGTATTTAGTTTAGTAAATATTAATATAATATGATATTAAATAATTTATAATTATAATTGTGCACCGGACTAGCTCAATCTCATTGTGGGGATAGGGATCAGTATTTAGTGGGAAATTATATTTAAATTTGTATGTAATTATATGAATTACTCTTTATGAAAAATATCAAATATGTACAAGAAATAAATCTGAACAGAATTTATACTTCTAACGCATGCGTTGTAACGTTCCTGAATTAAGTTAATAAATGTCAAAACTGTCAAACAATGATTTGCAGATTTAATGTTTATGTTTACAATTGAATTTAAAATTTGGAAATAATTTAAAGTTTTGTTTCTTTTACAGGTGTTTACACAAGTATTATTTGAAATTTTACACCAATACATATAATCAATAAATAATAATTGCAGGAAATCTAACACAACAATGAATACCATAAATAGGGCTATAATGAAAAATGACTCACATATACTGTTCCAAGTTCAAACTGGTGTCTTCATACAAGTTGTTCCAATTCGATGCAGGCACTTTCCAATTAATTCTTGCTGCTACCATATACCCATTGGCTGCTAACAGGTACTCGGGTTGTAGATCACGCTTGCTTCCGTAACTAGTAACGTTTTCCTTCAATTCGGCTTCACTCCAATCACAAATTTTATCTTGGTAATATTTTATTTAAATATATTATTGCTTACTGAATGGTATCGTTTATAAAATATTTAAAGGTTGTCCAAAATTTATTTTAATTTCACTTTTATTTTAGGTGCCGGTTCAAATGTGAATTATTTAAAAGAATTCGTAACAGGAAATAAAACACCAATGATCAAAAATAATTGCGACTTTAATTTGGTAAAACGTAATCAAATCAACTTCGACAAAACGAAAACTTTAAACGTTCAACAAAATCGTCACACAAATTAAATCGTAATGAATTTTTCGAAACGAACAGGTATCGGAGACCGAACTATTTAAATTATTGCCGGTATAAAAACAATTGCTCTAGAATATTCTTCTCTCCGTTATTTATAACTTTTTCCCGATAATTAAATTAGGTTAGAAAAACGTACTTGTAACATAAATACACAACACTATTTTTAACCTTTTTTAAAAAGCTGAACAAATTATGGAGTGCTCACCACTTCCAGGGCAATTCCATTTATACCTTTTTGGTTGTTACTAAAACTTCAATTTTTTTTAGCAAATCTACCTTTGTAACTATGTCTCTGATTGGTTGAAAAATTTTACAATTTTAACTAAAATAGAAATTTGGCCATATCTTTCTTATATAATAACGGATTTAAAAACTAACGACAGAAATGAAAACACGGATCCTTAAAATAATATGCGAAATTTAAATTTGCTTATAACTACCTAATCTTACAAGCTACACTTAATCTAATTACATATATGTAATCCTGGTAAAATTTTACATAGGAAAACACACATTTAAAATTCGGAATCTTGAATTTAAAGAAATTTTATGTTTATGTAGAAAAATTCTAAATTCAACCCCCATTTCATGACATTTTTGCGGTGAAATGCATTGTATCCTTTTTAATACTATGAAATACTGAGGAAGACCTCCTATTAATCACTTTAAGAACATAATTTAAGCCTAATATTATTAAAAAAACTATAAATTTGTGAAAAAACCTAGAATTTACAACACAACCAAACTTAATTCTAAAATTGCAAATAACTTACACTTAAAAACGTTTCTGTAACTCAAAATGTTATCCTAGTGCCTTGTAATACTTGTCTTTATTTTATTTAATGTTCATTTCACCCGCATTGTGTATTATAGTGTTGCATTAAAAAGTCACATCGTTTAACACACTTACTTGAATTTTCACTACAAAAATGTATATAACTGTGAATGTCTTTGTGTTAAAATGTTCTATGCATTACTCTTGCTATTTAAATTGTATCACTAAGTTTGTCACACAATCGCATCTAAAAATATGTGAGAAATAATCCTAATAAGTCCATATTATAACCCTTTCATGAATTTTATCACATTTCCTGCATTCTAAAACTATTTACACAATATCCCTAATATAATTCTAACTTTACAATTTGTGTTTAAACACCTGTAAGATATTCACATGCCATAAATACTCTCGAAAAATTGACTTTTATGAAATAAAGAAAAATACTAAATTGACTTTACGAAAATAAGTTTATTTAACATTCCTGACATTTTTGTTGCTAGCACAATGCTTTTTATAATGAAATCAAATTATATAAATATTATTCAGATTATTTTGTCCAAAACAAATCCACTTTAAACCCATGGTGAACCAAATTCTATCAAATCAATGTCTCGCACATGTATTAAGCTTGAAATCACCCCTTTTTATAAAGAAATTACTATTTAAACTGTCCGATCCTCGTATTACTCCTTTCTGACCATCTCAATATATATATATATATATATATATATATATATATATATATATATATATATATATATATGTTTGTGTTTGTGTTTGTGAGCACAAGCACAAGCTCACAAACACACAAACGAGCACACACGCACACACACGCACACACACGAACAAGCACATGCACAAGCACACACACACAAATACAACCATTTCTAATACAAATGAAATGAAGCCCAAATACGAAATTTTAAGTGCGTAGGTATTTTCCTTCTGGAGTTATCGTGGTTACCATCACAAATTCATTTACACAAGCACACGCATACTCACACGTACACGCACGCCCCCACGCACGCACACACATGCACACGAACACGCACACGCACACGCACACGCACACGCACACGCACACGCACACGCACACGCACACGCACACGCACACGCACACGCACACGCACACGCACACGCACACGCACACGCACACGCACACGCACACGCACACGCACACGCACACGCACACGCACACGCACACGCACACGCACACTCACACTCACATGCACACACACGCACACGCACACGTACACGCACACGCATTCGCACACGCACGACACACACGCACACGCACACGCACACGCTCGCGCACACGCACTCGCGCACACACACACAGCACACGCACACGCACACGCACACGCACACGCACACGCACACGCACACGCACACGCACACGCACACGCACACGCACACGCACACGCACACGCACACGCACACGCACATGCACACGCACACGGATACGCATACGCATACGCATACGCACACACACGCACACGCACACGCACACGCACACGCACACGCACACGCACACGCACACGCACACGCACACGCACACGCACACGCACACGCACACGCACACGCACACGCACACGCACACGCACACGCACATGCACACGCACACGGATACGCATACGCATACGCATACGCATACGCACACGCACACTCACACGCGCACACACACGCACGCGCACACGCACGTACACACACGTACACACACACACACACACACACACACACACACACACACACACACATTCACACACCCCACACACACCTCACTCATGCACACACACCACACACATCACACAGACCACACAGTCTACACACGCGCACACGCACACACACGCACACAAACGCACACGCACACGTACACATACGCACACGAACACACACATACCACACATACACACACACGCATACATACATACACACGCGTACGCGTATATATATATATATATATATATATATATATATATATATATATATATATATATATATATATATATATATATATATATATATATACCGGTTTTTCATAAAACTCTTCATGTCAATATCTCGAAAACGAATAGAAATATTTAATTTCTGTAAAAAGTAATCAATGTATGGGGTCAAGTAGATATTTTTCAACGTTTAAAAAATTCGACGCCTACTAAGAGCTAAGCGTCGCGACACGTCGAAGATATAAATCGATTGCATTGACTTTGAAATTATGCTCATGCGAAAGAACATGTTATTAATAAACTTTTTTGTTATTTATTCGAATTTTTTAAATATCTTTGTGGTTGCTGGTTGCGCATGTGGCGCCGTAGCCTATAGTTCTATGAACCAATTTTTACATCTTTTATACCTACATGTGTATATGTAGCTTCGTAGGTAAAAATTATAATGTTAAACCAAATAATTTTACCTTATAATACATACGTTATGAAATTGCAGATATTCGACAATAATGTACTAAATAACGGCCATCTTCTATCTGTTAACCTTAAAACACTACAATTAAACAAAGAAACTTGTTAATTTGTTGATATTGGAATATTATAATGAACAACATGAAAGTTACATATTGAATATACCTACCTACCTACTTGGATTCTTTTTAATTCTTCATTTCTGGACTTAATTAATTTCGATGTTCATAATTAAATATACGTTAATTATAAGTGTAGTTATAGTTAGAAATATTTGGAATTTTGTTTGAAAGGTAAAACATTATTTATCAGTTTAATTTTTCATCATTTTTTTAATTCTTTCTATATCATAGTTCTATGGATTAGACAACTTAGGTAGCACATTTGCATCGAAAGTTGCGGACCGACTATTTGTGGAAATTTTCGTTCCAGGAAGCTTCTTTCGGTAACTCTTTATTTAATTATTATTATTTGTTTCTGCCCTGTCGTCAACATGTCCGCTAATTATTTTTAAGTATATTTTTTTCTCAGATTTTTAATTCAAATTATCATAATGATGCGTTGTGTTGTAATTTAATGCCGAATATGCATAAATTAGTTTATCGTAAAAGAAAAGAAGATTCTGAAATGAGGGGCACAGGACAATCTTTTTCAACTGTCCTTAAAGGCACAGTGAAGTCAAATATGTCATAGGGCTAAAAGTGAATTTGAAATGTTAGGAATAGAAGTCTGTATATAATATCTTCTTAACGAGTTTAATCATAGTTATTGCGTTTAGCAATTCGCTGACGTTACAAATGATACAAGTCGCACGATCGCACCCATGGAATCTTAGTAATCGGCTCGACTTGTGACTTGGGGTGAAATTATTATGGTTATCGCGGAAACTGTATCACTGGAACCACCGTTTGTTACCTAAGTGAAGGTTACAAATTAACCGTATATCTGTAAAGAAGCAAACGCCGCGACTTGATGTTCCAGGGTGAAAACAAACGAAAGCATATTTATTAATTTTATCCTGATGGTTATTATGAAGTCATAACATCATTAACAGTGGAGTTTTTGTGCAACTACTGTGTAGTGAAGAATACACGCGCCATTCAATAGCAAAAACGTTATAGGTGTGTAGGTACGTGTGCCGTATATTAACAAATACCATTGTGCCCAAAAGAGAGAAAACCAAAGTTAACCGTAAGGAATGCAGAAGAACTCTTCGGAGTCAAGACTATATTAACGATCACAAAACATAATATTTGAATTTAAATGGGCCGTTGTAAAAGCCACAGGTGCAGTATCAGAGGTATTTTGTAAAACATGTAACAGGCGTGTGTTTTATATGCATATAGGCAGGTATACAGCATTTAGGAAAACAGCGGACACAATGTTTGTATTTTATGACATAGGAACCATGCAATAGAAAGAGCTAGAGGACTTTCTCTTACACTAACCTAATATCTGTATGCCTATACAGAATTGTGATAACAGATTCAGTTTTAGGCAAAAATACTCACTGATAACGTAATACCGGTATGTATGGGGGATATTTTGCAAGACCCTAGTGGGTTACGTGTATTTTATTATACTTTACCAGCTCGAAGTTGAATGTTGATCGTGAGCTCTTATGGATACGGCTCATCGATTGCTTTATACATATATTGGCCTATAATTCTAAATATTGATAATTGTTCTACGCTACTATAAAAATAACAAAAATGCATTTACACAAGGATAAAGGAGATATAAATGTGTTAAGGTACACAGAGAAAAATCAGGCAATTGATAATGTCCCGCACTGGTAGCCGGAATCGAAGTGTACAAGTTATATTGTTGTTTTTCTTGCTCGTTGACGTTCTCTACCTGGAATATGATAGGTGATTTTTGTGTTTTTGTTAGAATGACTGCTTGCACTTATATCTATCTGATTCAATAAAATTTTAACGTATTTTGATAATATCTACAACGTGACTTATTTAATTAACACGATGATGTTCCAATTAGTATTTAGTAATCCACTGGAATTAGAATGAGAGGGTTTTTTCTTTTCATTCTAACAGCACGATACAACTAGTAAGTTGCCAAGGGAGGCGTGTAAGTATTTTGCATAGCATCGATTAGTAGACATGGACAATCAGTTCCGTTGCGCTTTCAAGTGAACACTGTGTGGCTGGCAAAATTTAGGAAAACGGCATTCCTGTGTTAGTATACAACGACATCGGAGTTAATTTCCCTCGTTACGTTCTCTACAAGTATTTGTATAGGTGTTGTAAAAAACTTACGTACAAATGAACACGAATTTGAACGACAGCCGACCATGGTGTGCAGGTGAATTCGAGAAAGGAGCGCGTCTTGTGGTTAAATAGAAACCAGCTGAAGGCGAAGACGGCTTCTGGTAGTGGCATTATTTCAGAGACTGGCTGTAGTTTAAGTAGTAGGACTAGAGGGGTCTGTGACGTAAAAAGGTCTCAAGATTTCTGTATCGATGTCCGAGGGCATATAATTATTTGAAATGATGCAATTTTGGTAACATTTATTAATTAGAAAATAACTTATCAAAAAAACTTTACAATTTTAAAAGGGAAAGAGAAGAGTTCAAAAACACTATCGTTCTGGCTCATGTTTGTGGCGGTTTCAATTGAACTAGTACCAAAAGGTCGCTACTGGCGTGACAACCAATAAGTCATAACTACACGTTGATTGCTGACAAAAGTACGAGATCATCAAATTAATGTATATTAGACCAAACAGGAGGGAGCCAGAGTAGAAGTATAAACAGTTGGTGAATTTTATGCCAAAACTAAGGAGGTAGCGCGTTTTATTAGCAAGTTTTCCCTAGATGCTTCAAACATGCGAGAAACGTACCCTTATCAGACAATATATCAGAGATGCTCGACTATCGGTGCGATACTCAGTCAACAAGATATAGATGTGTCATTTGCGACGGCCGCTGACTAAGAAAATGTTTAATTATAGAGAAACGCACACACTTAATCCTAAAGTACCGTTTTATAATGGTCAAACAGAAGAACGTAAAACTATTTTACAAAACAATGAAAGGAAACGAATATAATAAGTCGATTTGACGTCCCCATATCCGAATACTAACAAGTACAGTAATTATCCCGTGGGTTACTCCACTTAGCATTTAGTTGGGTAATACAGTAAATTGAAGGTTGAAATGACAGAGGGTTTAATTAAGTGTTAAGTATTGTCAACGAAATTATTGTCCCACGCTACCTGTAAAAATAAAAAAACAAGAACAAACGCGAAAAAACGTGAAAAACGCGAAAAACACGAGAAAACGCGTCAAAACGCGAAAAACGCGAAGAAACCTAGACGCAAAAAACTCGAAAACGTAAAAGAACTCGAAAAAACAAGATCAAACCCGAAAAAACAAGAACAAACGCGAAAAAAACATGAAAATACGAGAAAAAAGCGAGAAGACGCGTAAAAACGCGAAAAACTCAATAGAGCACGACACAACGAGATAAAGCGCGAAAAATACGAAAAAATGCGAAAAATCGCGAAAAAACTTGATAAAACGCGAAAAAGCGCAAAATTACGCGAAACCGCAAAAAACGCGAAAAAATATGAGAACGCGAAAAAACGAAAAATCACGAAGGCGCGAAACCGAGAAAATGAGAAGGTGCGAAGAAAAACGCGAAAAAAGCGGAAAAATACGAAAAAGAAAAAAAACGCGTTATGACACGAATACGCGAAGTGCCGAAAGCTTGTAGGCGCGAAGACGTGAAAACCCGCAAAAAACACGATCATGTGAAGAACGTGCGAAAAACGCGATATACACGAAAAGACGCGCAAAACGCGAAGAAATGAGAAAAACGCGAAACAACGTGAAGACGCAAAAACGCGAAAAAACGCGAAAAGACACGAACACGCGAAGACGCGAAAAAGCGAAAAGATGCGAACAAATACGAAAACGCGAAGTCGCGAGACGTGCAGAAGAAACGCAAAAAAACGCGAACACGCGAAAAAAACGCGAAAAACTCGGAAAGACGCGAACAGGAGAAGACGCGAAAAATCGAAAAGACGCGAACACGCGAAGATGCGAAAGAGGGAAAAAGTGCGAAAAAAGACGAACAAACGCGAAAACACGCGAAGACGTTAAAAAACTCGAAAAAAACGCTAGGACGCGAAAACGTGGAAAAAGTCAAAAAACGCGAAAGACATGAAGACGCGAAGACGAAACAAAACGCTAAAAAACGGCAAGCAACGCGAAGAAGCGAAAAAAAGCTCAAAGGCGAAGACGCGCAGACACGAAAAACGCGAAAAAGGTGTGAATAAACGCGTAGATGCGACGAAATTGGGGAAGCTCTGACTAAATGCGAAAAAACGCGGAAAAAATTTGAACAAATGCGAAAAACGCGAGAAAAAGGATGCCACAAAGACGCTAAAAAAGGCGATAAAACGCGAAAAAATGCACAAAGAAAGAAAAAACGCAAAACAATGTTGAAAATGCGAAAAAAACGCGAAAACTTGGAGGCGCTAGGAAAACACGAAGCACGAGGCGCAAAAGGGAGAAAACCTGGAAAAGAAAACAACGCTAATAAACGCGAGAAAGCGCAAAGACGAAAAACAAGGCAAAAAAATGAAAAAAAACACGAAAAACGCTAGAAAATGCGAAGATGTGCAACCGCGCAAAAAAAACGCGAAAAAAGCGCCTAAAGACACCAAGACGTGAAGACGCAAAAAAAACGCGAAGAATCCAAATAACCCCAAAAGAGCGAAAAGACAAGTAGACGCGAAGACGCAAAAACGCACAAACACGAAGACGTTCAGGCGCGAAAAAACGAGAAGACCTGAAAACGGAAAACCATGAAGACGCAAAAACCGAAAATTGCCAAGCCACGAAGACGCAAAAAACGCGATAACCCGAAAAAAATCGAAAACGCGAATAAACGGGAAGACGCGAAAAATACAAAAAACGCGAAAAATGTAAACAAATGCGAGAAAACGCGTAACATGACGGGAAAAGGATGAATCAGCGAAGACTCAAAAAAACTCGAAAACGACGAAAAGCGTGAAACCTCGAAAGAAAACTGAGAACGTAAAAAAACGCGAACATGAGAAAAAACGTGAAATCGCGATTCAACGCGGACGAGAAGGCGCGAAAAGCGGGGAAAACGAAAACACCCGAAGGCGCAAAGAAAACGCGAAAAAACACAAAGATGCGAACAACGCGAACAAGAAAGGCGCGAAAATGCGCGAAAAAATGCGAAATACACAACTATACGAAACTACGCGAAAAAACACAAGAACGCGAATACGCGATGACGCTAAGAAAAAACGCGAAAAAACACGAACACTCGTTAAAAAAAGTGAAACGTTAAAAACGCAAAAAAGCGTGATCGAATGCGATAGAACGCGAAAACACGAAGACGTGAAGATGCGAAACAAGGCAAGAAACCGAGAGAAATGCGAAAAAAATATGAATAAACGCGAAAAAAACCCGAAAAAAACAAGACGCGAAGACGCAAAAAATCGCGAAAAAACGTGAAGTAACGCAAAGACGCGATTAAAATGCGAAAAACGCGAAATATGCGGACGCGAATACGCAAAAAAAGGTGAAAACGTAAAATAATGTGAAAAAAGCGAAAACGTCAAGACGCAAAATACGCGAAAAAACAGCGAAAAACACGAAAAACTTCAGGCCAATCGAACGAAGTTTAGAGGTCGCTCAAGTCGAAAATACGATTTAAACCTAGAAAACCCGCAAATAATAATCTGGGGAATCTTTGAAACTTACAACTTACTTGTATCGAATTTTTCCCATTGAGAAACATGATATATGAACATTTTATACTATTATACTCAATTTATTGTCGATATTTGAAGGGTGGTGTGTATTTTAAGGCGGGAATTTAGTTTCTGTAAATCTTCCCGTATATCTTCGTCTGCCAGGTATCATATTCGCTCATTTAGGCCATAAATGATTGAAAATATATAAAACCATATAAAACCCCTTAGTATAACTTACTTGAGTAATCTTTATGATGTAAGTCTGAATTTTACTGAGGTGCTCAGAAGCGATTTCATGATTTGTGTCTTTATTAGTATTAGTATTTAAGAAATAAATTGGTAACTTCTAATAACATATTTTCGCATTAAGAAACATTGTTTATGAAGTTTTTCATCCATACAATCTTATAACATCACACACTAACTGTAAATATTTATTTACAATAATAAAGTGGACTTCGTTGCCTTTTGGTAACACTGCTGACGGTTCCGCACTGATTTGTATAAATCCTGTTTCTGTTCCTTCGTATTTGTAATTAATGGGTTAAATTTGACAAATATTTTGATTCTCACAATTCAGTTTCAAGAAAATTCCTATCTTACAAATAATTGGTCGGTTTGATTTGATACCAAGCCATGAATGTCTCGCTTCCGCCATAATAGCAACTCTTCGTTACTGTTTACATTAATTCTCACTTGTTTACACTGATCATTGTTTTTTAGGGTATAAACAATTTTTCCTTTAGCATCAACGGAAACATTTTCGTCAAATAATATTAAACCGATCGCTTCATCTGATAAATACCATAAATAGCTTCCGAATTTGTTAAGAGAGGCAGTAGCTACGAGGTCGTTTTCGTTATTATAATCAATTAGCTTATGTAAAAAGATTAAGTCATTGTTTGGACTAGCCATGGTCTGTGATGCAGTGAACCAAGCTTTTACATACAACTTTATAATAAATATGTTTGTGTCGCGTAAACCGTTCTCTTCTTTCTTACTTAGATGAAACTATTTCCTAAACAAATAAATTTTTAACGAACAAATGGCTTCAGCCATACATCTAGCTTGGTGTGTAGGTTCAGGTAAACGAAACTTTTAACCGCTCTTTGAAGAATCGCTCAAGAATATGATGACTAGATCCAGAAGTTCCTTATAATCATCTCTCAAGTCAAGTTTCTACAACAATATTTTTTTGTGAATAAAATAATAAGTCGCAGAAAACTCGAAGCAAATAATGTAAATTTAGTTGATTTTCACCACACGAGCATGAGAAACTCAATTTCCCACCCTCAAAACTGGGAGGAAAATGGCCAGTTCCATCCCACTTTTCAGGGTAGGAAATTGATTTTGCCGGGCACTTGTGAAAAATATCGCACGCAACTAAGGCGCCAAAGGCAATTCCCGACGAGTGTAGTGCAGCACAAGGCGAAGCCGAATATTGCAAGAAATGAGTTCCGTCGTAGTTCCGTAATATACTATTGATGAATGGAAGCTATTATTTTACCTTGAGTTGGTCAAAAGCAAAAGTAATTATGTCCGCTTGTGACGTTTCAAGAGCAATCCGAATTTTGTCATTAGCAATGCATGTCACGAACTGGTTCAAATCTAAGGTAGACAATGTCTTAGAAAACCGATTAAACAAAGGGACGTCAGGGCCCGCGGGTACTGTGTTTAACGATGTCTCGAATACTGTTCTCAAGACAATCTCATAAATATGGTGATGGCACGGTAAATATAATAGATTTTTGTCTAACTTCTGCTCCAAAAGATAACCCGTACCATTGCGTAGTCCGAAAAAAATAACAGAAAATATGAAACGAATTATCATCATTTACAGTAATATTGTAATAATACAATGCAACTTAGCATCACTCTATTACTTGGCAGATTAACATCTTTAATTTGGTCGATTTCAGGACCAATTAGATAATGCACAATCCCGTTATTAAGTGGCATGTTTTGACAGCAATTTTTACATTCAGCCTTATTCTGGTGACCATTGAAATTGATTCAATATTGGGTATTGCCATATATTCAAATATTGGAAGCGATTTGCAATTCTGGTGACCATATTGAAATTGAAAATTGACTCAATACTTGACTCAAGGTTGGAAAATTTGAAGGGTATGTAGTAGTAACTGTTTTTGTATTCCAAGGTTGAAATCTTGTAAAACTGAAGTAAACTAACCTAAAAAAAATTAATACTTAGTAGTATATTCTTTGGTATTAGTTTGTTCAGTGACTGTTTATTTTCTTAATCAACTATGGCAAATTTAATGTTATTAGCTGCCGCCATGCAGATAGATGAAGAGGAGTCAGTATTTGAGAATGTATATTTAGTTTTATATGAAATTATTATAGATACAATTTATATATGTTACGAAGACAATTACGTGATGCAAGTGACCCTCTAAGTATTCCTGAAGCAACTTTTCGCGGACTATATCGTATCTCACGTCAATGTGAACATGATATGATTGTGGAATTGAGTCCTTTTATACCAGATCGTGTTCGCAACGCTATTAGCATACCTAAAAAACTTAAAGTAAATGCATGCCTATAATAGTACAATTATTTTTTTTTATGATATTTGTTTTAGTTCATTGTTGCATTACACTTTTTTTCACAAGGGTGTTACCAAAAAAGTGCTGGCCAAGACTTCCTAATTGCTTTATCTCAAGCATCAGTAAGCAGATGTGTCGATGATATTGTAGAAGCTTTACAACAGTGGGAACATCTTGTGAAATTTCCGACAACCGAAGAAGAGTTGATGATCGAGAAGCAACGGTAGAAGTCATCAAATTAATAAAACTTTTCATTAAAATTTCAGTTTCAGTTTTCTAAATGTACCAAATGGATTTCCCGGTATTATAGGGTGTATCGATTGTACCCATGTGGCTATAGTTGCACCTCCAACCAATGATCCTCATTTTCCAGGAATCCTTTTTTACAATAGGAAGGGTTTTTACAGTTTAAATGTTCAAATTGTAATTATTAAAAAAAAGTAAGTTACTAGGTACCAGTAACTGAAAACAATTTATTCTTCAGATCTGTAATGCAAACCTTCAAATTTTAAATATTAATACAAGGTATCCAGGGTCTGTACATGACTCAGCAATTTGGAGTAGGTACTGGTCTAATTAGAGGTCATTTGGAAGCAAATGCTGATAACAGACCCTGGCTTTTAGGTAAATAGTTACTGTTACACACTACACTAAGCATGAGAAGACCAGTTCAAAATTTAGTAAATTATGGTTAAACACGTAATGTAATATTTAGTATTTATATCAAATTGTCTTAATTCGTAGGTGATAGTGGATATCCACTACAGCCTTGGCTAATTACGCCAATCCCTGTACCAGCAACTGAAGGTGAGCAGGGATTTAATTATGCACATAAAAGTGTTAGAAATGTTGTGGAACGGTTAAATGGTGTGTTGAAAGGAAGATTCCGATGTTTACTTCGCCATCGTGCTCTACACCACCATCCCATAAAAGCTGCACGTATAATTAACAGTTGTGCTATTTTACACAATTATATTATAAACAGAGAAGATCATATAAATTTTGGCAAGTAATAATATTATAATTGGTTATTTTTAATAATTTTTTAAATTTTAGAATATATCGAAGAAAATATTGAAAATGAACAAGAAAATTTTCCAGATGTTAATATCATCGATCAAGGGCGAAATGTACGAAACAGAATAATTCAAATGTATTTTGATTAATTTATTAAAAATTTAAGTAATGTAACAATTTTATCTTTACTTGAGAAATAAATTAATCATTCTATGTAATGCTGCTAAACAGGTATAAAAAGATTTTATCAGTCCTTCCAGCATCTTCATTTTCTTATATTGTAGTGTATAAAATGTATTGTTGATTTTCTTGGTAAATTGTGTTTCTCCTACAATCAAGTTTTACTAACTATAAAGAAATGGTTATTAAACAGTTAAGTAACTGTAACGTATTCTAGTTGATACAATTTTTGATTGTATTTTTGTTTGAAATTTTGGTAACCTTACTTTGGGTAAACCAAGTTCATTAACATCCATTCCAATCACTACCAACATGCTTAGCACATTCAGCAGTTTGCATTCAATATCAGTGAGGAACGTCTCGATTGCTGGTCCTCCTCCTGTTAATCTTTGGTGGACATAAATTTTTCTCGCCTTTTTCTTAGTTCTAGAAGTCCAATCACTAAACACCTTCTTCCATTCATATGCACGTTTGGAAGTCCCATATTTATTGATCTCCAAGCACAAGACTTCAAATGCATTGTCTTGTATATTAATTCCATATTCATTTGTATAATCCACATACATACTAAACTGATTATAATTAGGTTTGGACCCTGAACAAAATGAAACAACTATTACAATCTCGTATATATATATATATATATATATATATATATATATATATATATATATATATATATATATAAATTCAATTGTTAACAATAATTTATAATTTATGCTCTAGCACATCAGCTAACCGATTAATGCTATTAGCTATAGCTTTTAAACCTTCCCCAATCTTCTTAAAACCGTCAATTTCAGATTTACGGCTTTCTTCATATGCTTGTAATAATTGTGATTTTTCTATAATTGATTAATAAGAGATATGAATACTATTATAACAATTAAGTAGCACCTACTTTTACTAATCTTTCGTTTTTGTTTTGCACATTGTGGTGTAATAACTGAAGAAGAAGCCTTTGGTGGAAGGGATTCCTGGTGAGTCACAACAGCTTCCTCTTCATCAATCTAAAATTTGATACTACGATTCAAATTTGTTAATTTAGTGGTGATAATTTTAAATATTATTAGTTTTATATGAAATGCAGATGCTTACATATTCTACTACTATATTATTTGGTGGTACACCATGCAGGTCTCGCTCCTAAAAGTAGTAATAATTGTAATGGTTTTTAATTTCAATTAATTTATATATTTTAAAATTTGGTTACTTACATCTTGTTCTAGATTAGGGCTCTTGGCTGTGGATCCTAATCCTGGTATATTCATACCATCCACAGCAATTACACCTGTTACGTCGATAAAATCCTTCTCGTGTGGTAACAATTTTTTGTTTTCCCTTGCCTTTTTCCGAGTGGCCGATTTCCACTCTGTGAAAAGCTGGAAAGGAAGATTAGCCTTATTGTTTATTTTCAGTTGTCAAATTAACTTTTTCCATGCACTCACGTTTCTCATAGGGCCATCACCACTGGAATTTAATTTTAAGGACAATTTTTCCCAAATAGCGTCTATTGTAGTTTGGCCCTCATTGGGGGATATCTTACCAGTTTTTAATATGGGGTAATTTCTTAAAAAGTCAATATATATATATATATATATATATATATATATATATATATATATATATGTTGTATTGTTGTTTAGAGGTCCTCAATTTTTTTTCTATCGCACTTTCCATTTTAAAAACAAAAAACACGTGAGATAATAAGAGTTGCGCACGACAATATGGCTGATTCACAACTATAATATTGAAACAAATGTTAACCTTGGAACGGTTACCAATGTGGCCACAGGAATTCCTAATGCTGCCAACCTTGGTTCAAACATTGAAATTAACATTGAAATAAATTCAATATTGGTCATTTTCCAATGGTCACCAGAATAGGCCTGATTATCAATGCTGCTAGAATAACGCAGTTGGCGCTGTAGAAAAAAAACCCGTTCTTCTTAATCGACACAATTCATTCAAATGGTAGCTATGTTCTACAATTACATTTTGCAACCTTTCTAATACAAAAATGTATATACCGTTGCTATGAAAAATTTGCACCTTGATATAAATAATATGCATTGATGAATTATTACAATAAATACTGACGTTGCATTTGAGAACCTCTTAAAAATGCGTTTTCAATATTGACATCGATATTGTCACAAGATTTTCTGGATGAAAAACTTCATAAACAATGTTTTTTAATGCGAAAATATGTTATTAGAAGTTACCAATTTATTTCCTAAATAATAAATACACAAATCTTGAAATCGCTCCTCTGAACACTTCCGTGAAATTCAGACGTACATCATAAAGATTACTCAAGTAAGTTACGCTAAGGGGTTTTATATGGGCTGTAATATATTTTCAACCATTTATGACCAAAAAGTGTGAATAGGATACCTGTCAGACGAAGATATACGGCAAGTTTTACGGAAATACGAATATCGCGAACTAAATTCCCACCTTAAAATACACACGACATTTTAAATAATCGACAATAAATTGAGTATAATAGTATACAACGTTCCTACATCATGTTTTTCAATGGGAAAATACGTTAGAAGAAGTTAGTTTTTGGTTTCAGAGATTCCCCAGATCATTATTTGCTGAAAAAACGAATTTTCTAAATTTAAATCATATTTTCGACTAGACCGACCTCCAAACTTCGTTCGATTGGCTTGAAATTTGGAGTCTGGACTTGTTTTGGACCACTTTAACTTATTCTATAGATCCGCAAAGAACAAAAATTCTCTGATCACCCTAATATATATATATATATATATATATATATATATATATATATATATATATATATATATATATATATATATATATATATATATATATATATATATATATATATATATATATATATATATATATATATATATATATATATATATATATCATATACATAGGGTGTCCACATATGAATCGATTTGAACTTTTATAAAGTTAACTAACGAATTCATATACAATAACAAATCTTCACTTATAACTTATTTGACATTTTACCCTCAACTAATATCTGTAATACTAGTTATTTTGACGTTCACGGCATTTTTTTTTGTTTATTTTCTGTAGCCATCTTTCATAATTGTAAATGAATTCGTTAGTTAATTTTATAAAAGTATGATTAACACATGAAGGTTCAAATCGATTTATTTCGAAAACGGTGTATCGTAGCGACTTCAGACAACAGTATCATTCTAAAATTCGAAATTGTTCAAATTTTATGTTAAAGTTGAGAAAATTTTGAAAGACAAGACCTTATGAATAACAATGTCCAATGCAAAAAAGAGTATCACTGCTTCAAGTGCATATTCTACACATAAATTGAAGACGAAAAGTCAGATAAATTTTTTCTCCAAAATGTATGGCTACAAAGTGACAGGCCCTCAAAGTTGAATTTTGAAAATCATTTTTCGCAAGTAACTCGAAAACCATTAGGAATTTCAAAATACTATACCCAATAAAAATTATTTCTTTCTTGACGAGGAATTTTTGTGGTTTTTTTTTGGTCGCCGTGTGGAAGAATGTAGATTGAGCCCGTTTAGTGTGACACGATAGAATTTTGAGTGCGTAATTATGGTGTCAATGTGCAAACCGAGTGTTCCTAGCGAAGATGGCCTGCGAAGGTATTAAGGAGTGTATTTCGTAGGCACACTTGTCATGGTAGTAGCGATAGAGCAAGGAAAGAACCCAAACTATTAATCTATGCTCAAGAGGCTGGGCCTGATAGCTCTTTTTGGATGCAGCTTACCATATCAAGAGCGTATTGGGGAGCACTGACCCAGAGGTGGGATTTGTATTCCAGATGAGGTCGAATTTGAGCCTTATACAGTAAAAGGAGTTGTTGCGATGTGAAGTACTGTTTAGATCTGTATAGAAAGCCCTATTTAAGGATAGCTTGTTTGCTAGCTGACAAAAGGTGATCAACCCATGAAAGGTTCAATGATACGGACATCCCTAACATAGAAATGGAGTTTGAAAACTTGAGTTCTAATCCATTCATATTTATAGCAGAAAATGATCGGTATTTCTTGGCGGACACAAGGCAACACTGCGTTTTGTCGGCGTTGAACGTGAGTAGATTATTCATTCCCCACGTTCTAAGTCACTGTTGATTGAGGCTGCCATTTTCACCTTAACGTCCTGTCTAGACTTATTGTTGTGAGAAAACTGAGAAGAACTACAATGTAAAATGCTGTCATCTGCAAAGCAATGGATCGGGTTAGTTGTTGAGGAAATGAGGTCATTTATGTACAGCAAGAAAAGTTGATCCTTCTGGTACTCCCGCGTTAATAGTAGTTTCTTTCGAAAAGAAGCCATCGACGACAACGCGTATACGTCTTTTGTCAAGAAAGCTGGATATCCAATTGATGAGTCTATCGGATAAGCCGAACAAAGTGAGCTTGGCAAGTACACCCTTCTGCCAAACTTGGTCAAAAGCTTTTGAAATAGTTAAGTTAAGTTATATATGTGTATATATATATATATATATATATATATATATATATACAGTGTGACCCATTTCAACCTCTCTGTAAAAAATGTATTTATAATCCTATGTTAACGCTTTTTTTTTAATGATAAACCATCGAAAACTCCACTTTATGACAAAAATTCAGAGATAAATTTCAATTTTCAAGGCTTTCCATGATTTATTTTCAATGTCGAAAATGGACAAATTTGATTAGCGATTTTTTTATTGAGATTTTAATTACACAACTGGATTCAGTAACCTCTCATATGAGTAAATCCTAAGTTTCATGAAAAAATATTAAAAAATTACAGGTTAGTGACAAAATTAATGTAGGCTCATAGTAACTTTTGCTTGATTTTTTCTAAAAATTGAAGTAGTCCATAAAAAATA